>CM042150.1:115975285-116140894 GCA_023376005.1 Doryteuthis pealeii | reverse complement strand
TATGTAAAACCTTTCTTTCTTAGTGATATATAAGACACATTGAGAAATCTTAAACGCCTGGGCTGTTTGGAGGCAAAATTTAATTCGAATTTTCATGAGAGACAATATTAATAAATAATATTTATTTCATGTATTAATGACTTGGCTATAATTAGATACAATTGATAATCATACGCAATTGCTGAGGGTATTGTTGACATTAAGCAATGACATAGTTTCGGTTAAAGACAGACAGACATCGAATCTCCATTATAATAAGAATTGTATTGGTTTCTTGAGTCGATGATAATGAATGCTCAGTGGACGTAGTCTTATACCGTATACAACATTAATTAAGGAAGCGTGTGGTGTAATGGCTAAAGTCTGGGGAAATGGACTCGTCGCCCCGAGTTCAAATCCTGGATGTGGTAATTACATTTCACTTAGCGCTATACCCTTGGAAAAGGTAAATGAATCCTACTCTCCTTCCAGCTATGGATAAATAGTAGGCAGACTGGAGCTATTTAACCTTGGTTAGGCAACCAGTCTAGGAGAAGGAAAACTCTGAATTCAAACCTGTTAAACTCCGCTTAAAAATGACATTGTTTCACATCCTCTCGTGCGGAGGGGTTGGTAAATATAATATAACATATAAGCTGCATTTGTCTTTAAAAGTTATGGGTAATACAAGCATACAATCATTATTGCAAACTAGCAAATATATGCACCCGCCGGGTGCACGTATTTAAGTTGTTGATGTTATAAGATATTACATTAAATTAAAAAGGCTAATGAAACTAAATAAGAATGCAAATAAAAAGATTTGAAACAGAGGGGTGTATAATCGAAAAATAGAACAACTGAAACTTACTCTTCCATCACTCCCTCTTTCACTACTGAATTTTTATAATTTTAATTATTTAGTCAAAATAGGAAGTAAAGAATTAAAGTATAGTTATTTATGCTTGTTTAATGGATTTCTTTTAAGATTTATTGAAGAGATTTTTGCTCAAATATTATTAACCTCACAAGAGATTGTCTGTTCATGTAGACACAGAAAGATTCCTTCTACCCAGATTTGCGCACAAGTTATTTCAGGTTCATGGAACTGGTTTTTCAAGATAATCACTTCTATACATATAAGACTGTACTGACAAGTTCTCAGCCAACCAAAAAAGATAATGATCTTGATCATGAAATTACTGTCATGTCAAGCTGAAAGCACTATTTACTCTAGGTCACCAAAAGTTAAGCAAAAAATGAACCTGTTCAATACTTAATTGGGTGACAACTTAAGCAATAACAGGTACTGGAAAGATACCTGAGACCTATTTATTTTCAAAATGACTCGATTTGGAATAAGAAGAACATAAAACAAAACAACCAAACCATCAAAATGAAATTTCTTGGTGTTATTCAGAAACTAGGAATTTTCAGTAATAAATTCCTTAGTGTTGTGGGGTTTTAAGGGATCAAAATAATACAAAACGACGGGTTACAAATGTAGGAAAATGTATTAAACAAAAAGAGTAGACAATTACAGTACAGAGAAAGTGGGAATTACGTCCAACAATTAGTTATGAGCTGACTCGCATTGGCTTACTCTCAAGCCATAATTGTCCCTGTTACTTATAGTAACCGTCGGCGCATTTCCATAGTCTGTAGGGTATATCACCTATTAACACTTAGAAAGAAGGAAACTGCAGCATCCAAAAACATTAGAGCTTAGGGAATCATCAATTCATATAAATCCCTACATAACAATACGATGAAAGCTGCAAAGTGGGGAAAAATAGTATTAGAGCATCCACCTTGGAATCTCAAGGTCCCGGGTTTGATACGGCCGCTCACCGAACTCAGTGTGTGAGTAGCAACAGCTTCTGTGCAGTAAAGTGGGTGCTCAAACTCAGACGCAAAAACAATCTCCCTTATCTAGTACTGGTAAAAGGGTCTGGCTGATACCGATAAGCCACTCCGGCCCTCACCAACTCAGTGTATGAGTAGCACCCACTTTACTGCACAGAAGCTGTGCTACTCATACACTGAGTTGGTGAGGGCCGGAGTGGCTTATCGGTATCAGCCAGACCCTTTTACCAGTACTAGATAAGGGAGATTGTTTTTTGCGTCTGAGTTTGAGCACCCACTTTACTGCACAGAAGCTGTGCTACTCATACACTGAGTTGGTGAGGGCCGGAGTGGCTTATCGGTATCAGCCAGACCCTTTTTACCAGTACTAGATAAGGAGAGATTGTTTTTGCGTCTGAGTTTGAGCACCCACTTTACTGCACAGAAGCTGTGCTACTCACACACTGAGTTGGTGAGGGCCGGTATCAAACCCGGGACCTTGAGATTCCAAGGTGGATGCTCTAATACTATTTTCCCCCTTGCAGCTTTCATCGTATTGTTATGTAGGGATTTATATGAATTGATGATCCCTAGCTCTAATGTTTTGGATGCTGCAGTTTCCTTCTTTCTAAGTGTTATAGGTGATATACCCTACAGACTAATGGAATGCGCCGACGGTTACTATAAGTAACAGGGACAATTATGGCTTGAGAGTAAGCCAATGCGAGTCAGCTCATAACTAATTGTTGGACGTAATTCCCACTTCTCTGTACTGTAATTGTCTACTCTTTTGTTAATACATTTCCTACATTTGTAACCCGTCGTTTTGTATTATTTTGATCCCTTAAAACCCACAACACTAAGGAATTTATTACTGAAAATTCCTAGTTTCTGAATAACACACAAGAAATTTCATTTGATGGTTTGGTTGTTTTGTTTTATGGTTCTTCTTATTCCAAATCGAGTCATTTTGATAAATAAAGGTCTCAGGTATCTTCCAGTACCTGTTATTGCTTAAGTTGTCACCCAATTAAGTATTGAACAGGTTCATTTTTGCTTAACTTTGGTGACCTAGAGGTAAATAGTGCTTTCAGCTTGACATGACAGTAATTTCATTGATCAAGATCATTATCTTTTGGTTGGCTGAGAACTTGTCAGTACAGTCTTATATGTATAGAAGTGATTATCTTGAAAAACCAGTTCCATGAACCTGAAATAACTTGTGCGCAAATCTGGGTAGAAGGAATCTTTCTGTGTCTACATGAACAGACAATCTCTTGTGAGGTTAATAAGATTCCATTGAGCTACGTTCTTTACTGTGTGATGAACATGGATCAAGTTTTATTTGAAACCATGACATTTATCCATGGACACACTTTCAACAGACGATCCGATGAGTCTATTCCGGATAAAATGTTGCTACTGAAATTTCAGATCTGGCTTGTAATCCAGTGCAAGTGACCTGCATTCTGGAATGCCTTTTACAAGCAAAATACCCTCCAAAATATATTGATGTGTACCCCCATCATGGTGTATTGGCTAACAAGCTAGTCTTGTAGATTCATTACTACTGAGTAGTGAGTTTGATCCTAACTGGATGTCTCATACTGGTGACCTTGTGTTGAATTCTATCATGGCGAATGGGTTGGGTAAAAGGGAGCCCTATCCTGGTGTAATCGTTAGCAAGCAAGTCTTACAGATCAATTACTACTGAATAGTGAGTTTGATGCTCCATACTGGTGACCTTGTGTCACATTCTACCTGTGGCAAACAGATTGGGCAAAGGGGAGTCTCATCATGGTGTAATGGTTAGCAAGCTAGTCTCGCAGATCAATTACAACTGAATAGTGAGTTTCATGTCCCATATTGACAACCTGATGGCCCATCCTACCGTGGTGAATGAGTTAGGTAATTACCAACCCCAAAATATTTCATGTGTGAATTGCAATCAAAGAAAATTAATGATGTGAGAATAAAAAAAAAAAAAAAAAAAAAAAAAAAAGGCCAGTTGATTTTATAGACACTAGCAAAAATATGCATCCTCTGGGCGCAAGTATTGAAGTTTAATATAATTCAATATTATATTGAATTAAAAAGCCATTGGGCTTAAGTTAAATAAGAACACAAAAAGGTAAACTTATTTACTTCATTCTAATTGATTTCAAAGTAAAAATTATACATAGGATTGTTTTTAATACATGTGAAAATCAAACAATAGTATCAGAAATCAATAGCACAAAGTCATTATTTATTAATCACGGTTTTGTTAAAACTGGTAATTATTGAAGTCAGTAAGTCTACTGTTGGTTTGAATAACAGCAGCTAACTAAGTACACTCAAGCAGTGTCCAAAACAGTTGGTATATATAGAAATCAAGAATGACCCATTCATGATTTTGGGTCATTCCATGAGTTCTGATTGGCTGCTTGATTTGAATGACATTGTGGAGTTTTATATATATCCTGTCATTCTGCAGTAGACTTTGTGACATTCGGTTTGTATTTAAGTTACAACCGTTTGTTGCCTTGTCTTCCCAGTTCGACGGTAATTGGAACTTTAATTATCTTCAGTAATCAAATTATTTACACCATATACGATGTAACATTTATTTCTTAATGATATATAACACACATTGCAGGATTTTAAACAATGGACTGTTTTGAGGCATATCTATCCCAGTTTAATAGAGATATGTTAATAAATAAGATGCTAATGCTAATTAAGATTAAATAATGATTATTTAATAACCATTGAGAATATAATCTAAATAACTAGAGAATTGTGACATTGGTAGTGATGTAGTTTTGGTTACAGATAGACACACAATCTTCATTATGATGAGATGCATCCAACCATTCTGGACACCTTTACTGTTCATGCCCCAATAAAAGTATTTTTTGCAAAAATTGCATCACACAGAGTCAACAGTCTAGAATTGACATCTTGTGACTTGATTTTTTTTTTTTTTCTCTCAAAGTTAAAAATCATCGTTAAAAAGTAAGAGATTTCACATTGTAGACAATATCAAGGAAAAGTTATGAAGATCCTGAAAGAGGACTTTCCAAACTGTTTTTAAAAACAGAGCTGATACTGATCTATATAAAGGCACTAATTGTGTAATGTTTATCAACTGAAGAAATGGACATGGCCATCCGAGTTCAAATCCTGGTCAAACCCATTTGCATTTCGCTTCATGTTTATTCATACTCTTAGGAAAAATAGTCAATAGTAGGGCATACTGGGTTCTTTAATTTTAGTATGGCAACAGTCTAGAAGGAAAATTGAATTCAAACCCATTAAACTCTACCTAAATATTGATAAGTGTCACATCCTGCTTGTACGGAGGGGTTAGGTAAATACATATATAAAGCCATATTTTGATTTGAAATAAGGTGCCATTCATCCTAGGCAAAGGGGTTGGTTTAGTTCAGTCAGTAGAGCACCACCTAGGCATTGCAAAGTTCCTGGTTTGACACCGTCCCCTGACAGCTCAGCGCATGAGTAGCACAGATTTGGTAATCTGATCTGTGTGGTAAAGTGGGAGCTCATGGTAGGTTTGGCGCTCCACCTCAGCAAAAACAATCTCTCTGTCTAGTGCTAGTTAAAAGTGATAGACTACTCGGTGCCTGGCTGATATCAATAATAGACACTCACAACGTTTTTTACCCGGGAGGCCCTTTTTAGTATTGAATGGCTGGACAAACCAATATACTATAGGAATTTTAATTTTCTTTATATTTTTTGAAATATTTCAGTGCTTTTGTTTAAGTTTCCATCTGTGTTCATATTTTTTTTTTTCTTTTATTGTATTTATTTTTGTGTATACAGAAAAACTTGTTTGAATCAAGTCTGCAACGTCTAATCTTTGAGACAGGAGATGAAAAGATTACTCAAGTTCCTTGAGGAAGGAAATAATTTTTACAGTTTGTGAAGAAACAAAAGAGAAAGAAATCAAAATAATATAAAACAATGAGAAGAATTGGACAAAACCTCTGAAAAATCCTTCAAGTTGAGATATATGAAGACAGCCACTTTCTATTTCAGACTTGGATCTGCATTTTCAGCACATCATGAAAGAGTAATTGAGGTGGACAATTCTTTCTTTTTTTTTATGAGAATAGATGCCATTCTTCCACATTGTCCAAAACAAATTAACCAAAACTTTTTGCACCCAATTCAATGAAGATAAAAGACAAAAATTCTAAATGAGGTCTAAAAATTTTTTGATTTTTTACTATTTTGCTTTCATATTATTTTGTATAAATCTAAAAGTGGAGGCATGTGATGTAATGGTTATCATCATAGGAGATGGACTCAGTGACCCAACTTCAAATCCGTTTGCGTTTTACATAGCACTAATTACCGTTATGAAAGGTCAATTTTTTAGCAGGTTTAACAGGTTTGATATTAGAGTTTTCTTTCTCCTAGATGTTGTTATACCAGGTTAAAGAAACTCAGTCCTACCCCTACTATCGTTTACCCCATAGGTGGTGGGGCGATAAACAATCACTGTGTTGGTGTTCACAGGATGAAACATCGTTGTCGAAAATCGACGAGAGAGTCCATTTTTTTCTCCCCCCCACCACCTATGGTAAAATGTAGGGTAGACTGAGTTCTTTAACCCCTTGTATAACAACCAGTCTAGGAGAAAGAAACTCTATATCAAAACCTGTTTAAACCCTGCTTAAAAATTGACCTTTCATAACGGTATTTAGTGCTATGTTAAACGCAAACGGATTTGAAGTTGGTCACTGATCCATCTTCCTATGATGATAACCATTACATCACATGCCTCCACTTTTAGATTTATACAAAATAATATGAAAGCAAAAATAGTAAAAAAATCAAAAAAAATCTTTTAGACCTCATTTAGAATTTTTGTCTTTTTTCTTCAATTGAATTGGGTGCAAAAGTTTTTGGTTAATTTGTTTGGACCAATGTTGGAAGAATGGCAATCTATTCCATAAAAAAAAAAGAAAGAATTGTCCACCTCAATTACTCTTTCATGATGTGCTGAAAATGCAGATTCCAAGTCTGAATAGAAAGTGGCTGTCTTTCATATAATCTCAAACTTGAAGGATTTTTCAGAGGTTTTGTCCAATTCTTCTCATTTGTTTATATTATTGATTTCTTTCTCTTTTGTTTTTCACAAACTGTAAAAAAAATTTTCCTTCCTCAAGGACACTTGAGTAATCTTTTCATCTCCTGTCTCAAAAGAATTAGACTGTTGCAGACTTGATTCAAACAAGTTTTCTGTATACACAAAATAAATACAATAAAAGAAAAAAAAAATATGAACACAGATGGAAACTTTAACAAAAAAGCACTGAAAATATTTCAAAAAATAAAAAAAATTAAATTTCCCTATAGTTATTATGGTTTGTCCAGCCATTCAAACTAAAAAAACAAGGCCTCCCCAGGGTAAAAAAAGTTGGTGGATAGTCTATTATTTGTATTCAGCCAGGCACCGAGTAAGTCTATCACCTTTTAACAGCACTAGACCAGAGAGATTGTTTTTGCTGAGGTGGAGCGCCAAACTACCATGAGCTCCCCACTTTACCACACAGATCAGATTACAAATCTGTGCTACTCATGCGCTGAGCTGTCAGGGACCGTGTCAAACCCAGGAACTTTGCAATGCCTATGGGTGCTCTTACTGACTGAACTAACCAACCCCTTTGCCTAGGATGAATGGCACCCTTATTTCAAATCAAAATATGGCTTTTATATATGTATTTACCTAACCCCTCCGTACAAGGCGGATGTGACACATTATCAAATATTTAGGTAGAGTTTAATGGGTTTGAATTCAATTTTCCTTCTAGACTGGTTGCCATACTAAAATTAAAGAACCCAGTATGCCCTACTATTGACTATTTTCCTAGAGTATGAATAAACATGAAGCGAAATGCAAATGGGTTTGACCAGGAATTGAACTCGGATGGCCATGTCCATTTCTCAGTTGATAAACATTACACAATTATGCCTTTATATAGATCAGTATCAGTCTGTTTTTAAAAAACAGTTTGGAAAAGTCCTCTTTCAGGATCTTTCATAACTTTTTTCCTTGATATTGTCTACAATGTGAAATCTCTTACTTTTTAACGATGATTTTACTTTGAGAGAAAAAAAAAAAAATCAAGTCACAAGATGCAATTCTAGACTGTTGTCAAGTGTGATGCAATATTTGCAAAAAATACTTTTTATTGGGGCATGAACAGTAAAGGTGTCCAGAATGGTTGGATGCATCTCATCATAATGAAGATTGTGTGTCTATCTGTAACCAAAACTACATCACTCCAATGTCCACATTCTCTTAGTTATTTAGTTAATTCTTCAATGGTTATTAAATAATCATTATTTAATCTTTAATTAGCATTAGCATCTTATTTATTAACAATATCTCTATTATAACTGGGATAGATATGCCTCAAAACAGTCCATTGTTTTAAATCCTGCAATGTGTTTATATATCATTAAGAAATAAATGTTACATCGTATATGGTGTAAATAATTTGATTACTGAAGAATAATTAAAGTTCCAATTACCGTCGAAATGGGAAGACAAGGCAACAAACGGTTGTAACTTAAATACAAACCCGAATGTCACAAAGTCTACTGCAGAATGACAGGATATATATAAAACTCCACAATGTCATTCAAATCAAGCAGCCAATCAGAACTCATGGAATGACCCAAAATCATGAATGGGTCATTCTTGATTTCTATATATACCAACTGTTTTGGACACTGCTTGAGTATTACTTAGTTAGCTGCTGTTATTCAAACCAACAGTAGACTTACTGACTTCAATTAATTACCAGTTTTAAACAAAACCGTGATTAATAAATAATGACTTTGTGCTATTGATTTCTGATACTATGTTGATTTTCACATGTATTAAAAAACAATCCTATGTATAATTTTACTTTGAAATCAATTAGAATGAAGTAAAATAAGTACCTTTTTGTGTCTTATTTAACTTAAGCCCAATGGCTTTTTAATTCAATATAATATTGAATTATATTAAAACTTCAATACTTGCCGCCCAGAGGATGCATATTTTTGCTAGTGTCTATAAAATCAACTGGCCTTTTTTTTTTTTTTTTTTTTTTTTATTCACATCTTAATTTTCTTTGATTGCAATTCACACATAATATTTTGGGTTTGGTAATTACCTAACTCATTCACCACGGTAGGATGGGCCATCAGGTTGTCAATATGGGACATGAAACTCACTATTCAGTTGTAATTGATCGCGAGACTAGCTTGCTAACCATATACACCATGATGAGGACTCCCCTTTGCCCAATCGGTTTGCACAGGTAGAATGTGACACAAGGTCACAGTATGGAGCATCAAACTCACTATTCAGTAGTAATTTGATCTGTAAGACTTGCTTGCTAACGATTACACCAGGATAGGGCTCCCTTTTAGCCAACCCATTCGCCATGATAGAATTCACACAAGGTCACCAGTATGAGACATCCAGTTAGATCAAACTCACTACTCAGTAGTAATGAATCTACAAGGACTAGCTTGTTAGCCAATTACACCATGATGGGGGGTACACATCAATATATTTTGGAGGGTATTTTGCTTGTAAAAGGCATTCAGAATGGCAGGTCACTTGCACTGGATTACAAGCCAGATCTGAAATTTCAGTAGCAACATTTTATCCGGAATAGACTCATCGGATCGTCTGTTGAAAGTGTGTCCATGGATAAATGTCATGGTTTCAAATAAAACTTGATCCATGTTCATCACACAGTAAAGAAACGTAGCTCAATGGATCTTATTAACCTCACAAGAGATTGTCTGTTCATGTGACACAGAAAGATTCCTTCTACCAGATTGCGCACAAGTTATTTCAGGTTCATGGAACTGGTTTTTCAAGATAATCACTTCTATACATATAAGGACTGTACTGACAAGTTCTCAGCCAACCAAAAAAGATAATGATCTTGATCAATGATTACTGTCATGTCAAGCTGAAAGCACTATTTACCTCTAGGTCACCAAAGTTAAGCAAAAATGAACCTGTTCAATACTTAATTGGGTGACAACTTAAGCAATAACAGGTACTGGAAGATACCTGAGACCTTTATTTATCAAAATGACTCGATTTGGAATAAGAAGAACCAAAAACAAAACAACCAAACCATCAAATGAAATTTCTTGTGTGTTATTCAGAAACTAGGAATTTTCAGTAATAAATTCCTTAGTGTTGTGGGGTTTTAAGGGATCAAAATAATACAAAACGACGGGTTACAAATGTAGGAAAAATGTATTAAAACAAAAGTAGACAATTACAGTACAGAGAAGTGGAATTACGTCCAACAATTAGTTATGAGCTGACTCGCATTGGCTTACTCTCAAGCCATAATTGTCCCTGTTACTTATAGTAACCATTGGCGCATTCCATTAGTCTATAGGGTATATCACCTATAACACTTAGAAAGAAGGAAACTGCAGCATCCAAAACATTCGAGCTAGGGATCATCAATTCATATAAATCCCTACATAACAAGTATGATGAAATGCTGCAAAGGGGGAAAATAGTATTAGAGCATCCACCTTGGAATCTCAAGGTCCCGGGTTTGATACCGGCCCTCACCAACTCAGTGTGTGAAGTAGCACAGCTTCTGTGCAGTAAAGTGGGTGCTCAAACTCAGACGCAAAAAACAATCTCCCTTATCTAGTACTGGTAAAAGGGTCTGGCTGATACCGATAAGCCACCCCGGCCCTCACCAACTCAGTGTATGAGTAGCACAGCTTCTGTGCAGTAAAGTGGGTGCTCAAACTCAGACGCAAAAACAATCTCCCTTATCTAGTACTGGTAAAAGGGTCTGGCTGATACCGATAAGCCACCCCGGCCCTCACCAACTCAGTTGTATGAGTAGCACAGCTTCTGTGCAGTAAAGTGGGTGCTCAAACTCAGACGCAAAAAACAATCTCCCTTATCTAGTACTGGTAAAAGGGTCTGGCTGATACCGATAAGCCACTCCCCCAACTTTACTCAATAAAAACATTATCAATTATAAATATATAGTGAAATAAAGATACTATAAGCAAATTTGGACTTTTTTTGGCATTACATGACCCACAAAGGGTTAATATACCATAAAACAACCATTTAACGTGAACGATGAAACCGATCTGCTACTCTATATTAAGTTCATTTAGTCTATCATTTCTTAAGTTTCTTTTACCCTTTTATAAACACTGAATAAAAATTTAAAAGAAAAATAAAATAATTCCTTTAGTTGGATTATCTTGTGTGTATAAGATGTATACCAAATAGCCACTACTATTTATGAACTTTCCCAACATTAACAGTAACATTCCAGTAAAAATGTGCTGATGAGAAACATATACGAAAATACATTTAAGATTGTTAGTAATTGTCCCAAAATCAATTGCAAATTAAAATTTCTGCAATCAAGACCTACAGAGAATGATTACAAGGTGAACTACTAATTGTTGAGTATCTGGCAGCCATCCTTCGTTCCAGATTGTAATGAATAAGTAAGCAAGCCAGTAAGAATCCAGTGTTAACGTATTCCTTGTAAGTCCGTCGTCCAAGATAATCCAAGTATCAATGACATAAGCTCAGAATATTGCCTCTATTAATACAGCACAAGCAGGAGCAGCAGTGCCAGTGATTGGACATAGAAATCCACCCCAGGTCACGTGGTAGTCAACGAGTCTATATTTAGAGTGACCATTTGCCCCATGCCTTATATCACAATAATTCAACACTAATACTATAGACTGTCTGCCCTATGGAGTATCTACTGAGACTACACTCTTTTCTACCTAAGATTTCAAGGAACACTACAAGATTAGGATAACAAGGATTAACCAACTGTACCCAAAACTTAATACTTGACTTGGTGTTTAAAATTGGAGGGCTAAATGCCTAAAATGGTGACCAGAATTCTAACCCTCTGCTTAGTTGGGCCAAGAACTAATCAACACTCACTTTATACTGAGCAAAATATAGCTATACACAGATAAATGTTATTTACAAACAAATAGATTTTTATCTTTTATTTATTTTATGTTATTTTTTATTTTTGTCGCAGAAACTGTTACAAATGAAGTTGTTACAAAATAAATTTATCTGTTGTTATTTTTCTTTTTTTAGTATTTAAGAAAATTGCCGCTCCAGACTGCTATTTATAATTGATTGGCAAGTCAGCATACTTGAAGAGGAATATTCATTATTTTCTTCTTCTTTATTCATAATTCTTTTTCTTCTCTTTCAAAAATTATTTTCATTTCTTTTTCTTTTCATAGTAAATATTGGTACAGAATTTTCATTAGGCGTTATTCACCTAAACTTGCTTACAGCCATTTAAATAATGATTCCCCTGAAATTATTTAGAATTCAAGACTGCTTAGTGTATAACACAATTTGGACACAGCCTGCTATGTGCAGATTTTCAAAATAGCTAGATTAGGAAATAGGTTTACAAAGAGAAATAAATTCACCTTATTTTACATATGTTGGTTGATTTTATGGTATATCAACACTTGATGGGTTATTTAATGCAGAAATCTTTTTTCTTTTTTACAAACAGTTACATGGTTTCAAATAAGTGATATCAATTTTAGCTTTCAAGTAAATATTTTCAATACAAAAAAAAATCTAAACATCTATAGGGTTTCAAGTATTCCTATCTAATAATAATAATAATTCATACACAATTGTAAGTTAAACTGCTAAGTGTTACAACACAATTTGGACTGTCTGCTCTGTGGAAATTTCAAAATAGCTTGACTGGGAAGTATGTTTACACAGAGAAATAAATTTACTTTATATTATGTGTGTGTATATATATATATATATATATATATACACACACACACACAGTGATGCTGATAGCTTTTTGATTTAGTGCATCCTGGGATGAACATATTTTCTTTGAATGAGTCCCCAGGAAAAGTTATGGGTCCCAACTAAAGCCATCTAACACCTATGTTGCAGCCTATCCTGTGTAATTCATTTCTAAGAAGCTATTGAAATGTATTTACAGTTAGCTTGAAATGGTGAGGGGGGAAAAAAAACAAAAAAAACACTGGGATGCATAAGTACAATTTACTGCATCCTTTTAGATTTTTTTGCATCAAGGATGCAAGACCCATACCTATCAGCATATGTGTGTGTGTGTGTGTATATATATATATATATATATATATATATATAATACCAACCCCTCTACACAGGTAGGATGTGACACAAGGTCAATGTCTTAAGCAGAGTTTAACAGGTTTGAATTTTGAGATTTCCTTCTCCTAGACTGGTTACCTAACCAAGGTTAAAGAGCCCCATTTGCGCTATTATTTACCCATAGCTGGAGGGAGAGTAGTTGGATGTGTACCTTTCCCACAAGTATTAGCGCTATGTGAACTGCTGACAGCCTTGTCCAGGAATTGAACTCGGCTTTACAAGTCCATTTCCTATGACTCTAACCATTACACTTTATATATGTTGGTTGGTTTTATGGTATGTCAACCCTTGTTGTTATTCCTATCTAATAATAATTTAAACACAATTGTAAGTATTTTCCTGACCACCCCGGGTCTTTTTAACATAGGGAGCCATACATAAACTGAAGTGCAAGAAAGTGCAAGATCCCTTCTGCATTCCCCTTTTGGGCTACCTCAGGCACCAGGCAATAAACCTGCTATGCCTCTTTTAGATGAGGGGGCAGATTTATTTATTTATACACCATGGTATGATTTCAAATATCTTTCCCAATTTCATTTCCAATAATCATTTTTTCACACACTTATATGGTTTCAAGTACTCCTATCTAATAATTGTAATTTTCAAATGTATCTATGGGATCAATAGATGAGATCCTAACAGGTACTATCATATTGGATAACGGTGGACCTAGGAGTAATGGCAACTAAGGGGTGTCTCCAAGATTTTCAGAACTATGCAGATGCAAGATTTATTTCCTTTCTGTATAAATGTGACCTTTCTGATTAATTTTGTGGAAAAATGTTTGACACTTCCTGAAACTCCCTTACCAAATACCAATAAAAAAATTCCTTCAGTTCAAGTCGGTTCACATTACAAGGAATATATATATATATATATATATATATATATATATATAGGTAAATTTTTGGTTTTCATTAGTGCCCACTAACTTTACCACTGCTCCACTGATCCTACACACATTTCATTACTTTCTGTATTAGTATGTAATTTTGCAATTTTTTGTTTTAGCAACTTTCAGCTCTTTTGTCTGTTGTGTATGAAGAATGGAATCCTCATGAGTCTGGTTTTAACTGAGATAATTTGGATTTATAATGTAAAAGAATTAAAATCAGAAGGAAAATAGTTATCACTCTTCAGGAAGTGAGACAAACATTTCCAGCAGATTATGGTTATTGAATATACAATGTAAATATATTATTAAGAATCTAGCTATTGAAATACAATTCAAGTAAGAAAACATTGAATTCACTGTCTAGAAATTAACAAAGCAATATTCCTGGTAACTGTATGTACAATGCAATGAAATATCTTACTTCCTGATTCAGAAACCCTGTTACAAAATATCATAATTGTGATAATTAGGTATGGAAATGACTCCAATAATGCTAAAAACATCTGCCTATAAACTGGCAATTATTAGAAATTAACAATAGTTTAAAGGGACTACAGACATTTGTCAAGTACTCTTTCTTGGTCATATATATGCAGTAATGTGAAAACAGTTGTTTTTTTTTTTTGTTTGTATAACTGTTTTCCTAATTAATTTATTCATACCCATTTTACTCTGAATTCGATAAAAATGTTAACCTTTCTATTAACAACAATTCCCCTAATTATTTTTCGTCTGATATCAATAAATAAGAAGTGTCAAAAATAATAATTCAGTAATAAACTGTACTAAATTTGATGAGTTTTATATGATATGTACACACACATATGTAAACAACAAACTTTATTTATATACATGTATGTATATATGAGTAGTAAACTAATCCATTAATATATATATATGTATATATATTCACAGATATTGATAATATAGTTTGTTATATATATATATATATATATATATATATATATATATAAGTAAAGAGTTCTCAATATCATTGATAGAACACATGTATCTAATTTAGGGTAGCGAAGCCATGAAGTCTCCAGTGCTTGTAGGTGTGAAAATTGCATAGCTGAGTAACTGTCAGTTAAAAAGTGATATATATATATATATATATATATATATATATATATATATATATATATATATAAAGTTTAGAGGTGTGTGGTTTAATAATTAGTCATAGGAAATGGACTCGTCGGCCCAAGTTAAAATCCTAGACTGTTTGCATTTCTAAGATTATTTACGGGATTCAAAGGAGCTCTTATTTCTCCGTAGTTGTAGGCAAATTGTTGGACAAAGAAGAAACAAACACAAAAGTAAATGCAGACACTTGTTGTATTAACAAAAAATTACATAGATGTTTTTGCAAATTTTATTGGTATTTGCTACAAGACTTATCTGAGAAGTAATGTTCTTGGAGTAGTGTGGATAACAGGGGTATTCTGTTCGTTGGTAGGAAATGTTGATAGGACGCTTCTTCGGACGTTTCTCTTTCTTCCTGGTAACCGGTTCTGTGATAAGTGATGGGGATGCTATTTTAGAAGCTTCTCGCCCGGGTTACAGTTCTTTAAATGATGGTGAATAGGCCCTTTTCAAGTAGACTATTTGGTCTTTGTGCCTTCTGTAGTGTGCTATTGTGACAGCCTTGTAGTATGCGAACACAATGCCTTCGAAAGTGTGCTGTGAAAAAATGCCTCCGTCCAGGTCAACGGTCAGTAGATAAGTTAACCCTGTTTTTTGGGCTAAGTGATGAGTGAAGTTTAGGGACCGCTATCTATACGACTACCCTCAGTGCGTGCTCCGTGATAAGTGAAGTTTTTAGTTTTGGCGCCAACATGATGTTGGTGATTCGCCCCCTAGCGACAGGGGGAGATAATTAACTATGGAATTTCCAATATTTCACATACCACTAAAACTATTTGGAAAAGGTGTGAATCCAACCACTCTCCCTCTGGCTATGGGTAAATAATAGAGCAGACAGGACCCTTTAATCTTGGCTGGGTAACCAGTCTAGGAGAAGGAAAACTCAGAATTCAAACCTGTTAAACTCCACTTAGGTAATTGAACTTGTGTCACATTCTGCTCTATGTATAACATGTGTGTGTGTATTCAGAATCCCTGCTATAAAATGACAATAGAGCAGTGATTCATCTTTGGAAAATGTGATGCAAAGGATTGACTTGAAAAAAAAAAAAAACTGGCAATTATTAGTAAGAATACAAGAGTTTAAACTGGCTGAAGATTTTTCTATGGAATTGTATAATGTAAACACATTACAAATGATTTTACTATAGAAAGGCAATTCAACTAACAAAAAAAAAATGATGTCAGTGTTTAGAAATGAAGGCAGACATAACTGTCAGAATATGGCTATTATATATACATAATTCACATGGTAAACAGAATTTCAAATATTGCCAAAGAGCTCTTTTCCCAAATGTTCAACTGTATACTTTAAAAAGACATAATAAATAATTTACATCAAATATAATTTTTTTCTAAAAATCTTTTTACTTTTAGTGTTTTATTCAGCCTCAGTTACAAAAAAAAAAAGTAATGTGACTATAAAGTGAGCATTAACTTTATGGTTATCTGAATAAAACATCTACCAAATTGGTAAAATTTCAGAACTACCGCTCCCAAAATATATTGACAATTCAGATGTGCATCATTGCACTCTAAAAGAAACACCCTCAACAGAATCATTTGCACTAATTCAACCTTTCATTTTCAATAATCTGGTCAAAGAGCCATAAATTCCATCATCTTTTAGTCTTTCATGATGAATGTCAGGAATTAAAAGGATAATATCAGGAAGAGTGAAAAACCAGAAAAAAAAATTCTTGCTAAGATTATATATTCAGAAAAAAAGAAAAGAAAAGAAATCCAAGTGTTATCATACACTAATTCAAACTGTTGTCCTCATCTTGATAGTTAGATATATTCACCAATTCCTCTGCACGAGTAGGATGTGTCACAAGATCAATTTCTTAAGCATAGTTGAACAGCTTTGAATTATGAATTGTCCATCTTTCATCCAAGATGAAATGCAAAAATGTAAATCCTGATTATCTGGTGTTGCTTATCTACTGAATTCTTATTTATTATGAATGTTGACACCTCAGCTAAATAATGGACCATTCTGTTTTTATCATAAAGAAAGGGAAGAAAAAGGAATGCTACACAGAAAATATATAAGAAAGAAAGAATGAGCACACGGAATCTGTAGTGCTAATCTGTTTCAATTGAATATAATGAAAAGTGAGAGGGTTGAATCAAGATTGTGCTTTTTACATATTGAACTATTTTAGCGATAGCTCTTAATTTAATTATAACATTTGATATTTTTATTTATCATACTGGTCCTGCTAGTAATGTAATAAATACCTATTTCTATCATCTGACCATGAATGAATTTAATAATTGAACACGATATAAAAAAATTAAGATGAATTTGTGTCACAAAAAAATACACAGAAAAAAATGTTCATATTCAACTATCAATAAAATATATTTTTCTTGAAGCAGAGTGAATTATTGTTTTTCAAAAGAAAGATTTGGTCCCATTCTCCCAAATGAAACCAATTCTTTGTTCCGGTGAACAGAGGTAGAGAGTAAGGAAGATAAAAAAAAAAAAAAAAAAAAAAGAATGGAGACAAAAAGAAAAACAAATGGAAACCATTGGGAATCTGTCTTCTGTCTCATCCAGCACTGGAGGTGTGAAAAACAGTCAAAAGAAAAGAATAAAACATTGATGATTTAGTTAAAAGGAATACCCTATCAACAAAGCATTATAAAGTGCCCCTGTGTTCAGGGAATTAGATGTGCTTGCCCCAATTTGTTATCATGAATAAATATCTTTACTTTAGGTTGTAGTGCAATGTTGCTTTTCTTGAAGATAGATCAAAGCTAATGACAGCATGGCGCTGTCCTACCAAGATCTTATATCCCAAGAGATGGACATTTTGGCTTTGTTATTGTAACAAAAGAAAAGACATATTGCAGGATAATCAGCTTTAATAAGACAGGTGATGTATAATCCCAAAAAGAGAAGTGTCACTTCCAAGCTATGGTGTCAATGTTATAGTTTTGAGCCATCATTTTTTTTCTGTTTCTATGCACTTTGTTTTATATCTACCTGATAATAATTGATATAAAACAAAGACTTGTCAATTAAAACAGAACTAGCAGGTCCTGTGGATATATTACAGTATAAGTAAACATATCAAACATAATCATTAAATTAAGAGTTATTGCGAAATATTTCAATATGTAAAAAGTATAATAATCTTGATTTTAACTCAGGTTTTTTTCTTTCTCTCCTGCTTTTCATCTTTTTATAATGTTTGATTTAAACAGATGTGCTCATCCCCTCTCTCTATCTTTCCCTCTACTCTTTCTTATATTTTTTCTGTGTAGCATGTCCTTTGTCTTCCCTTTCTTTATTTAAAATAAAAAAACAGAATGGTCCATTATTTAACTTAAGGGACTACCATCCAGAGAAATGAGAATTCACCATATAAGCAACTTGAGATAATCAGGAATTACATTTTTGCATTTCATCGTTGGTGATTTGGGCAGTATCATTTTTAACCAGAGGGTGTTGTAAGATGATAATGGTCATACAATTAAGGAACAGGAGTATTATTAAAACAGTATTTCAAATTATGTTTTAGTTTGAAGATAATACTCATGGGTAGAACAGAGGACTGCAGGTTATAAAATCTGAATTTTATTTCTTTTAAGCCATCTGCTCTTTTGAAAAACGAGGAGGCATGCCATGGTGTAATGGTTATCATCATAGAGGAAATGAACATAGCAATCTGATGAGGCTGTTTGCATTTTACATAGCACTAATACCTCTGGATTGATATTGGTGAATTACAATCTGGAGGTATACATATCTTATTATAATGGAGATTCAGTGTCTCTCTGTCTACAACTGAAACTGTCACTGCTTATGTTGCAATACCCTCAAGAATAGCGTAAGTTAATCAATGAATATTCCATTTATTGTCAAAACTGTTAATAATAGAATCTGAGTTAGATTTGCCTCAAAACAGCCCATGTTATTAGTGCAGTAAAAATCCTGCAATGTGTCTTATATATCATTAAGAAATAAAGGTTTACATAATATATGGTGGTTAATTTGCATACTGGTTTTAAGAAATAATTACTTAGTGCTATTGATCTCTAATTTTATTCTCCAGCATATTAAAATCAATCCTATGAATGATTTTATATAGAAAAAATTAAAATATAATTGAAATAAATGTAATCTTTTTATGTGTTCTTATTTAATTTTGTTGGTCTTTCTAATCTATTTTTTTATTCTAAATCTATATATTTCATCACATAACTTAAATACAGAGCTTGCATGTTCTTGCTATTATTTATATATATATATATAAAAGTAGTAAAGTTGACATAGTAACATATTGCCGGTATCAGCCAGATATCAAGGGAATCTATCGTCTTCTCACTAGTACTAAACGAGGGAAATTAATTTTGCATATTAGGTCGAGAGCCACACCTACCTCACTTTACAGCACAGATCCAAGCTGTGCTACTCATGTGCTGAGTTGGCGAGGGCCAGCATCAAACCCAGAACCTTGTGGCTCCTAGATGGATGCTCTACTGACTGATAATACTAGTGTGCAAAAGATCCAAGTATAGAGCCAACTAATCAGAGACCTGGACATGAAGTAGTTTTATAGGTGTTTTTTGTGGAGTTCTGTGATACCATCCATTTGAGTCTTTGGCTGGTCATGTCAAGCCCTAGCACCTATATGATTTTCCCAACTCTATTGCCCTCATGGCAAGCCCCAACCCCTTTTTATCATATGGGTGCTAGAAGGTGGTGACTGAGGGTCTACATGTCCTGGGAATGACGTTAAACTCTATCTGATGGTGAGGTTCCAGTTTTGGAGGTTTGGTGAATGTGGAGCACCCCTTCATCACCATTGCTCCCTGAATATTGAGTATCCATTAAGAATTGATTTATTTCAAAGCTTTATTGAAATTAAATGACCCACTGAGGTTGATATGCCATTATTCTTGTTTCTAATGTGTTATGATGGAAATGATGACCTGAGTGAGTTTCGGTAGAAAGCAAATAAGAATTAGGAAGATGAAGACTAATACTACAATCTGGGAACTGCAATAAAAAGCAACAGAAATAAGCTGAAAAAAAAGGATATTCCAAAAGTAATAATTGACAAAGCTTCCTGTAAAGGATTTAGATAACCTAAGACTCTAATGTTTATTAGGACTAGCCATTTGGGTGTCCTAAACATAATTGTCTTATGATGCTCTGCTTCCCAAGAAAAACACATGTTGATTACTAAAGGAATTATGATGTGTAAAAGTGTGGGGTGGTTGAGTGCCAAATTCTCTGATTAACTTAAGAAATCCATAATGTCCCAACCTAGACCTCTGATTATATTATAAACTACTTAAAAGCACTCAGTTTGGCAGCAATTAAGCTGGTTCCTATCGAGAGCTCTTGATTGGAGCTTCAACTCGCAATAAAAATTCATGCATTGGGTACATATTAAATTTTATCAGATTTGAACTCTATTTGCATATCCTACATGCATATATATATATATATATATATATATATATATATATATATATATATATAGTGATACAATGTAATTTAAAAACAGCTTGATTTACACAGATCCTTACCTTCCATACAAACGATTATTTCTGGTTGACTTTCATTGAATTTTGCAATTAATTTTGATTATTCCCAAATTTGTGATTAAAAATCACATTAGAAATCGCCAAAATCAATCACAGTAATTAAAAATTGGGAATCTAAAACTTCAGGATGTTTTTAATTTGCTCATGAAGACAGCCTGATTCCAAAGTGGTATGATATGTTGGGCTACAGCCTCTAGAAGTAAAGTATAAAAAAATGTGGCACACTGATATTTTCATTTTTTTCTTAATATTTTCAAGTTAAGAAACACAAGCCTAAAACTTTTTATAGGTTCACTTTTGTTAAAAATCAACTTGCATTGATTTATCAATGAATTAATTTTTGAATGCGTGAGTTATTTCATATAATAAATATAGTCATATAATTCCCTGATTTTTGGTAATTTTTTTCAATCGGGTTGGGGGGGACTTATTTTGTAAAATACATATTTTATGGCAACTTTAGTGGTGTTTACGACCATATTTGAGTAAAATTGACCAAAAAAATAGTTTAAAATGTATTAAAAATAAATTACATATGTAATATTATTTTGCTTTTTATTTTTTACTGATGCTCATTATGTTACTACTTTTCGACTTAGACAAAAAATTGACATTCTAATAATCGATTAATTTAATTTATAAGGTGGAAAATATACTTTAAAAAAAATTATTTTCTTAGTTTAATTTTTCTGTTTAATTTGATAGTTCCTTTTGGTTATCTTACTCAGTCTGGTCCTAAAATACTGTAACATAAAACTGACTTTAAAAATGGTTAAAATTGACGAAATTTGTTCACACTCTTCAAATAACCTTAACTGCCACATTATTTATTCATCTTTGTTACACTCAAAATATCAACAGTGAATTAAAATTTACTTAGCTCACTTTTAACTTTCACTTTTGAAAAAAAATTGCCAATTTAACCTGTCATAAAAATTTAATGTAAAGTCATGCTGAAAATACTAGTTCCTGTCAGGTCACCAAAGTTAAGCAGTGATGAACCTGTCCAGTACTTAAATGAATGACTATGTAAGATAAACAGGTATTGTAAGTAATCCCAGATCTATGGAAAAGACTGACTTTGACATGAAATGACCAAGAGTGATGTGTTGTAAAACTAACAAACAAACCTGTCATAAAAGAAATACATTCAAATGCATTAAGTTATGAAGGAGAATCAAAGATTATCAGCACTTTCAACATAACATATCTTTATTAATGTCACACAGCATTCTATGTATGTTTCATGATGGTTTTGTTTTGTTTTATGGCATATCAACCTCAGTGGGTCATTTAATACTGATAAAGTTTTGAAATAAATCAATTCTTAATGGATAATACAATTTTGTTTATCAACTCATGTTTTTCTATTTAACCCATAGATGGGACTCTATCAGGTACTATCACTCCGAGTCAGAGTGAACCAGGGAGCAATGGTGATGAAGGGGTGCTCCACATTCCCCAAACCTTCAGAACTGGAACCTCACTATCAGATAGTTTAACGTCATTCCCAGGACATGTAGACACTCAGCCACCGCCTTCTAGCACCCATATCATAAGGATTGGGGGTTGCCTCTATGTATGTGTGTTTATAGTTGGAACTATTGTGGTCAAGTGATCGAAGTTTGAGCCTGATTGCACCATTATACTTGCTGTCTTTACAGTGTAAATATGGTCGCTCTACAATCAGTATGCATCAAGGAAGAACAGCAGTGACCCAGTTTCCCTGTTTGCAAGAACTATCATTGGAGGCTTTTAGCACAATACAAGGACAGTGCACCACCACATAGAAGTGTGTATGAGCGGATAGAGAAATTTCAAAGTGTCTGGACAAGTGGGACACATTAATGAACATATGAAAGAAGTAGTGTACAAATGGTTGTACAACCAACCAAAAACCTTCTTCTTGGAGGAAATACACAAGCTTGTGGATGCTGGAACTGTTTTTACATTTCACAATCAAGATGAGGACAATAGATTAAAATAATACATACAAAGCCCTATCTTAAAAATCCAGACAAATGAATGTTATTGTTCTTGATAGAAAATTAATACTGCCATAGGTTAAACAGTCTATCCATAACAGCATTATTCATGAATTAACATGAAATGAGCACAAAAAGCATACCAAAGTAACATCAAAATAATTTTTTTAAAAACACCCTTTGAATTACATATGCTTGCATTTCAGTTGTAAGAAGAAGCCTCGCATCATGTAAAGGTTAACAAGCTAGGTTAGCAAACCATTGTTAGTGACACAGGGTGCCCCATACTTCTAGCCTTGTGCCAAACTAAGGTAATTCTTGTGTAAATTATCTTTATAGATTATCATTATTTACTTATTGTTACTTGTAACTTGCTTCCGTGCAAATAAGTTTCATTTGGTTTATTTGTTAAATGGCATATCAACCTTCGTGGTTATTCAATGCCAAAGCAGAACAGTACTAGCACCCCCCCCCCAAAAAAAAAAAAACTTACATCAGCAAATGCACAGTGTGCACCACTCCAAGGTATAATTGTATCTGCAAAAAGAAAAAAAAATGGTAAGACATTAGCTTAATGGAGCTACCATTATCACTTGCCTTCATTCATTTGTACCACAGAGGTGACTGTTTAAAATGTGCAAGGTATTTCTGCTGTGTCCTGTATTTATAAACTATTAAGGAAGAAAAAAATATTCCTGATTAAGTGGCCAGTCATTCATTGAATGTCTGGAATAATTACAAAATATCAATATCAATCTTTTATATTCAGGTACATTTTGTCTTTTTTTTTAAATTTTTTTTTTTAATGTGATGCAGTTTTAATGATAACGGTGAAAAGAAACATCAGTTTAAAAAGAAAGGAAAAACAGTTAAATGTTGATGTTCAATATTTCCATTTCCTTTCTCTTATTCAAGAAATGTCCACTTTAAGCCATAATCATTGAAATGTTACAGACATGTCCACTTATAGAACCGAGTTTTTAAAGAAATAATTCATTTTTAATTCTGAAAATCTTTGTGTGAAGTGAAACCTAATTTAAAACAAATTATAAAAGTTATCAGAGTAATTGCTAATTTTGAAATCAGGAACATTTGTAAAATGAAAGCTTTTAATTTTGAAAGAAATGATTAAAAATTAATAGGAACATATTCAAAATAATATTGGCTTCAATATGTAACCTGGAAATGATCCCTATCATAGTCTTCTGTGTTATCTTTAGGTTACCAGGCCAATCTGCCCTGTCAGCTAGGGTGGTAGAATATACTGACTGCACCTCTGCAGAAGGGTAAGACCCTCTCCATCAATGGGGCCACCTGTTAGCTGTAGGTGGTGACCCATAATGCTTAAGTATGGAACTGGTGGCTGAGCAGTCTATAACTTGCAACACTCCACTTTGGTCCATACTTGGGCTAGACAGGCCCTCTCCAATCACTCAGCTGGTTACATAAAGCCCTAGCACCTATATGATTTTCTCAACCCTATTTCCCTAATGTCAATCCCCCAACCCTTATTGTATATGTGTTGGAAAGCAGTGACTGAGTGTCAGTGTCCTGGGTATATCATTAAACTGCATCTAGTGGTAAAGTTCCAATTCTGGAGCTCTGAGGAATATGGAGTACACCTTTATGACCATTACTCCCAGGTCCACTAACCCATAGTTGTAGTACCTATTAGCGTCCAATCTATGGGTTAAATAAAAAAAATGAGATTAAATAAATGTTAAAAAATTGCATGCTCATGAACAATAAATAAGACAAGATGTTTTTGGCATAAGGGTTGATGTGCCATAAAAGCAAGCAAGCAAGCAACCAACCAAACCAATTACCACAATTATCTGGCTACAACAAAATAAGATTTAAATCTGATATATCTGAAATCAGCTAATAATATGCCCACTGTGTCCTCTGCAAAAATTGTAAGACCTTCCCCAAAAAGCACCCTAGGTATGACACTAACTTGCATTCAATGCTGAGCCACCAATTCTGGAGCTCTGGAGATTACTTTTTGATTGACATTATTCCCAGGTCTACTCTTACCTGGAGAATTAGTCCCTCTTATCATTAGATGACAAGTCTCTGAAATTGAAAGACCAGTTAATATACCTTGGTGGCATTATTTCATCTACTGAAAGCAATGTCAGTATACATATAGTACATACATAAAGTATGGACTGTTATTGGTAAATTCACAACCATATAGAAAGCTGATCTCTCTGAGATATGTGAATTCTTCCAAGTTGTAGCCGTGTCAGTACTATTGTATGGCTGCATCACTTTTATTCTCAAGAAATGCTTGGTGAAAAGGCCAGATGGGAACTACACAAGGATGTTGTATCAAAGTCTCTCTATTGTAGAATGCAACAACAATCTATAAACATCAATACTTATTGACAAGTTCTCAGATTTTTATTGGTTAAATTCTAAAAATTATTTTCATATATGTTTAATAAGTATGTTTAATAAGTAAGTAAAGTAAAGTCGTCTGGGCGCACTAAAGTCAGTATCAGCCAATCATCAAGGGAGTCTATCCCCTTTTCACTAGTGCTAGACCAAGAGATTGTTTTTGCATCTGAAGTGGAGCGCCACACCCACCATCAGCTTCTTACTTTACCGCACAGATCCCTGTGCTACTCATATGCTGAGTTGGCGAGGACCAGTATCGAACTAGTAACCTTGTGGTCTCTAGCCGAACACTATATCGACTGACTAATATCAAAATATTAGAATCTAGCATTGAAGATAATCAGAACCATAAAATGAAGAACTTTATTAAAAATACTATTTATCTTGAAGCTTTGAATGAATGAATATTATTTTCAGTAGTTTAGTTTTCATTCATACAACATCTTATACTTATCTCTGTTATATCTATTTCTATTATAAGAAAAAGCATTGGAATGATTGTATTTTTATTGTAGATTATTTTACTATATATTTAAATAGTCTCTGTTAATTTTATCTTTCTATATCAGATTGGATTCACAAGGTTCTGTTTTCTTGGGTTGAATTGGTGTTGGTTTGGGTTCACGTCTTTTTGTTGGGTTTGTTCATGAACACAAAGACATGGTTTAATTTCAAACAAATCTTTAAAATGTCATAAATCATTTTTAAAGGCAGATGATATTTTCACCATCTGTTTCTTCTGAGAAAAAATTACATAATTATTGCAACAACTAAAATGTTCATATTATATTTATTGGTAGGAATACAAGAAAGCTTATTGTATTTAAAGTTTTTTTTTTGTTATACACATGGAGCAATGTCTAATGGATGCGTATGCTTTAGAAAAAACTTGTCTGTATTAAGCTTTATGTGTTTTGTATATAACTACTTATTAACAACTTGCGTTTCAGACATTCCATTACTGCGATTTAATGTAAACAAGTCAGCCGTTGATATCAAAAGCATCGAGAGTTTAAAATAAAGCAAAAGTCATCAATTAAAATATATGACTTCCTGCTTCTCTTCTCTTCACTGTTTTTTTTTTCTTTCTCCACTTTCTTTCTTTTTCCTTTCTTTACTTTTCTTTTTCCTCCTCTAAATTTATGTCAACTTTAAGTCTAAATGTATATTTTTGTTATATGATGTTTGAAATATTGCATTACAACTACCTCCGGACTTTTAAGTGGTAGGACTCTGCGTTTTTACATAAGTTTTGTGATCCGATCCTTTTGACACAGGGTACTTTTTGTAATTAATCCAGATGTACAATTAGCAAAACAATGTCGCTTGATAATTATGAGAAAAACTTGTGAAAGAGGACCCACTGGAACAAAAAGGGTCCACTTAAAATGGGTGCCCAAATAAGAGCAAAGATTTTGAACAGGAGTAAATTGTATTTATGTTAATAATCTACAATATATAAAATCATGTACAAAGACAACATTACATCTTGTACAAAAAGCTCAGGTTACAAAAACAACATCAAGAGAACCTGAAGGACTTTGAACATCGCCTAGGGAAATTTGCAAAGGTGCACCCAGAGATCAAATGCACAATGGAGAAACAGTTTCGCATAGTGTCTCACATATTACAATGGACAGCAAGTAATAATCTTATTTATTTATTTATATATATGTATATATAAATGGTATATATCATATATATAGTAGTAATAGTTATAGTATATAAGGTTTATTGTAGAATGGCTTTGCGATAATTTTTGGAAGAATAAGGTTTTAATTGGAGTCGACCTAATTTTGAAAAAATTAATTAATTAATAAAGACTTAGGCGGATACCTATTAAATTGTATGGCTAACAATCGAGAAAAATCAAGCTCTGTATGCTACATTTCGGCCTATTAGGCCTCATCAGCAGAGCTATAGATCGAAGACCGCCCTGTCGCGTGATTGAAAACCGGACCTGCCAAGTGACAGGCCGATCCCATAACCCCAAACACCAACGAACTTCTTAGATTTTATGATTTGTTTAGAGTAGGTTTAACATTCCTCTTCTAGTGACTTTATTACACGAGATGTGGTAGTTGTAAACTAAGGTTTTCCGCCTAATTCTTTATTAATTAATTAATTTTCTCAAAAATTAGGTACGACTCCAATTAAAACACTTATTCTCCAAAATTATCGGCAAAAGCCATTCTTAAATAAACCTTGTTTACAACTTACCACATCGTGGTGTAAAAAGTCCTAGAGAGGAATGTTATACCTACTTAAAACAATCATAAAATCTAAGAGTTCGTTTTGGTGTTGGGCGTTATGGGATCCGGCCTGTACAGTGCTTGGCAGTTCCGGTTTCAAATCTACGCAAGGGCGGTTCTTCCCGATCTATACTCTGCTGAATGAGGCCTAATTAGGCCGAAATCTACATTACAGAATTTGATTTTTCTCGATTTGTTTAGCCTCATTTAATAGGCTATTCACCGCCTAATTCTTTATTAATTAATAATTTTCAACAATAGGTTACGACTCCAATTAAAACACTTATTCTCCAAAAAAATTTATCGGCAAAAAGCCTTCTAATAAACCTTGTTTACAACTTCCACATCGTCGATGTAATAAATAGTCACTAGAGAGGAATGTTTTACCTACTCTAAAACAAATCATAAAAATCTAAGAAGTTCGTTTGGTTGGGTATATGGGATCGCCTGGCAGCTGGCAGTCCGCGCCAGCGTTCAAATCACGCACAGGCGGTCTTCCGATCTATAGCTGCTGATGGGCCTAATAGGCCGATTACATACAGAGAATGATTTTTTCTCGATTTGTAGCACATACATTTAATAGGTATCCCGCCTAATTCTTTATAATTAATTAATTTTCAAAAATTAGTAGCTCCAATTAAAACATATTATACTACTATATATAAGAAGATTCTGTATTTCTGTTTGTACAATGCTTTTATAAAGAACAATTTGTGGAGACTGGAAAAGATCAGATGTCCAATAAAATCCACTGAGGTTGGTATTAAAAAAAAACATTTATTCACATATAATATTTCCTGAGAAAAGTTAAAAAAAAAATATAAGAGTATAAATCACATGATATATAAAATTTAATTAAAAAAGGATTAAGAAATAATTGATAAAGATCATAATAAAATAAGCAAATTGAGAAGAAAAAATATACAAACAAGGAAGAAGCAAATATCTGTAAAAACAAGAATAAAAAAAATACAAAACATAATTATATAGAAAATAATTTTAAAAATCTATATATAAATATGAGTAAAAGAGATTATTTTAAACTTTTTAAATCCCAGGCAATGCTGGTAGCTCTGCTAGTTCAGTGATAAAATTCCTAGAATAGATTTTATAATCTTTTACATAAAATGGAAAAAATCTCAGTTATAAAACAATTTAAACTATGTAATTACTCACCCCTGCCATAAGGTTAGTATACATGACTCCATCCCCGCAGACGGGATAAGACTCCATCAAAAAGGTTGTGTCACTGGATAGACACTAACAAATCTAATGGTGAGGCTCCGTTTTGGAGGAGCTGTGGTGTACCTTTCATTTCATTACTCCCAGTTCAACTCTGACCAGCGAGTGGTAATACCTGTTTGCATGTCCAATTCTATGATCTGATAGATCTTTGTAAATATCAGTACTAGCAAATATATGCACCCTCGGGTGCAATTATTTAAGTTTAATAATATATAACATATCATTTAAATTAGAAGGCTAATGAAACAAATTAGAGAATTCAGATAAAAATATTTGAAACACAGGGGGTATAGATTAAAAAATAGAACCCACTAAACTAACTTTCAACGCTTTCCATCACTCTTCGTCTTTCATTTGTAAATTTCCTAATTGTAATCTATTTATAAATAGGAATAAAGAATAAATATTACAGTTATTTCTCTTGTTAATGAGATTTCTTTTAAGATTATTGAAGAGATTTTTGCATATTCATTAATAAAACCAACAATCCAGAACATCCATAATACTAAGCACTATATTTCAAAATCAGATGTTTAACTATATCAATATGCAAAATTAGCCTTCCCATTCACACAGAACCGCTATTTTTTGAATATAATAAACAACTTGCATTTTATTAGTATTGTAACAAACAGTCTAATCATAGTTAAAGACATTTATAATACATTGAGGTTTAAATTTAAGAATTAAAATCATTGAGAATGATATCTCTCTCTCACNGCACACTTAACCTATACAGTAATAATTACATTAATACGTCCACACTTAACCTATACAGTAATAATTAATTAATCATTTAAAGTTTTCAAAATAACGAGTTTCAACTGATAAAGAATTTGAGAAAATAGTGTTAAATTGAAAGAGAATGTTGTGTCTGTTTAATTGTACAAAGTTAACTAGTATTTAATACGTTAGTTAATGACTTAAGGACCTTTTTGTATGTTGTAATGGGTTAATTATTCATCTATTTTTTTTCAGTTGTCTGCAGTCTGTCTAATGAGCTATGCCATAGATTTTATAGCATTGTAAGCAAACTTGTCAAATATCCAACCTCACATAGATATTGTGCTATGTGAGTGACCACTGAGAGAGTTGCACAGTATTTACCTGGGTTTCTAGTCATACAGTTTTGCCCATCAAGACTAACTTAATCCTTATAGAATAAATATAACTTATTTAATTGATATCGACAAATGAAGTTGTAGAATCAATATAATACTCACCTTCACTTGGCGGCCAGTATCTTTTGCATGGATTGTCTGGTTAGAGGGCTCCTTAGCTTGTTTAAGGATAGACAGGGCTTCTCCCATTTCTGGATTCCCAACTCTTTTAGCATGGCCCGATCCATCATTTGAAGGTTCCCCTTTGTCAGCTTTTTCACTCGCAAATGTTGCAGCATAGCTTTTGGTAGAGTCGGCAGAGATTCCTACTTTGATGAGTTAGCTTTCCCTAATTTTCAGGTTCTGTTGTGTTCGCAGCACCAGTTGAAATTATATAAGTGTGAACAGTTCAAGGTGCGATGCAGCTGAATTATGTGATCACCTTATATGAAATTTCAACAGAAGTTGAGTAAATTAGTTTCTTTAAACTAAATGATAATTGTGTCATGATAAAATATTATTTAAAGAAATTTCTCTATATTTTAATTTATTTTCATCAGCCATTTTATCAGCAGGACATAGAATATAATTGTATCCCTTTGAAGAGTGTACAATACCACCCACCCCAAATAATTGGGTATCCTGAGTATGACGTTATCTGATAGTAAGGCTCTATTTCTGGTGAGTGGGGAGTACCCCTTTATGGACATTACTCCCAGGTTCACTCTAACAAAGTACCTGTTAGGGTCCCATCTTGGATCAAATAGATCTGTTTAAAAACTTGTTTTTATTTGGAAGAAAAAATAGCCAGTAAGAAAAAAATACAGAAAAATGGCATAAAATAATCCTAAACTGGTTGATATTCCATTAAAAAATATTATAAAGTTATAATTTGATTTTGTCATGAAATTGCAGGTTTCCACAAGATAATGTCACTTCTGAGTTTGTCCTTTCTTATCCAGCATATCATATTTGTCTTAACTCGGATGGTTTGTGTGATAGGGGGCAGTGGCCATATAACTGCTTAACTATATATATATATATATTATATATATTATATATATACACACACACAATTTACTTGGTTGAATACATATGCATAATATATCTTAAAATTATATGATAGATAAGCAAATAATCTATATAAGTCTCATATAATGTATAACGCTTCCGCTATCGGGTAATTCGGGCAGACTGGGCTAGTCTTGATATGCCAACCAGTCAAAAAGGAAAAACTGAATTCAAAATAACTGTATTCTGCTTAAAAAACTGACCTTGAGTTGCATTCTGCCTATGGTGGAGAAGTTGGGTAATACATAAGATGTAAGAGGTGTGCTTGGCATAATCATTAATTGTTTTAAGAAATAGCATTGGGGATCTATTTTCACAATCCTGGACAAGGCTGTTTGCATTTCCTTTCATTCTAATATCCTTTAGAAAGGCATGAATACACCTCTTCTCTCCCTTGTTCTGGTAAATACAATTGGAGAAACGGGTTCTTTAGTCTTGTGTTGACAACCAATCTAGGAGAAAGAAAACTCTGCATTAAAATGATCTCTTACTCTGCTTAAATTGTTTTACCTTATTTAACATCTTCCAGCTGTAGGAGAATGGAAGCTGGGATATAGAAAATCCCGAGAGGAAGAAGTTTACTGGTTTGACTGTGCATTGGCCATACATGACTTTAGACCTCTTTTATGTCTCAAGTAGATCAACCACAGTGTGGAAAATGCCAAACACCCTGCACTGTCAAACATTTCCTCATGGAGTGTGGAGTTTTCGGTCCAATCGGAAATAATATTTCAGCGCAAATAATATAAGGGATCTGTTTGAGAATACTAACTTGGATGACATTTTATCCTTCTTACAGAGAAATAAAAATTTATCAAAAAATTATGAGAAACAGATATATAATGACATTCATAAAATACAAACAAACCATCTTGCAAGTGGTGAAGGATTGGGTAAATTAAACATAGGATACGTATTTCAGTGGTATATTTTAAAGTCTTCTCATTCTTTCATATAAGACTATATACGACTTTGTCTTCTGAGATATTATTGACACATATATTAGTTCAATATTAGATAACTCTTCTTAATATTGATCTCTATGTCCCTCTCTCTCTATGCCTTCCAGCAAACAAATAATAACACTTGTATCATTAAATATATCTCACCCCCCTATCTTCATAAGAGGCCATTTTTTCCCGCTAGATACTAATCATATGCTTATATCGTTTTATAAATGCTTCAAATCAGTTTTTTTAATCATGCACAGGCAAATTAACTTAAAAGCACTTTTCGTTTTTGCTCATGTGGTTTTCATGCAAAAAAAAAAAAGTAAAGAAAAGATTTTCGAGGGCTAATGTACGCAAAATATTTCTTTTAAAGTCCATTTGAGATATGGCTGACCTGAATCACATAAATATAATCACTTGCTGTGTGATAATCAATCGATAATTGATCAATCAGGAATTGATTTCTATCTACTTGACTTGGATTTATCTAATTTATTTATTTAACTGTTGGCTTTGTTTCTTTCAGTTCATCAGTCTGGATACTTGAATCAACATTTTTGCCAGACTTTATTCTTATTCACATCTTCATAAAGAGAAAAAAAAATAAAAAAAAAAAATAAAGTATATTCATAGTGTTTGTCAGTCTGTAAAGGTATGTGAGTATAGGAAGTATAGATGTAGGTAAATATCTTTGATAGAGATATAAATTGAACTTATATTCTCAAATAGAGAAATTTCATTTCATTCATATATATATATATATATTGTGTGTGTGTGTGTGTGTTTATAGGGTTATATACTGATGTATAGAAATAGGTAAATATTCTCTGAAAAGAGATATAAAAGTACTTATTTACAACATATTCTTAAATTTAGACATTTCATTATATATCATCTGTGTGTTTATATGTGAGTAAGAGAATAGTGAAATGAGATATTAAAGTAGAGTTACAAATTTCTTCAAATACAGAAATTTTATTATATATATAATGTGCGTTTTATATGGTTATATATTATATATGTGGATATAGGTCATATAGAGATAAATGTATATCTGAAAGAAATATAAAAGTACTTCTATTTTACAAATATTATTAGATATAGACAGTTTATAATATGTAATAGTTGTGGTTATATACAAATGTGGGTGAGTATAGAGGTAGAGTAAATATATATCTCTGAAAGAGGTATAAAAGTACTTATATCTATGAATATCCTTAAATATAGTCATTGTATATATATAATTTGTGTGTTTTATGGTATATTTTGTACATATCAACAGAGATATGAATGTACTTATATCTTCAAATATTAATATAGGTATTTTATTATCTCTCTCATCTATTATATACATAATATTTTGTTTGTTTACATGAACACACACACCACACACACATATATATACATACACACAACACAATTTAGGATAAAATAAAAAATGTTGGTTTCCATCAGTATATAATAAATTCTATTTTAAATATATACTTTGAGTATAAATACTGATGTTTGAGGAGTCTATTGTAATAATGATCTATATACTGAATAGATACTCACAGCATGTATTTGTATATATATGTGTGGTGCGTATATATACAGTGATGTGATAGCTTTTTGATTTAGTACGTCCTGGGATGCACATATTTGCTTTGAATGAGTACCCAGGAAATATTTTCGCTCACTAAAAACCATCTATCTCCTACCTTTAGTAACCTATCTGTGTAATTAATTTCTAAGAAACTATTGAAATGTATTTACAGTAGCATGAAATGGTGAGGGAAGAAAAAGATAAACACTGGGATGCATGAAATACGATTTTACTACATCCTTTGAGATTATGTGCATCAGGACGCAAGACCTGTACCTATCAGCATCACTGTATATATACTTTTCCAAAAACAGAACGAAATAAAATGAAGTTTAATAAAATCGCAAGATGAATTGTCAGTAACCAAGCACCATTGACTCATGTCCCAGCTTCTCTAACTTAGATTAATTGGCTCTATCCAAGATATTGTGCACTACTTTACTTAATAGATATTGCACACCATACATATATATATTGAGGGTAAAACATATATTCTTGTATTTCTACAAAGATATATATTTTGCCTTTAGTCAAAATTATTTCTTTTCATTTTCAAGTGTACATTTTAATTGGGCAAAGACAAGGAATCAGTAAAATAAGAAAAGATTAAGTTTAAACAATATAAATATATGTTTAATCTCAACAAAGTGAACAAAAGAAAGAATGGTACAGAATTGAATGTGCCTGTGCAAAAATTTGGAATTGTTTGTCAACAGTTTATTATTAAGAAGTAAAACTAAGATTATAGAAATAGTGGTAGATCCAACTTTTTTGGGTGGGAGGGTTGGGTTTTATTTTGATTAATTTTTATATTTTATTAGTGCTCTATAATATTTTTTTATTATTTATTTTTATTTTTGTTTTTATTTTCTTTTTTATTTATTATTATTTATATTTAAATTATAATAATTTTATTTATTTTATTTATTTTTAATTTAATTATTATTTTTTTTTTTTATATATTTTATATTATATTTATATTTTATTTTTATATTAATTTAATATATTATTTTATATTAATTTTTTATATTATTATTTATATTTATATTTATTTTTTTTTTATTTTTTTTATTATTATTAAATACAATAATAAATTTTTCTTATTTTATTATATTTTTTATTTATATTCTTATTCTATTATTTAAAATTTTATTTTTTATAATTAAATTATTTTTATAATTATTTTAAATTTAATTTATATTTTTTTTATTATTTTTAATTTTATTAATTTTTTTTTTATTCTTATTATTATTTTATTATTTTTATTTTTATTATTTAAATTATTTATTTTTTTTATTTTTTAATTATTTAATAATTATTTTTTTATTTTATTTTTTTTTTTTTTATATATTATTATTTTATTTTTAATATATTTTATAATTTTTTTAATATTTTAATTTATTTTTTATTTTTTTTTTTTTTTTTCTATTATAATTATTTTTATTTTATATATTTATAATATAATTTTATTATTAGTAAACTGAATTTAATTTAATATTAGATTATTTAACTTTTTGGGGGTCGTTAAAGACATTCTTTTTACACTCAAGTCTTATTTTCCTGGACACTAGAATTGAGAGTAACTTAAAAATACATATAAAATTAATAGTAAGTAAAGTTGTTTGAGGTGACCTATTCATTTGTATCAGCCAGATGGAGTTTACTATTTATTTAGTAATTTAGTTGATTAAATAGAAAATTATACTTGGTAGAGGGTGGTGACAAGACTTTACCACTCACACATTGAATTTCTTTTTTATTAATTGCCACTTGAAAAAATCAAGCTAAAGACATCTAAAATAAATATAAACCTCTCACTTTGGACACCACAATACATTCACCTATTTCTATACTGTCTTCTAACTTGGATATCAAACTTTAAATTATATCCTCAATAATATGTACTTTTATGATGAATCAAAGTGAAGTATTGAATTTTTGGTGAAGACACCCTGATTATTTTTCTATTTAAGCAATTTATATATTAGTTAGCCAATAGTAAAAGTCCAAAGTTGCCTTTTGATCAGTATCATCTTGAACAGTTTAGGGAGCTCTACCCCTTTTCACTTGTGATAGACCAAGGAGATTTGTTTTGCTGAGGTGGAATGTCTAACCTTCCATAACACTTCCAAGCTTTTGCCAGACTGTATCAACGTTTTGCCTACCTGCACAATTGGCAACCTAAAATGGACCTCTCCAGAGTTCTACTGCCAAACCCCAAAATTGCTAGTACCGTTATCTTCATAATTTCAGTTAATTATTCACATTGTATCAACTAAATTGCCCTGGCGGTAAAGTTAATAAAATTATTTATAGGCTGAAACTATAAAGCAGATAAAATTGAAACACAGGGTATAATCAAATGAAAACGAACCTATACTCTTCCTTATTGTTATTTTATTATACTATAATAGTTAAAGAATAAATCCATTATTTTTGTAATGATTCTGAAATTGAAAGAATTTGCTAATTCATAATAACAACGTAGAACAGATAATTGACAAGAAAATAAACTATCATAAGCCTCCGTCACCGCAACCGCTTTGTTGAACTAATCATTAGTATGTAGAATGTACCATATAAAATGTAAACAATTCTTTATGTTAGATAAAATAACATTAGCATGTTGTAATAACTAGATTTGTTGACTTGAGTGTATATATTTCGTAACGAACACCATTCATTCCATTATGTCAAGTAACTGTTGTTCTTAAATTTGAAATAATAGTTTTTCAATTTTCTTAGATCAATATCATTGTTGCATTTACTGTTGACATTTTGCCAAGTTTTTCTTACCTTTTATTTTATAGATTGTTGCCTTGTGACAAAAAAACAAGTTAAATGGTAAAATAATTACTTAAAAAAAAAAAACTACTTAGTTTTTCATACATGGACAAAGATGGGTTACAGCATATACACGATATTTAAATTGAAACTCTATAGTGTGTCTTATAATTATTTTTACCCCTTTTTGAAAAAATAAAAAACTCAAAAAGAAAAGAAGAAAATGTAAAATATGAATGTACAAGAATCTGATTCCCTAAAATCGGTTCTCTTGACATAAAAAATCAATCAATCAATTGAATCCGCTTTTTTCTTCTTTTCAATTTATTGACTTTGTATTTTGAAAGTTTTAAAGAAACTCTTTAACTCTTTGGCCTACAAATTTTCCTCTGGTTGTATCAATTTTCTTGTATTTTTTACCTTATGATTAGGATATTTCAAAGTTTACTTATCTATTTTCAGCCTCAGAACTCAGTTTATCAAATTAATTCCTATTATTATTATTAATCTTAGTCACTTCTGCTCAATATAATTGAACTAACCATCAGTTTTTGTACTTGGATGTGATATATGGCCTTTGTGGAGAGCCCACCTGTGAGATGCTTTAAAGTAGGCAAAGAGTTAAGAAACTAGATTTGAAAATTATGTATCATATTCAATAGAATACTGATTACTATATAATGTAAATCAAGAGTAGTTACTTGAAGTATAGTAAGTTTAGGATTAATATTAGTTAGTTGAAACCATATAACTGTGTAAAAAAAAAAAGTTAACCCGACACATTGAGTACAAATATGACAACACACTCTATTTCCTAACCTGGAGGCACAAAATTAACCCATAGATGGTTTTACATTGCCGTTAAAATCTTCATCCAAAGGCTAATTAGGATTTTTGTTCTTTCCCAATAGAAGGCATCAATATCTCATGGGACAGCTCTTAACTATGAAATGCTTATTAGAACCGTTTTATCCTTCCTTAATAGAAGTAACAATATTCATCATGGACCACTGTTTTAATCGATGAAATGAACCTTATTATTAAATGAACTTCAGTCATTTATTTAGCTTATCACCCTCACTCCTGAATAGAAGCCATCAGTATCATTATGGATCACTTCTTAATATGAAGCTAATAAAGGAATCCTTCCTGAAATAGAAGCATCCATATCACTCATGGACTTTACTGAAAAGGAAATGCTAATTTGAACCTTCACTCCTTCTAACAGAAATATCAATATCATATGACCACTACTGTAAACTATTGTAATTCTAATTGGAACTTTTCCTCCTTCTAAATTAAGAAGGCACGTATCCATTTGGGACCATAAATGCTTTGATTCACTCCTTCTAATAGAAATATCAATATCATCATGGACCACTGTTAACTGAAATGCTAATTAGAACCCTTTATTATCTTCTGATAGAAGCACTCATATTCATTTTATGACCCACTAAATGCTGATTATATCCCTTCACTCCTTCCTACAAATAGATAGCATCAATATTACTTATGGACCACTAAATGCTTATTAGGATCCTTCACTCCTTCCTAAATTAGAAACAGAATATCATTAGGATTGCTGTTAGCAGTTGTCAATTCCATGTTTTCATTAATTTTTTGGTTAGTTCTTAATTCCTTCCCCATGTTATATACAAGCATTAAAACCCTTAGTTTAAAATCCTGTTCTTATTTGTCTGTCTTGACTCGTATAACTAACATTTTCGATTGTAAATAGTTTTTCAAAAGAAATCGCTGAACCAAGTTTTTAATTGGGAAAATGGGACATTATTGTTTTCTTGCAGATATTTTTATTTTTTTTTAGTATTTTTAATATTTTTTTTTTCAAATGGGAATATCATTCAGTTTTCTCAAATGCAACGTTCAAGTGTTTCTTTGAATGGCAAAACGCAAGTCATTATAAATTAATTATGTATTGTGCAAGTCTTCATTTTTCTATTTTCTTTCTTTTTCCTCTTCACTGATGCAACCTGCAGGAAGAGGTTGCATATTCATTGTAGCAAATTAAGAAAAAAAAACACAAAAAAAAAAAAACCTTCTGACAAAACGTTTTGAAAAAAAAACCCAGCAGTATTTTCTGTTTTTGTGCATTCTTTTTCTACCATAGTAAATCTCACCCCTCAACAATCCTTTCACAGATTATTTCTGATATTTATGAGATCAGCAAAATAAAATCAAAAAGCGATCAAATGATTTTCTAGACATTATTTTTTAGCAAAATTCAAACTTGGATTTTAAAATTCAACTCTGATAAGAATTTGCAAGATTTGATGCTTGTTTCTAAAAGAAATTTGCAACTCTTATTTTCATTTGGTAGAAATTTCCTCTTTTTGGAATATAGTTCTTGATATTTGGAATTTGGCATTCTTACAGACCACTTGGTATTTGCATTGCTTAGTAAGATTATCTTATTTTTTAATATTTGGTATATATTTTGTTGGAGCATTGTTGTTTGAATGGATACTGTTTGTCTTTGTACATTATTTTGCGACGTCAATAAGCAGAATTATGTGAACATCAAATAAAAATACATTGAATTACCAACATGGCTTGAATTCTGATCATAGAATTCATAATACTATTTTGTGTATTTTTTAAATTCTGGCCCTTGTAGTTTTACTATCAAATTAAGGATAATGTAATAAAATCCCAAGTGAGGCAAAATAGATCTATGACTCTGGTTGTACATGAACTAATGTCATTTTTTTTGTCATTTTTCTTTATGGAGGTTGATAATGGCCTGATAGTAGTAGATGAAATAGACTCAGCAGGTCCATTTTAATTTTCAATATGAAAAGGCAGGAGTCCACTTGTATCTGCTCCTACTGACAACATCTTAACAGAATGATTTTCTCAAGTTGGCATGCCATGGATAAGGCAGATAGGGAGACGAGCTAATTCCTTGGACAAAATACTCTCTGTCTAGTAACTAAAAACAGTTTTTTTCCATAAGCAATATCAAAATTCCAGCCATCTACTTGGGAGACCCCATAACGTAGTGGCTAACATTACTGGGACTTGTGACATCTATGTATATATATATATAATATATATATAGGTTAAGGGTAAAAAGAAAAGAGACAAAAATAAGAATTCAAACAAACTAGAAGTAGGAGATAAATATTTTCTACTGTTTGAGTTATTATTTTTTGTCCACTTTTCCTTTATCTCACCTCATACTTTCGAATTTTTACTCCAACCCTCCTATCTTTCATATATATAACATTAAATAGTCCTCAAGGTGCATATGCCATTAAACAAAGAAGCCAAACTAATCTGGTTGAAACCATGGTTCCCACTACATCACTGAAGTAAACAGTGATAAGCCTGTTCAATACTTAGTTGGGTGACATTTTAAGCAACAGCAGGCAGTGTTAAGTAATTGAATATCAAAATGGAACTTTATCAGGCATTGAATGACCAAGAAGGGTTGATATGCTGTAAAACAACTATTCAACCCAAACCATGCTGTGTGAATCATATGGCAATACACACTGACCAATGGGGAAATATAAACACCTTTTTATCTGCTTTCTCTTCAGTTTTGTTTTCTACATCAATTGAGAGAACATGTTTTCTGATGTGTCATAAAAATAGTTAAGTTTGATCAACACATCGATTGACACTTTTTGGGAAGATGCACATCCTTAGAACTGGCAATGTTTTTCTTTATTGCTATGTGATGCCTTTTATGTTTCATGGCCACTTCTACAAATCAAAGTAGAAGAAAAGAAACAACGCCTGAGTCTTTTTTTATTGAGAGAAATAAAAACCATTGAATAAACACATGTGCACCAGAGATAATGTATTTATGTGGCAGTACAACATATCAAAAAAGGGGAGAGGAGTAGAACATGGTACTATTTTGTGATAAGTTTTTTGAAGGTCACCAAATGGGATGTATATTGACAATTGAAAGGTCAAACATTTCAGGTCACACTTGCCGAAAAAAAAATTATCAAAACTAAATAGTTCAAATTTATGTTTAGATATGCCATTTTCTCTTATAATATACTGGGAAATTGTGGGATTATTTTAAACATGTTCAGCTGTTGTACCTTATCTTAAAGGATAGCTGTGTCTTGCTGTCATACCTTGTCAAAAATGTCAAACGGATTTTGTTTTGTTTTGAGAAGCTGCTTATTGTTATATCTGATTTCTTTTGACAGGGTATGACAACTGTGTTTCACAGTCATATTTGACCATTCAACAAGGTATGTTAACTCGGTTATCACACTGTTATATTGGATCTTTTGGACAACGTCTGACAACTGTTTCTATCATAGATATATTGGATCTTTTGATACAGTATGACAACTGTTCACTAATATATTTGATCATTTGACAACGTCTGACAACTGTATCACTAATATATGTTATTATTTGACAGGTATGACAACTGTATACTAATATATTTGATCATTTTGACAGGTATGACAACTGTATCACTAATATATTTGATCATTTGCAAGGTATGACAACTGTATCCTAATTATTTGATCATTGCAAGTATGACAACTGTATCACTAATATATTTGATCATTTGCAAGGTATGACAACTGTATCACTAAATATATTTGAACATTTGTACAAGGTATGACAACTGTATCACTATATATTTGATCATTTGTCTAGGTATGACAACTGTATCACTAATATTATTTGATCATTTGTCAAGGTATGAAACTGTATCACTAATATATTTGATCATTTGTCAAGGTATGACAAACTGTATCACTAATATATTTGATCATTGTCAATGTATGACAAACTGTATCACTAATATATTTGATCATTTGTCAAGGTATTTGACAACTGTTATCACTAATATATTTGATCATTTGTCAAGTATGACAACTGTATCACTAATTATATTTGATCATTGTCAATGTATGACAACTGTATCACTAATATATTTGATCATTGTCAAGGTATGACAACTGTATCATAAATATATTTGATCATTTGACGACAGGTATGACAACTGTATCACTAATATATTTGATCATTTGACAACTGTATCTACAACTATGTTATTATTTGACCAGCTATGACAACTGTCTCACACTGTTATACTTGACAATTCAAACAAGGTATGATAACTGTGTCTTATTATATTATATATGACTCTTTGATCAGGCTAATGGACAACTGTCACACACACCTCATCGATATGATATTTTGAGCAGTATGATAAATATGTCTTCATCTCTTTATACCTGATATTTTGGCTCCCTAAGTCAGTGTAGTAGATAAAAATTAAACATTTATCCAGGTGTAGTTTCTGACCTTGCTTCCCGATTATGCTTTAGTGTCAGGAAACTTAGACTTCTTTGTCAATGAATTGCAGAAGAATGAGTTTTTAAAGAGTAGTGGTGTAAGTTGACAGATCAGAGTATGCTGCTAGGCGACAGGTTGGCACCATTTGCATGTTTGGGTGCATGTGGGTTCAATAATTCCTAATAATAGAAAAACAAGTTCAAAGCACATGTGCTTTCCTTATTGGTTTAAATATGAGCCAGTCATTACACTTTAAGAATCGAATACTTTGGCCTAAATTCAAGATTTTTTGTGCCACTAAAAAAATTTAATGCATTTTTAGGCTAATATTTGTGTTCATATTATCAGGGAAATAAGTTTTTTTTCCAGTGATAGCAAGGCAGGTATGAATATTCTAAGATTTTATTATGCAATACTTTTAATCAACTTGAGTTAAATCTGGATGAGGCTGTTTGCATTTCATAAATACCAGTAATTCCTAGGAAAATATTATGGACATCTTAACTTATTCTCCTCCCACTATGAGTAAATAGTAGCAAGTTGGCCTCTCTTAAACTTGGTATAGGAATTGGTTTGGAGAATAAACTTGGAAGTAAACGCATTAAACTGCTGCTTAAAAATTGGCCTGATCATTGCGGAGGGGTTTGGTAAATACATAAAAGTGGTGTAATGGTTATCACTGGTAGGAATTGGACATGGTACACGGTTCAAAGCCTGGTGAGGGCTGGTTGCATTTATATAGCACTAATACTTTGAGGAGGTATGCATCCAATCTTTCTCTCTCTGCTCTGAGTATATAATAGGGCAGATTGGGTTTGTAACCTTGGTATGGCAATTGATTGAAGAAGGAAACTTGGAATTAAAACGTTGTTTAAAATCCGCCCTCAAAAAAGACAATATTATGTGTTGTGTGAAAGATAGGATGGTGTAGTAATCCGACAGTATGAGTATATATATATGTCTATTTTTGAGGGATTTTACACGTCTTGAATTCCAAGTTTTCCTTCTGTGCTTAGATCAATTGCCATACCAAGGTTTAAACACCCAATCTGCCCTATTATATACTCAGAGCAGGGGGGAGAGAGAATGATTGGATGCATACCTTCCTCAAAGGTATTAGTGCTCTCTCAATGCAACCAGCCTCATCCAGGCTTTGAACTCGTGTCACCATGTCCAATTCTACAGTGAAAAACATTACACCACTTTTATGTATTTACCAACCCCTCCGCATGATCAGGCCAATTTAAGCAGAGTTTAATGCGTTTTACTCCAAGTTTTATTTCTCCTTAAACCAATTTCCATACAAGGTTTTAGAGCCCAATCTTCGCTACTATTTACTCATAGCTGGAGGGAGAATAAGTTAATTCATAATTTTCCTAGGGATATTACTGGTATTTGAAATTGCAAACAGCCTCATCCAGGATTTAAACTCAAGTTGATTTAAAGTATTCATAATTAAAATCTTTAGAATATTTCAATACCTGCCTTTGCTATCACTGGAAAAAAAACTTATTTCCCTGATAATATGAATAACAAATCTTAGCCTAAAATTGCATTAAATTTTTTAGTGCACAAAATCTTGAATTTAGCAAGGTATTGATTCTTAAATTTGGTAATGACTGGCTCATATTTAACCAATAAGAAAGCACATGTGCTTTAACTTGTTTTCATTAATGAATTATTTTGAACCCACATGCACCCAAACATGCAAATGGTTTGCCAACCTTGTCGCCTAGCATGCAGTACTCTGGATCGTCAACTTAACACACTCTCTTTAAAACTCATTTCCTGCAATTCTATTGACAAAGTCTTAAGTTCCTGGACTAAGCATAATCGGAAGCAAGTCGAAACTGACACCTGGATAAATGTTAATTTTATCTACTACCACTGACTTAGGAAGCCAAAAATATCAGGTATAAGAGTGAGAAGACATATTTATCATACCTGCTCAAATGATCATATTATGGTGTGTGTGACAGTTGTCATAGGTGATCAAGGTCATATTATAATAGTATAAGACACAGTTATCATACCTGTTGATGTCAAAGTATAAACAGTGTGAGACAGTTTTCATAGCGGTCAAATTAAAACATAGTTGTGATACAGTTGTCAAATGATCAAATTATTAGTGATACAGTTGTCATACCTGTCAAATGATCAAAAATATATTATGATACAGTGTCATACCTTGACAAATGATCAAATATATTAGTGATACAGTTGTCATACCTTGACAAATGATTCAAATATATTGTGATACAGTTGTCATACCTGACAAATGATCAAATATATTAGTGATACAGTTGTTCATACCTTGACAAAATGATCAAATATATTAGTGCATTACAGTTGTCATACCTTGACAAATGATCAAATATATTAGTGATACAGTTGTCATACCTTGGAACAAATGATCAAATATTATTAGTGATACAGTTGTCCATACCTTGACAATGATTCAAAATTATTTAGTTGATTACAGTTGTCATACCTGTCAAATGAATCAAATATATTAGTGATACCAGTTGTCATTTACCTTGACAAATGATCAAATTATATTAGTGATACAGTTGTCATACCTTGACAAATGATCAAATATATTAGTGATACAGTTGTCATACCTTGTCAAATGATCCAAATATATTAGTGATCAGTTGTCATACCTTGTCAAATGATCAAATATATTTAGTGATACAGTTGTCATACCTTGTCAAATGATCAAATATATTAGTAATACAGTTGTCATACCTTGTCAAATAATAACATATATTAGTGATACAGTTGTCAGACGTTGTCAAATGATCAAATATATTAGTGATACAGTTGTCATACTGTATCAAAAGATCCAATATATCTATGATAGAAACAGTTGTCAGACGTTGTCAAAAGATCCAATATAACAGTGTGATACCGAGTTAACATACCTTGTTGAATGGTCAAATATGACTGTGAAACACAGTTGTCATACCCTGTCAAAAGATCAGATATAACAATAAGACAGCTTCTCAAAACAAAACAAAATCCGTTTGACATTTTTGACAAGGTATGACAGCAAGACACAGCTATCCTTTAAAGATAAGGTACAACAGCTGAACATGTTTAAAAATAATCCCACAATTTCCCAGTATATTATAAGAGAAAATGGCATATCTAAACATAAATTTGAACTATTTAGTTTTTATATTTTTTTTTTCGCAAGTGTGACCTGAAATGTTTGACCTTTCAATTGTCAATATACATCCCATTTTGGTGACCTTCAAAAAACTTATCACAAAATAGTACCATGTTCTACTCCTCTCCCCTTTTTTGATATGTGTACTGCCACATAATACATTATCTCTGGTGCACATGTGTTTATTCAATGGTTTTTATTTCTCTCAATAAAAAAACCTTCAGCGTTGTTTCTTCTTTTCTACTTTGATTTGTAGAAGTGGCCATGAAACATAAAAGGCATCACATAGCAATATAAAGAAAAACATTGCCAGTTCTAAGGATGTGCATTTCACCAAAAATGTCCAATCGATGTGTTGATCAAACTTAACTATTTTTATGACACATCAGAAAAACATGTCTTCTCAATTGATGTAGAAAACAAAACTGAAGAGAAAGCAGATAAAAAGGTGTTTATATTTCCCCATTGGTCAGTGTATTGCCATATGATTCACACAGGCATGGTTTGGGTTGAATAGTTGTTTTACAGCATATCAACCCTTCTTGGGTCATTCAATGCCTGATAAAGTCATTTTGATATTCAATTTACTTACACTGCCTGCTGTTGCTTAAAATGTCACCCAACTAAGTATTGAACAGGCTTATCACTGCTTAACTTCAGTGATGTAGTGGGAACCATGGTTTTCAACCAGACTTTAGTTTGGCTTCTTTGTTTAATGGCATATGCACCTTTGAGGACTATTTAATGTTATATATATGAAGATAGGAGGGTTGGAGTAAAATTCGACAGTATGAGGTGAGATAAAAGGAAAAGTGGACAAAAAATAATAACTCAAACAAGTAGAAATATTTATCTCCTACTTCTAGTTGTTTGAATTCTTATTTTTTGTCTACTTTTCTTTTTACCTTACCTTATATATATATATATATATATATACATAGATGTCACAGTCCAGTATGTTAGCCACTACGTTATGGGGGCTCCCCAAAGTAGATGGCTGGAATTTTGATATTGCTTATGGAAAAAAACTGTTTTTTAGTTACTAGACAGAGAGTATTTTGTCCAAGGAATTACTCAGTCTCCCTATCTGCTATCATGGCATGCAACTTGAGAAAACATTCTGTTAAGATGTCTGTCAGTAGGACAGATACAAGTGGACTCCTGCCTTTTCATATTGAAAATTAAAATGGACCTGCTGAGTCTATTTCATCTACTACTATCAGGCCATTCATCAACTCCATAAAGAAAAATGACAAAAAAAATGACATTAGTTCATGTACAACCAGAGTCATAGATCTATTTGCCTCACTTGGGATTTTATTACATTATCCTTAATTTGATAGTATAAACTACAAGGGCCAGAATTTAAAAAATACACAAAATAGTTTATGAATTTCTATGATCAGAATTCAAGCCATGTTGGTAATTCAATGTATTTTTATTTGATGTTCACATAATTCTGCTTATTGACGTCTGCAAAATAGTGTACAAAGACAAACAGGATCCATTCAAACAACATGCTCCCAACAAAATATATACCAAATATTAAAAAATAAGATATCTACATAAGCAATGCAAATACCAAGTGGTCTGTAGAATGCCAAATTCCAAATATCAAGAACTATATTCCAAAAAGAGGAAATTTCTACCAAATGAAAATAAGAGTTGCAAATTTCTTTTAGAACAAGCATCAAATCTTGCATATTCTTATCAGAGTTGATTTTAAAATCCAAGTTTGAATTTTGCTAAAAAATAATGTCTAGAAAAATCATTTGATCGCTTTTTGATTTATTTTTGCTGATCTCATAAATATCAGAATAATCTGTGAAAGGATTGTTGAGGGGGTGAGATTTACTATGGTAGAAAAAGAATGCACAAAGAACAGAAAATTACTGCTGGGTTTTTTTTCAAAACGTTTTGTCAGAAGGTTTTTTTTTTTGTTGTTGTTTTTTTCTTAATTTGCTACAATGAAATGCACCTCTTCCTGCAGGTGCATCAGTGAAGAGGAAAAAGAAAAGAAAATAGAAAAATGAAGACTTGCACAATACATAATTAATTTATAATGACTTGCGCTTTTGCCATTCAAAGAAACACTTGAACGTTGCATTTGAGAAAACTGAAATGATATTCCCATTTGAAAAAAAAAAAATATTAAAAAAATACTAAAAAAATAAAAAATATCTGCAAAGAAAATCAAGTCAATGTCTCATTAAAACTGTTCAGCGATTTTCTTTTGAAAAACTATTTACAATGCAAACATGTAACATTATACAGTCAAGACAGACAAATAAGACAGGATTTTAACTAAGGGTTTTAATGCTTTGTATATAAACATGGGGAAGGAATTAAGAACTAACCAAACAAATTATGAAAACATGGAATTGACACTCTAACAGCAATCCATAATGATATTCATGTTTCTATTTAGGAAGGAGTGAAGGATTCTAATAAGCATTTAGTGGTCCATAATAATATTGATATATCTATTTAGGAAGGAGTGAAGGGATATAATCAGCATTTAGTGGTCCATAATGATACTGATGCTTCTATACAGAAAGTAATAAAGGGTTCTAATTAGCATTTCAGTTAACAGTGGTCCATGATGATATTGATATTTCTATTTAGGAAGGAGTGAATCAGCATTTAATGGTCCATAATGATACTGATGCTTCTTATTTAGGAAGGAGGAAAAGATTCCAATTAGAATTACATAGTTTACAGTGGTACATGATGATATTGATATTTCTGTTTAGGAAGGAGTGAAGGGTTCAAATTAGCATTTCCTTTTCAGTAAAGGTCCATGATGATATGGATGCTTCTATTTAGGAAGGATTCTTATTAGCATTTCATAATTAACAGTGATCCATAATGATACTGATGCTTCTATTTAGGAAGTAATAAAGGGTTCTAATTAGCATTTCAGAGTTAACAGTGGTCCATGATGATATTGTTCCTTCTATTAAGGAAGGAATAAACGGTTCTAATAAGCATTTCATAGTTAAGAGCTGTCCATGATGATATTGATGCTTCTATTTGGGAAAGAACAAAAAATCCTAATTAGCCTTTTGAGATAGATTTTAACGGCATGTCAAACCATCTAGGGTTATTTTGTGCCTCCAGGTTAGGAAATAGAGTGTGTTGTATATTTGTACTCAATGTGTCGAGGTTTAACTTTTTTTTTTTACACAGTTATATGGTTTCAACTAACTAATAATAATCCTTAAACTACTATAGCTTCAAGTAACTACTCTTGATTTACAGTTATATAGTATCAAGTATTCCTATTGAATATGAATAATAATTTTCAAATCTCATTTCTTAACTCTTTGCCTACTTTAAGCATCTCACAGTGGCTCTCCCACCATAGGCATATCACATCCAAAGTACAAAAACTGATGGTTAGTTCATTATAATTGAGCAGAAGGACTAAGATTACAATAATAATAATAGGAATTAATTTGAATAGACTGAGTTCTGAGGTGAATAGATAGTAAACTTTGAAATATCCTATCATACAGGTAAAAAATACAAAGAAAATTTGATACAACCAGAGGAAAATTTGGTAGGCAAAGAGTTAAGAGTTTCTTTAAACTTTCAAAAATACAAAGTTCAATAAAAATTGAAAAGAGAAAAAAGAGGATTAATTGATTGATTGATTTTTATGTCAAGAGAACCGAATTTTAGGGAATCAGATTCATTGTACATTCATATTTACATTTTCTGTCTTTTCTTTTTGAGTTTTATTTTTTCAAAGGGGTAAAAATAATTATAAGACACACTATAGAGTTTCAATTTTAAATATCGTTATATGCTGTAACCCATCTTTTGTCATGTATGAAAAACTAAGTAGTTTTTTTTTTTAAGTAATTATTTTTACCATTTTAACTTGTTTATTTGTACAAAGTGCAAACAATCTATAAAAATAAAAGGTAAGAAAAACTTGGCAAATGTCAACAGTAATCAACAATGATTGATCTAAGAAAATTGAAAACTATTATTCAAATTTTAGAACAACAGATTAACTTGACATATGGATAATACAAATGATAAGAAAATAGACTTTTAAACTGCACAGATTATCTTAAGATTACTAGTGATTAACTATTGGCAACAGGGGCCGGTTTGGCTCAGTTAGTAGAGCATTTGTCTTGGAATTGCAAGGTTCCAGATTTTATATTGGTCCTTGCCAAATTAGTGCATGAGTAGCACAGTTTGGATAATCAGATCTGTGCAGTAAAGCATCTGGAAGTTGATGTTAGGTGTAGCATTCCACCTCAGCAAAACAATCTCCTTGGTCTATCACAAGTGAAAAGGGTAGAGACTCCCTAACTGTTCAGATGATACTGACAATAGGCAACTTTGACTTTTACTATTGGCTAACTAATATATAAATGCTTAAATAGAAAAAAATACAGGGTGTCTCACCAAAAATTCATACTCACTTTGATTCATCATTAATACATAATTTATTGAGATATATTTAAGTTTGATAATCCAAGTTAAAGAAGACAAGTATAGAATATGGTGATGTATTGTAGGTGTCCAAAGTGATGAGGTTTATATTTATTTTAGATGTCTTTAGCTTGATGTTTTCAGTGCAATTTAATAAAAAAGAAATTCAATGTGTGAGTGTAAGTCTTGTCACCACCCTCTACCAAAATATAATTTCTATTTAATCAACTATAATTACTAAATAAATAGTAAACTCCATCTGGCTGATACAAATAATAGGCCACTCAACCAACTTTACTTACTATTATTTTATTATTATTTTTAAGTTACTCTCAATTCTAGTGTCAGGAAATTAAGACTTGAGTATAAAAGAATTGTCTTTACCCACCCCTCCCACCCCAAAAAAGTTGGATCTACCACTATTTCTATAATCTTAGTTTTACTTCTTAATAATAAACTGTTGACAAACAATTCCAAATTTTTGCACAGGCCATTCAATTCTGTACCATTCTTTTCTTTTTGTTCACTTTGTTGAGATTAAACATATATTTATATTGTTTAAACTTAATTCTTTTCTTATTTTACTGATTCCTTGTCTTTGCCAAATTAAAATGTACACTTGAAAATGAAAAGAAATAATTTTGACATAAAGGCAAAATATATATCTTTGTAGAAATACAAGAATATATGTTTTACCCTCAATATATATATGTATGGTGTGCAATATCTATAAGTAAATAGTGCACAATATCTTGGATAGAGCAATTATATCTAAGTTAGAGAAGCATGGACATGAAGTCAATGGTGCTTGGTTACTGACAATTTCTCATCTTTGCGATTTTTTAAACTTCATTCTTTATTTCGTTCTTGTTTTTGCAAAAGAAAAGATATATATACAGTGATGCTGATAGGTACAGGTCTTGCGTCCCTGATGCACATAATCTCAAAGGATGTAGTAAAATCGTATTCATGCATCCCAGTGTTTATCTTTTTTCTTCCCTCACCATTTCATGCTAACTGTAAAATACATTTCAATAGTTTCTTAGAAATTAATTACACAGGATAGGTTACAAGGTAGGAGATAGATGGTTTTAGTTGGGACCCATAAATTTTCCTGGGTACTCATTCAAAGCAAATATGTGCATCCCAGGACGTACTAAATCAAAAAGCTATCAGCATCACTGTATATATAAGATATCATTTTACAAAAATAGACTCCTCAAAACATCCAGTATTTTATCTCAAAGTATATTTAAAATAGAATTTATTATATACTGATGGAAACCAACATTTTTTATTTTATCCTCAAATTTGTGTGTGTGTATGTATATATATGTGTGTGTGTGTGTGTGTTCATGTAAACAAACAAAATATATGTATATAATAGATGAGAGAGATAATAAAATACCTATATTTAATATTTGAAGATATAAGTACATTCATATCTCTGTTGATATGTACAAATATAACCATATAAACACACAAATTATATAATACAATGACTATATTTAAGAATATTCATAGATATAAGTACTTTTATACCTCTTTCCAGAGATATATTTACCTACCTCTATACTCACACACATTTGTATATAACCACACACATTACATATTATAAACTGTCTATATCTAATAATATTTGTAAATAGAAGTACTTTTATATTTCTTTCAGATATACATTTATCTCTATATGACCTATATCCACATATATTAATATATAACCATATAAAACGCACATTATATATAATAAAATTTCTGTATTTAAGAATATTTGTAAATATAACTACTTTTATATCTCTTTCCAGATATTTACCTATCTCTGTACTCACATATATAACCACACAGATGATATATAATGAAATGTCTAAATTTAAGAATATTTGTAAATATAAGTACTTTTATATCTCTTTTCAGAGATATATTTACCTATTTCTATACATCAGTATATAACCCTATAAACACACACACACACACACATATATATATATATATATGAAATGAAATGAAATTTCTCTATTTGAGAATATAAGTTCATTTATATCTCTATTCAAAGATATATTTACCTACATCTATACTTCCTATACTCACATACCTTTACAGACTGACACACCTATGAATATACTTTATTTTTTTTATTTTTTATTTTTTCTTCTTTTATGAAGATGTGAATAAGAATAAAGTCTGGAAGCAAAAATGTTGATTCAGTATCCAGACTGATGAACTGAAAGAAACAAGCCAACAGTTAAATAAATAAATTAGAATAAATCCAAGTCAAGTAGATAGAAATCAATTCCTGATTGATCAATTATCGATTGATTATCACACAGCAAGTGATTATATTTATGTGATTCAGGTCAGCCATATCTCAAATGGGACTTTAAAAGAAATATTTTGGTACATTAGCCCTCGAAAATCTTTTCTTTTACTTTTTTTTTTTTTGCATTGAAAACCACATGAGCAAAAACAAAAAGTTGCATTTTAAAAGTTAATTTTGCCTGTAGCAAAATATTAAAAAAAACTGATATTGAAAAGCATTGAATATATTTAAAACTGATAAAAGCATGATATATATCTGGGGAAAAAATGGCCTCTTATGAAATGGGGGGGAAAAAAGAAGATATTTAATGAACAAGTGTATTATTTTTTTGCTGAGCATTAGTAAAGACATAGAATCAATAAGATAGGAATCTAAATGAACTAATATATGTGTCAATAATCTCAGTCTTGATATATATATTTATATGGAAGAGAAGACTTTAAATATTCACAAACACTGAAATATATCCTATGTTTATTTACCCAACTCCTTCACCACTTGCAAGATGTTTGGTTTGTATTTTATGAATGTATTATATATCTGTTTCATAATTTTTGATAAATTTTTATTTCTCTTAAGAAGGATAAAATGTCATCCAAGTTAGTATTCTCAAACAGATCCCTTATATTATTTGCGCTGAAATATTTATTTCCGATTGGACCGAAAACTCCACACTCCATGAGGAAATGTTTGACAGTGCAGGGTGTTTGGCATTTTCCACACTGTGGTTGATCCTACTTGAGCATAAAAGAGTGTCTAAGTCATGTATGGCCAATGCACAGTCTAACCAGTATAACTTCTTCCTCTCGGGATTTTCTATATCCCAGCTTCCATTCTCCTACAGCTGGAAGGATGTTAAATAAGGTAAAACAATTTAAGCAGAGTAAAGATCATTTTAATGCAGAGTTTTCTTTCTCCTAGATTGGTTGTCAACACAAGACTAAAGAACCCAGTTTTCCATTGTATTTACCCAGAACAAGGGAGAGAAGAGGTGTATTCATGCCTTTCTAAAGGATATTAGAATGAAAGGAAATGCAAACAGCCTTGTCCAGGATTTGAAAATAGATCCCCAATGCTATTTCTTAAAACAATAATGATTATGCCAAGCACACCTCTTACATCTTATGTATTTACCCAACTTCTCCACCATAGGCAGAATGCAACTCAAGGTCAGTTTTTAAGCAGAATACAGTTATTTTGAATTCAGTTTTCCTTTTTGACTGGTTGGCATATCAAGACTAGCCCAGTCTGCCCTAGTATTTACCCATAGCTGGGAGGGGAGCAGATACAGCTTATATAGGTTTAATTTTGCTTATCTATCATATAATTTTAGATAAATATTATGCATATGTATTCAACCAAGTAAATTGTGTGTGTGTATATATATATATATATATATATATATATAGTTAAGCAGTTATATGGCCACTTGCCCCCTATCACACAAACCATCCGAGTTAGACAAATATGATATGCTGGATAAGAAAGGACAAACTCAGAAGTGACATTATCTTGTGGAAACCTGCACATGGACAAAATCAAATTATAACTTTATATATATTTTTTAATGGAATATCAACCAGTTTAGGATTATTTTATGCCATTTTTCTGTATTTTTTTCTTACTGGCTATTTTTTCTTCCAAATAAAAACAAGTTTTAAACAGATCTATTTGATCCCAAGATGGGACCCTAACAGGTACTTTGTTAGAGTGAACCTGGGAGTAATGTCCATAAAGGGGTACTCCCCACTCACCAGAAATAGAGCCTTACTATCAGATAACGTCATACTCAGGATACCCAATATTTGGGGTGGGTGGTATTGTACCACTCTTCAAAGGGATACATTATATTCTATGTCCTGCTGATAAAATGGCTGATGAAAATAAATTAAATATAAGAAATTTCTTTAAATAATATTTTATCATGACACAATTATCATTTAGTTTAAAGAAACTAATTTACTCAACTTCTGTTGAAATTCATATAAGGTGATCACATAATTCAGCTGCATCGCACCTTGAATCTGTTCACCTTATATAAATTTCAACATGGTGCTGCGAACACCAACAGAACCTGAAAATTAGGGAAAGCTACATCATCAAAGTAGGAATCTCTGCCGACTCTACCAAAAGCTATGCTGCAACATTTGCGAGTGAAAAGCTGACAAAGGGGAACCTTCAAATGATGGATCGGGCCATGCTAAAAGAGTTGGGAATCACAGAAATGGGAGAAGCCCTGTCTATCCTTAAACAAGCTAAGGAGCCCTCTAACCAGACAATCCATGCAAAGATACTGGCAGCCAAGTGAAGGTGAGTATTATATTGATTCTACAACTTCATTTGTCGATATCAATTAAATAAGTTATATTATTCTATAAGGATTAAGTTAGTCTTGATGGGCAAAACTGTATGACTAGAAACCCAGGTAAATACTGTGCAACTCTCTCAGTGGTCACTCACATAGCACAATATCTATGTGAGGTTGGATATTTGACAAGTTTTGCTTACAATGCTATAAAGATCTATGGCATAGCTCATTAGACAGACTGCAGACAACTGAAGAAGAAATAGATGAATAATTAACCATTACAACATACAAAAAGGTCCTTAGTCATTAACTAACTGTATTAATACTAGTTAACTTTGTACAATTAAACAGACACAACATTCTCTTTCAATTTAACACTATTTTCTCAAAATTCTTTATCAGTTGAAACTCGTTATTTTGAAAACTTTAAATGATTAATTAATTATTACTGTATAGGTTAAGTGTGGACGTATTAATTAATTATTACTGTATAGGTTAAGTGTGGACGTATTTACCAACCCCTATGCATGATCAGGCTGTGAAACAAGGTTTATTTTTATGTGGAGTTTAATAAGTTTGAATTCAGAGTTTTCCTTCTCCTTGACCAGTTCCCACAGCAAGGTTAAAGAGCCCAGTCTACCCTATTATTTACCCATAAATGGAGGGAGAATACTTGAGTTCATACCTTTTCCATGTTATTAGGGTTATGTGAAATGCAAACACCCCGGTCCAGGAATTGAACTTGTATCACCATGTACAGTTCCTTGGACAATAACAAAACTTCATGCTTGATAGAATTTAACATGATAATCTGTCTAGGATTATTTTATGGCTAGAAGTTAGGGAATAACATTCATTGTACATTCATATTTATATTTTTTGTGTAGATACTTCTTTAGAGACTATAAATAAATCTTTTTAATTAGTGGAGTCACAATAAAAAACACCAGTTCCTGCTAAATCACCAAAGTTAAGCAGTGATGAGCTTGTTCAATACTTAATTGGGTGACCACTTAAGCAACAGTAGGTACTGTTATAAGCAAGCTGAGTCCTTTTTTATCGGTATTAAAACAAACAAAATACTGACATTCTGGTTGTATAATAATTCTGTTTCAACAGTCAAGCCACTCATCTACTTCTGTGAACAAAGGGCTAACAAAAATAGCAACTTTCAAAATAAAAATACTAACTTATGGCTAAAGAGTTGATAATGAATAAAAAAAAGCATTCATTTGGGACAATAACTTATGGCTGAAAAGTTGATAATGAATTAAAAAAAACTAAAAAAAACTAATTTGGGACAATAACTTATGGCTGAAGAGTTGATAATGAATTAAAAAAAAACACTAATTTGGGACACTAACTTATGACTGAAGAGTTGATAATGAATTTAAAAAATATTTAAAATTATATTAAAAATTCATGGGGAAAAAAAATGAATGAAGGAAAAAAAAGGGTAATAAATTCCTTTTTTTTCCCCTTCCCTTTTCTTTGCAAAAAAAAATTCCTGATGTTAACAAAGAGAAGCAGCTAGAACTGCTTCTTGATGTGACAAGAACTGAATAATACAACATAATTGATGAAGATATTTTCCATGAACACCTACATTGACTGGAACTATCAGCTATTTCTAAAAGATTTCCATTGAATGTTTGGAAATGCTATTCAACAAGAAATAGTATGACAATTTCACAAAATGTTCAGCAAATTTCAGTGGTACAATGGACTCATTCTCAAATACTGGCCTATATATATATTATTATTATTAATAGTTCATATATATATATATATATATATATATATATGATGGCAGCAAACTTGTGTTCAAGTATTGCATTGCTTGATTTTTTAAAAAAAAGAAAAAAATAGTTCAACAGTTCAAAGAATATAATGGTGAGCTTCAAAAAGTTCAACAATGAGCTGCATGAAAGTGGCTCTTTAGTCCTGCCAAAGTCTTGCACATCTTCCCACATTTACAGATAATTCCAGGGAACACAGGGTATTTTATTAGTCCATCCTGCCGATGCACAGATTGGTGACTGATCGGGCCAGCCTTGCTCATACATAGCCTTCCACACTGGTCACACAGTAGACTGATTTGAAGCCCTTGGTTGTCTACTTTTTTATTATCGTGAATATCTCGTTTCAACTGCTCATGCTATATACTGTTGGTCTCAAACTTTTTTGTGCCCTCCTGTAAAGCTCTTCTCCACTGTCCACAGCCTTACTCTCCCAGGTCTTCTCCTCGATGTTACATTTTTTTCAAGGTCGACCTCCGGCAATCCTTACATCTCATCTTGGTCCCTTGAGCCAAACGCTTTCCGTTTACAAGTTCCCCATAGAACAGTTGTTTAGGATGTCGCCCGTCGTTCATCCTTACCAAATGCCCACTCCATCTCAATCTATGTTTGATTATGAGAGATTCTATACTTTGACATTTGGTTCGCTCCAGAACCTCGATGTCACTGACGTACATTTGCCAGCGCACCATTAATATTTGTCATGGGCATTGCTGGTGAAAGCGCTCAAGACATTTAAGATGTTTCTTGTATGTGGTCCAGGTTTCGCAAGTATAAAGGAGAGCAGATAATATATATATATATATATATACACATACATACATACACGTATGTATCTATCATGAGTTTGTAAGTACCTATTTGTACATATATATATATGTAACTGCCAAATTATATATAACTAGACAAAATGTGACCCGTTGGGTCTCCCATTGAGCCCTGGATGGATAATTGGGATGAGGGAAAAGAGAGTTTGCAAAGCGAATTAAATTAAAAAATTTAAAAAAAGACGATAAATATGACTGAAGAATCTAAAAAAAAAAAACAACAAAAAAAAAAAAAAGTTAGAATCATTTTTAAAGATTTCTAAGAAAGGGAACGTTTGACCTAATTTAAATTTATTAAGAGCCAAGATGTTGGCCAGATCAGCAGTTTGTGAAACTTGACATACGAATCCATTTCAAACAGTCAAATCTCTCTTTCTCTCTCATTGAGAAACTAATATATATAATGAGTAGGTGACCGAGAGATACATAGAGGGGAAGAAAGTGATAAGTAGAATTTAAAGTGAGAGACTGGTCTGTTTTTGACTTAGTTGAAAATTACCACTAATTATAAGCAATTAAAATGTAATTTTTTTCAAACATAACTCAATGCTAAAAGTAAGAAATAATTTAGTATAATTTTTGTGTAATTAAACTAAACAGTAAAAAAGCCTTTATGACACAAACATTGATTCACTCAGCTTTAGTATAATAATATATATATATATATATATATATGTGTGTGTGTGTGTGTGAATCTATTATACATGTGTGAGTATATATATATATATATATATATATATATGAAACTACCAAATATTATATTTGTAAATATATATATATATATATATATATATATATATATATATATATAGTTTCATATCTGTGTGTGTGAATCTATTATACATGTGTTGTGTGCATATGAATCTATCATGTGTTGTTATAATACTGATACAAAAAGAATGACTTTTCAAATGAATACATTGAAAGATGTGATCATTATATTTACACCCCCAGAATGAATTATATATATATATATATATATATATATATATATATATATGGTGGTCCCTCCCATTAATTTCAACATATGAAGGTCCAACAGCTTTTGTCAGTTGTGATGCTTGTGTCTTGTATAAGATTTCAAACCACCCTCAGATTTGCATATGAGTTCACAGATATTGCATGCCATTGATAGATGAAGTAGCTGACATGACTGATCAGGCTTTCACATTCTCCCACAATTCTGTGTTATGCCGGAGATGGGTCTTGTCAAACTTATTGATGGCTCTGTGCCATTTTGCTCTACAAACACACATACATACATATGTATGCATATATATGTCGGTATAGGATAGACACAAAGTCAACAGTGCTTAGTGACTGTTTGTTTCTTGCTTCTGTGATCATTAGACTGATATATATATATATAAATGTGTGTGTGTGTGTTTATGAGTGTTTTTCTTTAAAGTATACATACTTTTAAATCAACTTTTATAACAGAAAGCACTTTATATTCAGTAAGAAGTCTTATAATTTAAAAAAATATAAGCATTCATCTGGCTTCTCAAAACCTTTTAAATACCATACCTATTTTCAGAGAGCGATTTGATAGCTAAGTAAGTATATAAGTATATATATATATATATATATATATATATATATATATATATATATATATATAGAGAGAGAGAGAGAGAGAGAGAGAGAGAGAGAGAGAGAAAGATTAGTTATTCTCATTAAGCACTAGACTTGATATGTTCATTATACTAAAGCTACAATAATCATTATATATCAGGAGTGAATTTTTGCTTGTCCTCTCAAATTTGTAAAGATGAGTCACTCTAAAAAGATCTATCTTTAAAACTGATTTCTATACTCTTGGTGTACCTTTATAATTTAGTATTTTGATTTGAATCAACATTGGTGTAAATAGTACAAAGATTGTTGCTTTCATTCAAATTTAGCTCTATGGATTGATATGATCAAATTTGAAACCTGTAAAGTTAATATAAAATATTTCTTTCAATTTATTTTCATTCTACAGCATTTACCATTTTGTATTCTTTCTTTCATTGAATTCATTTTCATTCTTCTTCTTTCCCCATATTATATTTTCCAGATATACAGAAAGGATTAAAAAAATTTCTGAATTTCTTAAACAAGATGTTATTGCTATCACACCATGAGTTTTTAAAACTAATTTTCATAGTATTTTTTTTATCTTTATAACAACTAGCTAAACATGTGGAAGTTCCATGTATAGTTTGCTATATTTATAAGTAAACTGTATTTATTGTTGAGGTTCCAGTTGTGGACTGGTGAGTGTAGAACACCCATTTATGCCATTATTTTCAGGTCCAGTATCATCAGAAAAATTACAGTTAAATTATCTGCCACTGGCACTAGAGGGTGAATAGCCAATATACAATATTGGTGCCTAAATTAAACCCGTTGACGAAAGTCCCTTATTGAGGGGCCATCAACCAGGCGAGTCATGTTTTTCAAATGCTCACTTTACCTTTAACTTCAGCAGTTATCGTGTTGACAGTCAACCAGCGAGTGGAATAATATTCAAGTGCTCAACTTTATCTTATCGTATGAGCATTCACAACAGGTGAGACATGTTTTTCAAGTGCCCCCTTTACATTGTCAAACAGTGAGTGGTTTCATTCAACACCCTTCACCTTGTCAAACAGCGTGTGGAATAATATTCCAGCTCTCACCTTTACCTTCACCCTCAGCAAGATAAGTCTGGCTAGCAAATGCCACAAATTTGCAACCCCTTTTGGTACCTTTTGAATATGTTTCTTTATTTTCAATTGTTGTTCTCATCTTTCATCCAACATTACTTGCTTACCACTGGGAAATTTTAAGAGTCCCAAAATATCTCTTAATCTGTCTGGATTTGGTAGTACCAGTTATGTCCCTAATCTATGAGTCAAACAGGAGTTATTTCTACTAAGTTATTGATACGCATGAAGTTAATGAAAATTCATCTACTAATTTATTGGTAAATATGATATTAATGATAGATATAACATAAACATTATTTATAAGTAAAGACTTAGCTGAATATGTGGACTGACATTCTTCAATGGAGTTATTCAGTCAGTACTGGCAAAGTATATTGTGTGCTTGTTACATTAATGAAAAAAATGTTAACTTAAACCCTCAATGTTTATGATGTAACTTACAGATTACATATCAATATATTAATCTTACCAAGCAAGTAAGAACACGAAAAAAATTTGATTTCATCATAATGGAATAAGAATTGTCCTATGAAGACATAAAGGCAATGGTTCGCTCACCTTGACATTATTACTGGAGTCCCACAAGAAGATGCATTAACCCCATTTTTACTTATAATCTGTCTAGACTACAAACTTCCTTAGATCTAATGAAGGAAAAAGGTTTCATACTAAAAAAGGCTGATGATATTCTGTTGAAACTATTACAGATGCAAAATACATTAAACTATAAAAAAAAGCATTGGACAATGATTTACTATAAAAATGCATTGGAATGATTTTACTATAAAAAAGCATTGGACAATGATGTTTACTATAAAAATGCATTGGGAATGCTATAAAAAAAGCATTGGACAATGATGTTTACTATAAAAATGCATTGGGAATGATTTTACTATAAAAAAAGCATTGGACAATGATGTTTACTATAAAAATGCATTGGGAATGATTTTACTATAAAAAAGCATTGGACAATGATGTTTACTATAAAAATGCATTGGAATGATTTTACTATAAAAAAAGCATTGGACAATGATGTTTACTATAAAAATGCATTGGGAATGATTTTACTATAAAAAAGCATTGGACAATGATGTTTACTATAAAAAATGCATTGGAATAAAAAAAGCATTGGACAATGATGTTTACTATAAAAATGCATTGGAATGATTTTACTATAAAAAAGCATTGGACAATGATGTTTACTATAAAAATGCATTGGGAATGATTTTACTATAAAAAAGCATTGGACAATGATGTTTACTATAAAATGCATTGGGAATGATTTTACTATAAAAAAAGCATTGGACAATGATGTTTACTATAAAAATGCATTGGGAATGATTTTACTATAAAAAAGCATTGGACAATGATGTTTACTATAAAAATGCATTGGGAATGATTTTACTATAAAAAAGCATTGGACAATGATGTTTACTATAAAAATGCATTGGGAATGATTTTACTATAAAAAAAGCATTGGACAATGATGTTTACTATAAAAATGCATTGGGAATGATTTACTATAAAAAAAGCATTGGACAATGATGTTTACTATAAAAATGCATTGGAATGATTTTACTATAAAAAAGCATTGGACAATGATGTTTACTATAAAAATGCATTGGGAATGATTTTACTATAAAAAAAAGCATTGGACAATGATGTTTACTATAAAAATGCATTGGGAATGATTTTACTATAAAAAAAGCATTGGACAATGATGTTTACTATAAAAATGCATTGGGAATGATTTTACTATAAAAAAAGCATTGGACAATGATGTTTACTATAAAAATGCATTGGGAATGATTTTACTATAAAAAAAGCATTGGACAATGATGTTTACTATAAAAATGCATTGGAATGATTTTACTATAAAAAAAAGCATTGGACAATGATGTTTACTATAAAAATGCATTGGGAATGATTTTACTATAAAAAAAGCATTGGACAATGATGTTTACTATAAAAATGCATTGGGAATGATTTTACTATAAAAAAGCATTGGACAATGATGTTTACTATAAAAATGCATTGGGAATGATTTTACTATAAAAAAAGCATTGGACAATGATGTTTACTATAAAAATGCATTGGGAATGATTTTACTATAAAAAAAGCATTGGACAATGATGTTTACTATAAAAATGCATTGGGAATGATTTTACTATAAAAAAAGCATTGGACAATGATGTTTACTATAAAAAAGCATTGGGAATGATTTTACTATAAAAAAAGCATTGGACAATGATGTTTACTATAAAAATGCATTGGGAATGATTTTACTATAAAAAAAAGCATTGGACAATGATGTTTACTATAAAAATGCATTGGGAATGATTTTACTATAAAAAAAGCATTGGACAATGATGTTTACTATAAAAATGCATTGGGAATGATTTTACTATAAAAAAAGCATTGGACAATGATGTTTACTATAAAAAAAGCATTGATTTTACTATAAAAAAAGCATTGGACAAAATGATTTACTATAAAAAAAGCATTGGACAATGATGTTTACTATAAAAATGCATTGGGAATGATTTTACTATAAAAAAGCATTGGACAATGATGTTTACTATAAAAATGCATTGGAAATGATTTTTACTATAAAAAAGCATTGGACAATGATGTTTACTATAACATAGCCCGTCAGCAAGTTACATTTTACAACATGTCAACCCGTGTTAGATTATTTTATGCTGTATATATTTGGATTTATTCATTATTGAAGGGTATGCAAATTAGATGAGACCCTAGCAGGTACTACCACTCAGGGTCAGGTAGACCCTGGAGGTCCAGAATTGGAACTTCAACACTAGATGCAGTTTAACATTATACCCAGAACACTCTCCACACGGGATGGCAAACCTCTGAAATTAGTAAACCAATTCACACACCTGTTGAAGTATTTTAGTATACTGTTCGTTTGAACAACAACTACCTAAGCACAACTGAACTGGAACCCAAAGCAGCTGGTATTTATGGAACTCAGGAATATTCCATTCATGCTTTTAGGAGATTCCATTAATAGAGTCTGATTGGCTGTTTAATTACAGTGGTGTTATAGTGCCAGATAAATAATCTGGCATTCTGTAGAAGGCTTGTGACAATGCAAGATCCATATAGAGTTATGACTTGCTTGTTGCCTTGTCTACCAATTCGATGGTAATTGGATTACCAATGTGCTGGAGATTTAGAGGATTTGAATTAAATTATTTGTTTAAATGAAATATATAAATTAGATTTATTCCAGGCCAATTTAAAAGAACAAAAAAGTATATTCACAGAAATATATATTTTTAAAAAATGGCTATTTGCAGGCAAAGATATACAAAAATGCTTTCTATATCCATAACCAAGTATGTGTAAGGCTTAGAAATGTCTGAAATAAGTGTTAGGCTTGAAAATGTCTCTTATAAATGGCACCTTTGTTTGAATTTCTGTTCTGTATCCAAAAAGTTTCATGTTGCAAATGAAAGACACTTCCAGTCCATGTAACTTCAAAAGGGATTTCTATTGATTCTGTCTTTTCCTTATGAGAAAGAGACACCAACATATTCTTTTCTTTGACAGGTTGCAAAATCCTGAAAAGCTTCACATTTATATGGTCATTTTTTTTTTTGTTTTTTTTTTTAAATATTTCATATCATTCAAAGACAAATTTTGCCTCACTCACAACTGACACTTGTTTTTTTTTTTTTTTAAGGGTTTTTGGGGGGTTTAGTTTTTTATTCTTTTCTTTTAATTTTCTTTTCCTTCCATGAATAATTGTGTGTGGCTGATTTGCATTTTTTAGCAAGCACAAAATTATCAAAAAAAATTATCTCTCTAAAGAATGTGATATGAACTCAATATCATTTTTATGTAATGAAAATCTTTCACTAGTATTCATTTTCCATCAAGGGGTCTTACATTTCTTATCAGAACAGGTTGGTTGTTTTGGATTTTATGGCATGTCAACCCTTGTTGGGTTATTTTATGCCAAAGAGATGTTTTATTCATTCTTGATGGGTACTCAATTTTTCTAACTCATTTTCTTTCTATTTAACCCATAGATGGGACCCTAACAGGTACTACCACTCCTTGGTTGTTTTGTTTTAAAGCTGAATTATGTCATCTTGAAAAAAAAAAGGACTTGGGTTTATTACATTACCTGCTGTTGCTTAAGTGGTCAACCAATTAAATATTGAACCGAGACTGTCTTTTTGGAGGGTAGTTCTTTTGTTTTATTTTCCTTCCATGAATACTTATGTGTGACTTATTAAAATTTCTCTCAGCAAGCTAAAAATTATCAAAAATATTTATCTTTATTCCATTCAAAAAATATGATATGAACTGAATATCATTTTTATGCAACAAAAATCCTTCACCTTTTTTCTCTCTTCTTTGAGTTACCCTAGAAATTATATCATTTTGATTTTTTTTTACTGTTGTCCTCATCTTTATCGTGATATATAGAAAAACTTTTCAACCATTGCACCCTATTGCCTTCTTCAGTTGTACCTTGTCTATCCAAGCATAACAATGATTCAACTTTGGAAATTATTTTGAATAATATGACTGTGAGGCAAACAAGGCACCAAAGCTCCAGAATTAGGACTTTACCACTTAATTCGATTTAATACCAGAATTTGTTTTTTTGGTTTGTTTTGTTTTACGGCATATCAACCTTAGTGGGTCATTTAATGCCGATAAAGTTTTGAAATAAATCAATTCTTAATGGATAATACAATTTTTTTATGAATACATTTTTCTATTTAACCCATAGATGGGACCCTAACAGGTACTACCACTCCAGGTCAGAGTGGACCAGGGAGAAATGGTGATGAAGGGGTACTCCACATTCTCCAAACCTCCAAAACTGGAACCTCACCAACAGATAGAGTTTAACGTCATTCCCTCAACCACCGCTTCCTAGCACCCATATGATAAAAAGGGCTGGGGCTTGCCATAACGGCAATAGGGTTGGGAAAATCATATAGGTGCTAGGGCTTGACATGATCAGCCGATTGATCGGAGGGGGCCTCTCTGACCGCCCGTCTAGCCCAAGATAGGGCCAAAGTGGAGTATTGCGTGTCATGAACTGCTCATCCACCTGGGCTCTATCCTTAAGCATCACGGGTCACCACCCACGGCCAACAGGTGGCCCCAATGGGGGAGTCTTACCCCTCTGCAGAGGTGCAGTCGATACATTCTAACGCCCCAGCCGACAGGGCGGCCAGAATTTGGAAGTGAAAAAAAAAAACCCTTGTATGATTGGTGTTAAGTATTGCCCAGAGCTTTTTTGTCACACCATTATTAGCCATTATTTGTCATTTGGCAAAGTTTTTTTTTTGTTCCTTGTTATTTACAAAAGGGTTTCTGCTTTCTGTCAAGCAACAATGGTTTCTCATGTAATGTTTATTAATATATAAATTTATGAATTTCTATTGGCACAAGTTTCATAATAAATGTCACTTCCAACTGTATTTATTGCAAATTATTCTTTTATGAGAGATCAACTAAATCTATTTTTGGTTCTACTTTTAACACAACTGAAAATTTGAGATGCAATAATATTTAGCAAGCTGATTATTCCAGACTTAGACATTGATTACACTGGTCTGCATTAACATCCTATACCGCCTCCTTCCACCCGGACGTAAGTCACATTCGTTTTCCTAATCTGCCCTTTGTTTATATGTAATATTAAACATGCTTAGAAGTCTTTGATTTAAGGGAAATAACAGGTATATTTACATGCAAAGGTCATTTTTAGGCATTTTTTTTATATATCCTTATAGGAATGCTCTGGACTTTTAACATCCTGTTAAGAATTTTCCGAGTTAAAAAATGTTTTTCCCAAAAGGTCAAAAGTTTACCAAGTGATTGCTATTTTATGCTAAATTTAAAAATACCATTCATTGTGTTTGGTCAGGTCTGGTTTTTAAGATGTGCTTGAATACTTCACAAGTTGTACATAATAATAACACTTATTCAAAAGCCTGTTGTCACAGTTAAATACTGTTCTATACATTCAAGTTAGAACTAGTATCTTAACAGTTAGATCTGATTAGAAAAAAAATGAGCATGATTTTTGAATTCATCATAAAAAACTGCCTTAAAATTAGCTATCATACATTTGACCTTGAAAACTATGCAGCCCAGTGTTATTATCATTATTATTCCTTCTTCTTACCATCTTTTGTCTCCATCATCATCACTTTTTGTGAGTCTCTCAGTTAACTGGTAGTTTTTAACTGATTAACAGCAACTCTTCTCAGATCTTCAAGACTCTTATGAGTATCCTAGCCAATCTTAACAATGCTGTTGTCTGGATGATCTTGATTCTTCCTCTAATTTACATACTTCAACAAATGGGAAAACTCACTGGAATTAGTGTGTTGAATGCCAAGGAGACTATCTTGAAGAAAATTCATATTTCATCCATTTTGTCTTAGTAAATACAGCTTCAGTCTCAATCCTTTTTTTAACACACTTTGTATGTATAACTAAGGGATTCAGATAAGTTAGACCAAGTTGCTTGATCCAGAAGATGCATCTTTAAAATATGTGTCTTATAGAATACAGTAATAAGACATTTAACAAATATTAATATTTAATCTCTCAGCTAAAAATTCTTCATACATGAGGCACATGCTGTCAGAAATTCCTTAGAGTAAGCAGTCTTTTGACTATAAGTTAAAAAAAAAAAAAGAATAAAAGAAAAAAAAAAAAAAAGCAGATTTTCTCTTGTCTTAATGGTCCATTTTCAAATGTTGCTTGGAGCAGTGTACACAGCATGTAGAATAGACATTATTGTTTGGTTTATTTTGTTTTATGCATATCAACCTCAGTGGGTTATTTATCGCTGATAAAGTTTTTAAATAAATTAATTCTTAATGGATACACAATTTTTTTTAATAAACACATTTTTCTATTTAACCCATAGATGGGACCCTAACAGGTACTACCACTCCTAGTGATGAAGGGGTGTTCCACATTCCCCAAACCTCCAAAACTGGAACCTCACCATTAGATAGAGTTTAATGTCATTCCCAGGACATGTAGATCCTCAGCCACTGCCTTCTAGTACCCATATGATAAAAAGGGTAGGGGTTGCAATAAGGGCAATAGGGTTGGGGCAATCATATAATTGCTAGGACTTGACGTGACTAACCGATTGATCTTTGACTGCCGGTCTAGCCTAAGTAAGGGTCTAAGTAGAGTGTTGCAGATCATGGACTGCTCATCCACCAAGACTATTCTTAAGCATCACGGGTCGCCACCCACTGCCAACAGGTGGACCCATTTGAGGTAGTCTTACCCCTCTGCAGATGTGCAGTCGGTGCCTTCTAATGCCCCAGCCGACCGAGCGGTAGATATTATGAATGCAGCACACTAATAATCATGTATTAATAAGATCTTAGTATCAAAGTTATTTGGTGAGGGTGTAAAATTTTCAGCAAAGAAAGCTAAAAAGATTAAACCTTGCTACTGATGATATATATATAGATATATATATATATATATATATATAGACTAAGAACTCAGGCCATATTAATGATAAAAAGCAGATGGTTAGAAATAAAAACACAATAGACTGAGTTACCTCTACAGAAAAAAGTCATTTATAAATGTATGTGCTGATGTGATTCTAGATACAATGGGCATGTCACAAAAGATAGAAAATACAGGGTGCAGTAGAAATACCTCCCATATTTTAAGCTGTCACCTCTGTGGTGCTAGTGAACTTAGGCAAGTGGTAATGATAGCTCTGTAGGAAGTTGTAGGATTTAATGTTATTATTATATTTGGTTGGAAGGCTTAAGGATCTTCCACATGGGTACATATACATAGAGAAATATTCCAACAAAGAAGCAGTGAAGTGTAACAAACTGACTCTAATAGTTGAGCATGTGGAGAAAATACATATAACAGGAATACATATATAGATTAAGGGTATACACAAAAGAGATACATAATGAACGCATATACAAATAGAAGTTATACAAAGGTGTATAAAGAACAGATACAAAATGTACTATAAAGAATGTAGGCTTTCATCCTATAGAAGTCCATGAAGTAATGTCACTTACTTAGGCTGGCTGGGTGGCGAAGTTACCCATATAAAAGGTGTAGACACAAAATGTCTAACCCATGCATGCTGTTTGCTGTCCGGAGACAAGGGAGGGTTCAAACTTGGTGCCTCCCTGATTAAATAGTTAGCACCACTGGTGGTAGAAACCTCAAAACAAGGAAAGATAACTCTTCCAGTCCAAACAGGGGCAGACAATCGCTACAGCTCTATCTAGCTAATTCTTTAGCTTTTTCTTCTTTTTTTTCCTAGATACAATCAGTTACGATCATCTTTTGAAAGGGTCTAAAAGATTCAAGGTAATATCAATCCTTTGAAAGTCTCTCCAGCAAACGAAATGCAATTCCTTTCCCAACTGAACATGCCACTCTCACATCAAATAGCAGTCATCAGATTTCACTTGCCATCCAAACACTTTCTTCCTCACACTGCCTGTCAGCGACAGTCCGTCTTTATTTCTGCTCGTTCAGATGCGCTTATGCAAATTCGGATATACTTTATTTGGGTCTCTACTAACAATACCTCAGCTACAAGGAGGTAGCGAGTTCGAATATCCATAGCCGCTCGCCACAGGCCAAACATATCCTGACGGGCTTTGTTTGTGGGGGCTGGGAATCCGCTCATTCATAGGGCTGCCTTTCAGTCTCATCACAGATCATGTCTTGTATCAATGCATATTATGTTTACTGGTGAAACGTTTATTTAGACTCATGAATCTGTAATTGCTCCAAAGATATGTTTTCATGTTCATTTCATGTTATGTTGAAATGATGCTGTTCAATATGGAAAATATGGTATCTGGAACAGCATCATTACAATGTAACAAGAAATGAGTAAACACACAGTGCCAGAGGTCCAAGCCATAATAGTAACTGATTGTATGAATAATTTTTATAACAAATCTAGTTGGATAGTTTCAAATATTCCTACATGACATTAATAATTCACAATTAGATGATTTGAATAAATTATTTCTAATAATGAAAACAATTATAGATAAAAGTATTCTTTTTCTCTGAATGTTTGAGATGAGGTTTGATGATTAGTATTATCTGCGTTATTTGCACTATTGTCCTCATCTTCATTGTTATCTGTACAACGTTTCAAGAAATACCTGAAGAAGGCTTGAGGGCACATCAGCCGAAACATTGTACAGATAACAATGAAGATGAGGACAATAGTCTGAATAATGCAGATAATACTAAAAGTATTCTTGATGAGAATAATTTGTGCACAGTATCAAGTATTTCTATGTAATCTTATTATAATGGAGATTGTGGGTTTGTATGTCTGTAACCGAAACTATATTACCATTCAAGTCACAATTCTCTTTGTTATTTACATCACATTCTCGATGATTTTATTTGTATTTAAACCTCAATTATTAATAAAATTGTTTTACATCATTAAGACTGTTGATCATATCAACATACTAATAACATGCAATTGTATTTATATATACAAGAAAATAGCGGTTTACAGTGTGAATTGGAAGGCTAATTTGCATATTGATCTTAAACATTTGATTTTAATAAATATATGCTTAGTATTATTGATTTCTGATTGTTTGGTTTTATCTTATGCAAAAATCTCTTCAATAAATCTTAAAAGAAATCTATTAACAAGAAGAAATAACTGTAATATTATTCTTTACTTCCTATTTTAACTAAATAGTTAAATTAGGAAAATTTACCAATGAAAGACGGGAGTAATGGAAAATGATGGAAGAGTTAGTTTCAAAGTGGTTCTATTTTTCAATCATACCCCCTCTGTTCCAAATATTTTTATCTGAATTCTTATTCAGTTTCATTAGCCTTTCTAATTTAACATGATATTTTATTATGTTAAAACTTAAATAATTGCACCCGGAGGGTGCATATATTTGCTAGTACTAATAATTTTCAAACAGATCTATTTCATCCATAGATTGGACTCAAACAGGTATTACCACTCTGGTTCAGAGTGAACCTGGGAGTAATGAGAATGAAAGGTACACCACAGCTCTCCAAAACTGGAGCCTCACCATTAGATTTAGTTTAGTGTCATATCCAGGACACACCTTTTTGATGGAGTCTTATCCCTCTGCAGGGGATACAGTCAATGTATACTAAGCCTTATGGCAGGGTGAGTAAATTACATAGTTTAATTGTTTTATAACCGAGATTTTCATTTTATGTAAAAGATTATAAAAATCTTCTAGAATTTTTATCATGAACTAGCAGAGCTACCCAGCATTGCCTGGGATTTTATAAGTTTAAAATAAATCTCTTATCTATATTTATATATAGATTTTTAAAAATTATTTTTCTATATATTTGTTTTGTTATTTTTTTTATTCTTGTTTTTAAGATATTTTTGCATTCTTCTTGTTTGTATATTTTTCTTTCATTTGCTTATTTTATTATGATCCTTTATCAATTATTTCTTAATCCTTTTTTTAATTAACTTTTTAATATATCATTGATTTATACTCTTATATTTTTTATTTAGCTTTTCTCATGGAAAATAAGGGGTAAAATGTTTTTTTTAACCAACTCTCAGTGGATTTTATTGGACATTGATCTTTTCCAGTCTCCACAAATGTTCCTTTATAAAAGCCATTGTATAAACAGAAATACAGAATCTTTCTTATATATATATATATATATATATATATATATATACATATATATAAATAAATAAATAAATTATTACTTGCTGTCCATTGTATATGATGATGACACCATGCGAAACTGTTTTCTCCATTTGATTTGATCTCTGGGTGCACCTTGCAAATTTCCTATGGGGATGTTCAAGTCCTTCAGGTTTCTGTTGATGTTGTCTTTGTACCTGAGCTTTTTTGTATATGATGTAATGTTGTCTTTGTACATGATTTTATATATATGTAGATGTATTAACATAAATACAATTTATCTGTTCAAAATCTTTGCTCTTATTTGGGCACATTTTAAGTGGACCCTTTTTGTTCCAGTGGGTCCCTTTACAAGTTTTTCTCATAAATTTCACAACATTTGTTTTGCTATTGTACACTTGGATAATTACAAAAATACCTGTTCAAAATGATGGATACACAAACTTATGTAATAAAACGCACAGTCTACCACTTAAAATCCGGAGTGTAGTTGTATGCAATATTTCAAACATATATACAAAAATATACATGTAGACTTAAAGTTGACATGAAATTTAGAGGGGAAAAAAGAAAAGGAAAAGAAGAAAAAAAGAAAAGAAAGTGGAAGAAAGAAAAAACAGAAAAAGGAAGAGAAGAGAAGAGGAAGTCAAAATTTAAGTGATTTTTTTTTTTTACTCATCTTTTGTCAACGCTGACTTGTTACATAAATTGCAGATAAGGAAATGTCTGAAACGCAGTTAATAAGAGTTATACAAAACACAAAAGCTTAAACAGACAAGTTTTCTAAAGCATAGCACCATTGACCATGCTCCATGTGTTAAAAAAAAAAAAAACTTTATACAAACAATCTTTCTTGTATTCCTACTCATAATATAAATAATGAACATTTTAGTTGTTTGCAAAATTGAATTTTCCAGAAGAAACAGATGGTGAAAATTCATCTGCTTTAAAATGATTTATGACATTTTTAAAGATTTGTTTGAAATTAAACCATGTCTTGTGTTCATGAACAAGAACCAACAAAAAGACGTGAACCAAACCAACCCAATTCAACCCAAGAAAACAGAAACCTTGTGGAATCCAATCTGAATAGAAGATAAAATTAACAGAGACTATTTAAATATATAGTAAAATAATCTACAATAAATACAATCATTTCCAATGCTTTCTTATAATAGAAGATAGATATAACAGAGATAAGATAAGATGTTGTATGAATGAAAACTAAACTACTGAAAATAATATTCATTCATTCAAAGCTTCAAGATAAATACTATTTTTAATAAAGTTCTTCATTTTATGGTTCTGATTATCTTCAATGCTAGATTCTAATATTTTGATATTAGTCGTCGATATAGTGTTCGGCTAGAGACCACAAGGTTACTAGTTCGATACTGGTCCTCGCCAACTCAGCATATGAGTAGCACAGGGATCTGTGCGGTAAAGTAAGAAGCTGATGGTGGGTGTGGCGCTCCACCTCAGATGCAAAAACAATCTCCTTGGTCTAGCACTAGTGAAAAGGGGATAGACTCCCTTGATGATTGGCTGATACTGACTTTAGTGCGCCCAGACGACTTTACTTTACTTACTTATTAAACATACTTATTAAACATATATGAAAATAATTTTTAGAATTTAACCAATAAAAATCTGAGAACTTGTCAATAAGTATTGATGTTTATAGATTGTTGTTGCATTCCACAATAGAGAGACTTTGACACAACATCCTTGTGTAGTTCCCATCTGGCCTTTTCACCAAGCATTTCTTGAGAATAAAAGTGATGCAGCCATACAATAGTACTGACACGGCTACAACTTGAAGAATTCACATATCTCAGAGAGATCAGTTTCTATATGGTTGTGAATTTACAATAACAGTCCATACTTTATGTATGTACTATATGTATACTGACATTGCTTGTAGATGAAATAATGCCACCAAGGTATATTAACTGGTCTTTCAATTTCAGAGACTTGTCATCTAATGATAAGAGGACTAATTCTCCAGGTAAGAGTAGACCTGGAATAATGTCAATCAAAAAAGTCTCCAGAGCTCCAGAATTGGTGGCTCAGCATTGAATGCAAGTTAGTGTCATACCTAGGGTGCTTTTTGGGAAGGTCTTACAATTTTTGCAGAGGACACAGTGGGCATATTATTAGCTGATTTCAGATATATCAGTTTTAAATCTTATTTGTTGTAGCCAGATAATTGTGGTAATTTGGTTGGTTGGTTGCTTGCTTGCTTTTATGGCACATCAACCCTTATGCCAAAACATCTTGTCTTATTTATTGTTCATGAGCATTCAATTTTTAACATTTATTTAATCTCATTTTTTTATTTAACCCATAGATTGGACGCTAATATAGTACTACAACTATGGGTTAGTGGACCTGGGAGTAAATGGTCATAAAGGTGTACTCCATATTCCTCAGAGCTCCAGAATTGGAACTTTACCACTAGATGCAGTTTAATGATATACCCAGGACACTGACACTCAGTCACTGCCTTCCAACACATATACAATAAGGGTTGGGGGATTGACATTAGGGAATATAGGTTGGAAAAATCATATAGGTGCTAGGGCTTTATGTAACAGCTGAGTGATTGGAGAGGGCCTGTCTAGCCCAAGTATGGACCAAAGTGGAGTGTTGCAAGTTATAGACTGCTCAGCCACCAGTTCCATACTTAAGCATTATGGGTCACCACTACAGCTAACAGGTGGCCCCATTGATGGAGAGGGTCTTACCCTTCTGCAGAGGTGCAGTCAGTAGTTATTCTACCACCCTAGCTGACAGGGCAGATTGGCCTGGTAACCTAAAGATAACACAGAAGACTATGATAGGGATCATTTCCAGGTTACATATTGCCAATATTATTTTAATTTTTCCTATTAATTTAATCATTTCTTTCAAATTAAAAGCTTTCATTTTAAATGTTCCTGATTTCAAAATTAGCAATTACTCTGATAACTTTTATAATTTGTTTTAAAATTAGGTTTCACTTCACACAAAGATTTTCAGAATTAAAAATGAATTATTTCTTTAAAAACTCGGTTCTATAAGTGGACATGTCTGTAACATTTCAATGATTATGGCTTAAAGTGGACATTTCTTGAATAAGAGAAAGGAAATGGAAATATTGAACATCAACATTTAACTGTTTTTCCTTTCTTTTTAAACTGATGTTTCTTTTCACCGTTATCATTAAAACTGCATCACATTAAAAAAAAAAATTTTTTTAAAAAAGACAAAATGTACCTGAATATAAAAGATTGATATTGATATTTTGTAATTATTCCAGACATTCAATGAATGACTGGCCACTTAATCAGGAATTTTTTTTTTTCTTCCTTAATAGTTTATAAATACAGGACACAGCAGAAATACCTTGCACATTTTAAACAGTCACCTCTGTGGTACAAATGAATGAAGGCAAGTGATAATGGTAGCTCCATTAAGCTAATGTCTTACCATTTTTTTTTCTTTTTGCAGATACAATTATACCTTGGAGTGGTGCACACTGTGCATTTGCTGATGTAAGTTTTCTTTTTTTTGGGGGGGGGGTGCTAGTACTGTTCTGCTTTGGCATTGAATAAGCCACGAAGGTTGATATGCCATTTAACAAATAAACCAAATGAAACTTATTTGCACGGAAGCAAGTTACAAGTAACAATAAGTAAATAATGATAATCTATAAAGATAATTTACACAAGAATTACCTTAGTTTGGCACAAGGCTAGAAGTATGGGGCACCCTGTGTCACTAACAATGGTTTGCTAACCTAGCTTGTTAACCATTACACGATGCAAGACTACTTCTTACAACTGAAACGCAAGCATATGTAATTCAAAGGGTGTATTCAAAAAAATTATTTTGATGTTACTTTGGTATGTTTTTTGTGCTCATTTCATGTTAATTCATGAATAATGCTGTTATGGATAGAATGCTTAACCCATGGCAGTATTAATTTTCTATCAAGAACAATATCATTCATTTGTCTGGATTTTTAAGATAGGGCTTTATATGTATTATTTTAATCTGTTGTCCTCATCTTGATTGTGAAATGTAAAAACAGTTCCAGCAGTCCACAAGCTTGTGTATTTCCTCCAAGAAGAAGGTTTTTGATTGGTTGTACAACCATTTGTACACTACTTCTTTCATATGTTCATTCATGTGTCCCACTTGTCCAGACACTTTGAAATTTCTCTATCCGCTCATACACACTTCTATGTGGTGGTGCACTGTCCTTGTATTGTGCTAAAAGCCTCCAATGATAGTTCTTGCAAACAGGGAAACTGGGTCACTGCTGTTCTTCTTTGATGCATACTAACTGTAGAGCGACCATATTTACACTGTAAAGACAGCAAGTAAAATGGTGCAATCAGGCTCAAACTTCGATCACTTGACCACATACATACATAGAGGCAACCCCCAATCCTTATGATATGGGTGCTAGAAGGCAGTGGCTGAGGATCTACATGTCCTGGGAAGGACGTTAAACTCTATCTGATGGTGAGGTTCTAGTTTTGGAGGTTTGGGGAATGTGGAGCATCCCTTCATCACCATTGCTCCCTGGTCCACTCTGACCCGGAGTGGTAGTATCTGTTAGGGTCCCATCTATGGGTTAAATAGAAAAACATGAGTTGATGAACAAAATTGTATTATCCATTAAGAATTGATTTATTCTTAAACTTTATCAGCATTAAATGACCCACTGAGGTTGATATGCCATAAAACAAAACAAAACCATCATGAAACATACATAGAATGCTGTGTGATAAAGATATGTTATGTTGAAAGTGCTGATAATCTTTGATTCTCCTTCATAACTTAATGCATTTGAATGTATTTCTTTTATGACAGGTTTGTTTGTTAGTTTTACAACACATCAATCTTGGTTATTTCATGTCAAAGTCAGTCTTTTCCATAGATCTGGGATTGCTTACAATACCTGTTTATCTTACAGTCATTCATTTAAGTACTGGACAGGCTCATCACTGCTTAACTTTGGTGACCTGACAGGAACTAGTATTTTCAGCATGACTTTACATTAAATTTTTATGACAGGTTAAATTGGCAATTTTTTTTCAAAAGTGAAAGTTAAAAGTGAGCTAAGTAAATTTTAATTCACTGTTGATATTTTGAGTGTAACAAAGATGAATAAATAATGTGGCAGTTAAGGTTATTAGAAGAGTGTGAACAAATTTTGTCAATTTTAACCATTTTTAAAGTCAGTTTTATGTTACAGTATTTTAGGACCAGACTGAGTAAGATAACCAAAAAGAACTATCAAATTAAACAGAAAAATTAAACTAAGAAAAGAATATTTTTTAAAAAGTATATTTTCCACCTTATAAATTAAATTAATTAAATCGATTATTAGAATGTCAATTTTTTGTCTAAGTTGAAAATTAGTAACATAATGAGCATCAGTAAAAAATAAAAAGCAAAATAATATTACATATGTAATTTATTTTTAATACATTTTAAACTATTTTTTTGGTCAATTTTACTTAAATATGGTCGTAAACACCACTAAAGTTGCCGAAAATATGTATTTTACAAAATAAGCCCCCCACCCCACCCCGATTGAAAAAAATTACCAAAAATCAGGGAATTATATGAATATATTTATTATATGAAATAACTTATGTATTCTAAAATTAATTCATTGATAAATCAATGCAAGTTGATTTTTAACAAAAGTGAACCTATAAAAAGTTTTAGGCTTGTGATTCTTAACTTGAAAATATTAAGAAAAAAATGAAAATATCAGTGTGCCACATTTTTTTATACTTTACTTCTAGAGGCTGTAGCCCAACATATCATACCACTTTGGAATCAGGCTGTCTTCATGAGCAAATTAAAAACATCCTGAAGTTTTAGATTCCAATTTTTAATTACTGCGATTGATTTTGGCGATTTTAATCACAAATTTGGGAATAATCAAAATTAATTGCAAAATTCAAATGAAAGTCAACCAGAAATAATCGTTTGTATGGAAGGTAAGGATCTGTGTAAATCAAGCTGTTTTTAAATTACATGTATCACTATATATATTTATATATATATATTATATATATATATATAATATAATTATATATTATATATATATGCATGTAGGATATGCAAATAGAGTTCAAATCTGATAAATTTTAATATGTACAAATGCATGAATTTTATTGCTGAGTTGAAGCTCAATCAGAGCTCTCGATAGGAACCAGCTTAATTGCTGCCAAACAGAGTGCTTTTAAGTAGTTTATAATATAATCAAAGGTCTAGGTTGGGACATTATGGATTTCTTAAAGTTAAATCAGAGAGAATTTGGCACTCAACCACCCCATACTTTTACACATCATAATTCCTTTAGTAATCAACATTGTGTTTTCTTGGGAAGCAGAGCATCATAAAACAATTATGTTTAGGACACCCAAATGGCTAGTCCTAATAAACATTAGAGTCTTAGGTTATCTAAATCCTTTACAGGAAGCTTTGTCAATTATTAATCTTTCAGCTTATTTCTGTTGCTTTTTATTGCAGTTCCCAGATTGTAGTATTAGTCTTCATCTTTCTAATTCTTATTTGCTTTCTACCGAAACTCACTCATCATTTCCATCATAACACATTAGAAACAAGAATAATGGATAAGTTTCTAGTGAGACTCAAATGGTTTGGTTTGTTTTACGGCATATCAACCTCAGTGGGTCATTTAATGCCAATAAAGTTTTGTCATAAATCAATTCTTAATGGATACTCAATACTCAGGGAGCAATGGTGATGAAGGGGTGCTCCACATTCACCAAACCTCCAAAACTGGAACCTCACCATCAGATAGAGTTTAATGTCATTCCCAGGACATGTAGACCCTCAGTCACCTCCTTCTAGCACCTATATGATAAAAAGGGGTCGGGGCTTGCCATGAGGGCAATAGAGTTGGGAAAATCATATAGGTGCTAGGGCTTGACGTGGCCAGCCAAAGACTCAAATGGATGGTATCACAGAACTCCATAAAACACCTATAAAACTACTTCATGTCCAGGTCTCTGATTACTTGGATCTTTTGCACACTAGTATTATCAGTCAGTAGAGCATCCATCTAGGAGCCACAAGGTTCTGGGTTTGATGCTGGCCCTCGCCAACTCAGCACATGAGTAGCACAGCTTGGATCTGTGCTGTAAAGTGAGGAACTGATGGTAGGTGTGGCTCTCCACCTAAGATGCAAAATTAATCTCCCTCGTTTAGTACTAGTGAGAAGACGATAGATTCCCTTGATATCTGGCTGATACCGGCAATATGTTACTATGTCAACTTTACTACTTTTATATATATATATATATATATAAATAATAGCAAGAATATGCAAGCTCTGTATTTAAGTTATGTGATGAAATATATAGATTTAGAATAAAAAAATAGATTAGAAAGACCAACAAAATTAAATAAGAACACATAAAAAGATTACATTTATTTCAATTATATTTTAATTTTTTCTATATAAAATCATTCATAGGATTGATTTTAATATGCTGGAGAATAAAATTAGAGATCAATAGCACTAAGTAATTATTTGTTAAAACCAGTATGCAAATTAACCACCATATATTATGTAAACCTTTATTTCTTAATGATATATAAGACACATTGCAGGATTTTAACTGCACTAATAACATGGGCTGTTTTGAGGCAAATCTAACTCAGATTCTATTATTAACAGTTTTGACAATAAATGGAATATTCATTGATTAACTTACGCTATTCTTGAGAGTATTGCAACATAAGCAGTAACAGTTTCAGTTGTAGACAGAGAGACACTGATTCTCCATTATAATAAGATATGTATACCGCCAGATTGTAATTCACCAATATCAATTCAGATGTATTAGTGCTATGTAAAATGCAAACAGCCTCATCCAGAATTTGTGCTCAGATTGCCATGTTCATTTCCTCTATGATGATAACCATTACACCATGGCATGCCTCCTCGTTTTTCAAAAGAGCAGATGGCTTAAAAGAAATAAAATTCAGATTTTATAACCTGCAGTCCTCTGTTCTACCCATGAGTATTATCTTCAAACTAAAACATAATTTGAAATACAGTTTTAATAATACTCATGTTCCTTAATTGTATGACCATTATCATCTTACAACACCCTCTGGTTAAAAATCCCCAAGATGAAATGCAAAAATGTAATTCCTAATTATCTCTAGTTGCTTATATGGTGAATTCTTATTTCTCATGGTGGTAGTCCCTTAAGTTAAATAATGGACCATTCTGTTTTTTTATTTTAAATAAAGAAAGGGAAGACAAAGGACATACTACACAGAAAAAATATAAGAAAGAGTAGAGGGAAAGATAGAGAGAGGGGATGAGCACATCTGTTTAAATCAAACATTATAAAAAGATGAAAAGCAGGAGAGAAAGAAAAAAACCTGAGTTAAATCAAGATTATTATACTTTTTACATATTGAAATATTTCACAATAACTCTTAATTTAATAATTATGTTTGATATGTTTACTTATCATACTGTAATATATCCACAGGACCTGCTAGTTCTGTTTTAATTGGCAAGTCTTTGATATCTATCTGATAATAATTGATATAAAACAAAGTGCATAGAAACAGAAAAAAAATGATGGCTCAAAACTATAACATTGACACCATAGCTTGGAAGTGACACTTCTCTTTTTGGGATTATACATCACCTGTCTTATTAAAGCTGATTATCCTGCAATATGTCTTTTCTTTTGTTACAATAACAAAGCCAAAATGTCCATCTCTTGGGATATAAAGATCTTGGTAGGACAGCGCCATGCTGTCATTAGCTTTGATCTATCTTCAAGAAAAGCAACATTGCACTACAACCTAAAGTAAAGATATTTATTCATGATAACAAATTGGGGCAAGCACATCTAATTCCCTGAACACAGGGGCACTTTATAATGCTTTGTTGATAGGGTATTCCTTTTAACTAAATCATCAATGTTTTATTCTTTTCTTTTGACTGTTTTTCACACCTCCAGTGCTGGATGAGACAGAAGACAGATTCCCAATGGTTTCCATTTGTTTTTCTTTTTGTCTCCATTCTTTTTTTTTTTATCTTCCTTACTCTCTACCTCTGTTCACCGGAACAAAGAATTGGTTTCATTTGGGAGAATGGGACCAAATCTTTCTTTTGAAAAACAATAATTCACTCTGCTTCAAGAAAAATATATTTTATTGATAGTTGAATATGAACATTTTTTTCTGTGTATTTTTTTGTGACACAAATTCATCTTAATTTTTTTATATCGTGTTCAATTATTAAATTCATTCATGGTCAGATGATAGAAATAGGTATTTATTACATTACTAGCAGGACCAGTATGATAAATAAAAATATCAAATGTTATAATTAAATTAAGAGCTATCGCTAAAATAGTTCAATATGTAAAAAGCACAATCTTGATTCAACCCTCTCACTTTTCATTATATTCGATTGAAACAGATTAGCACTACAGATTCCGTGTGCTCATTCTTTCTTTCTTATATATTTTCTGTGTAGCATTCCTTTTTCTTCCCTTTCTTTATGATAAAAACAGAATGGTCCATTATTTAGCTGAGGTGTCAACATTCATAATAAATAAGAATTCAGTAGATAAGCAACACCAGATAATCAGGATTTACATTTTTGCATTTCATCTTGGATGAAAGATGGACAATTCATAATTCAAAGCTGTTCAACTATGCTTAAGAAATTGATCTTGTGACACATCCCACTCGTGCAGAGGAATTGGTGAATATATCTAACTATCAAGATGAGGACAACAGTTTGAATTAGTGTATGATAACACTTGGATTTCTTTCTTTTCTTTTTTTCTGAATATATAATCTTAGCAAGAATTTTTTTTCTGGTTTTTCACTCTTCCTGATATTATCCTTTTAATTCCTGACATTCATCATGAAAGACTAAAAGATGATGGAATTTATGGCTCTTTGACCAGATTATTGAAAATGAAAGGTTGAATTAGTGCAAATGATTCTGTTGAGGGTGTTTCTTTAGAGTGCAATGATGCACATCTGAATTGTCAATATATTTTGGGAGCGGTAGTTCTGAAATTTTACCAATTTGGTAGATGTTTTATTCAGATAACCATAAAGTTAATGCTCACTTTATAGTCACATTACTTTTTTTTTTTGTAACTGAGGCTGAATAAAACACTAAAAGTAAAAAGATTTTTAGAAAAAAATTATATTTGATGTAAATTATTTATTATGTCTTTTTAAAGTATACAGTTGAACATTTGGGAAAAGAGCTCTTTGGCAATATTTGAAATTCTGTTTACCATGTGAATTATGTATATATAATAGCCATATTCTGACAGTTATGTCTGCCTTCATTTCTAAAACACTGACATCATTTTTTTTTTGTTAGTTGAATTGCCTTTCTATAGTAAAATCATTTGTAATGTGTTTACATTATACAATTCCATAGAAAAATCTTCAGCCAGTTTAAACTCTTGTATTCTTACTAATAATTGCCAGTTTTTTTTTTTTTTCAAGTCAATCCTTTGCATCACATTTTCCAAAGATGAATCACTGCTCTATTGTCATTTTATAGCAGGGATTCTGAATACACACACACATGTTATACATAGAGCAGAATGTGACACAAGTTCAATTACCTAAGTGGAGTTTAACAGGTTTGAATTCTGAGTTTTCCTTCTCCTAGACTGGTTACCCAGCCAAGATTAAAGGGTCCTGTCTGCTCTATTATTTACCCATAGCCAGAGGAGAGTGGTTGGATTCACACCTTTTCCAAATAGTTTTAGTGGTATGTGAAATATTGGAAATTCCATAGTTAATTATCTCCCCCTGTCGCTAGGGGGCGAATCACCAACATCATATGTTGGCGCCAAAACTAAAAACTTCACTTATCACGGAGCACGCACTGAGGGTAGTCGTATAGATAGCGGTCCCTAAACTTCACTCATCACTTAGCCCAAAAAACAGGGTTAACTTATCTACTGACCGTTGACCTGGACGGAGGCATTTTTTCACAGCACACTTTCGAAGGCATTGTGTTCGCATACTACAAGGCTGTCACAATAGCACACTACAGAAGGCACAAAGACCAAATAGTCTACTTGAAAAGGGCCCATTCACCATCATTTAAAGAACTGTAACCCGGGCGAGAAGCTTCTAAAATAGCATCCCCATCACTTATCACAGAACCGGTTACCAGGAAGAAAGAGAAACGTCCGAAGAAGCGTCCTATCAACATTTCCTACCAACGAACAGAATACCCCTGTTATCCACACTACTCCAAGAACATTACTTAACTCAGATAAGTCTTGTAGCAAATACCAATAAAATTTGCAAAAACATCTATGTAATTTTTTGTTAATACAACAAGTGTCTGCATTTACTTTTGTGTTTGTTTCTTCTTTGTCCAACAATTTGCCTACAACTACGGAGAAATAAGAGCTCCTTCGAATCCCGTAAATAATCTTAGAAATGCAAACAGTCTAGGATTTTAACTTGGGCCGACGAGTCCATTTCCTATGACTAATTATTAAACCACACACCTCTAAACTTTATATATATATTATATATATATATATATATATATATATATATATATATATATATATCACTTTTTTAACTGACAGTTACTCAGCCATGCAATTTTCACACCTACAAGCACTGGAGACTTCATGGCTTCGCTACCCTAAATTAGATACATGTGTTCTATCAATGATATTGAGAACTCTTTACTTATATATATATATATATATATATATATATAACAAACTATATTATCAATATCTGTGAATATATATACATATATATATATTAATGGATTAGTTTACTACTCATATATACATACATGTATATAAATAAAGTTTGTTGTTTACATATGTGTGTGTACATATCATATAAAACTCATCAAATTTAGTACAGTTTATTACTGAATTATTATTTTGACACTTCTTATTTATTGATATCAGACGAAAAATAATTAGGGGAATTGTTGTTAATAGAAAGTTAACATTTTTATCGAATTCAGAGTAAAATGGGTATGAATAAATTAATTAGGAAAACAGTTATACAAACAAAAAAAAAAACAACTGTTTTCACATTACTGCATATATATGACCAAGAAAGAGTACTTGACAAATGTCTGTAGTCCCTTTAAACTATTGTTAATTTCTAATAATTGCCAGTTTATAGGCAGATGTTTTTAGCATTATTGGAGTCATTTCCATACCTAATTATCACAATTATGATATTTTGTAACAGGGTTTCTGAATCAGGAAGTAAGATATGATCTTTTCATTGCATTGTACATACAGTTACCAGGAATATTGCTTTGTTAATTTCTAGACAGTGAATTCAATGTTTTCTTACTTGAATTGTATTTCAATAGCTAGATTCTTAATAATATATTTACATTGTATATTCAATAACCATAATCTGCTGGAAATGTTTGTCTCACTTCCTGAAGAGTGATAACTATTTTCCTTCTGATTTTAATTCTTTTACATTATAAATCCAAATTATCTCAGTTAAAACCAGACTCATGAGGATTCCATTCTTCATACACAACAGACAAAAGAGCTGAAAGTTGCTAAAACAAAAAATTGCAAAATTACATACTAATACAGAAAGTAATGAAATGTGTGTAGGATCAGTGGAGCAGTGGTAAAGTTAGTGGGCACTAATGAAAACCAAAAATTTACCTATATATATATATATATATATATATATATATTCCTTGTAATGTGAACCGACTTGAACTGAAGGAATTTTTTTTATTGGTATTTGGTAAGGGAGTTTAAGGAAGTGTCAAACATTTTTCCACAAAATTAATCAGAAAGGTCACATTTATACAGAAAGGAAATAAATCTTGCATCTGCATAGTTCTGAAAATCTTGGAGACACCCCTTAGTTGCCATTACTCCTAGGTCCACCGTTATCCAATATGATAGTACCTGTTAGGATCTCATCTATTGATCCCATAGATAAATTTGAAAATTACAATTATTAGATAGGAGTACTTGAAACCATATAAGTGTGTGAAAAAATGATTATTGGAAATGAAATTGGGAAAGATATTTGAAATCATACCATGGTGTATAAAAAAATAAATCTGCCCCCTCATCTAAAAGGGGCATAGCAGGTTTATTGCCTGGTGCCTGAGGTAGCCCAAAAGGGGAATGCAGATGGGATGTTGCACTTTCTTGCACTTCAGTTTGTGCATGGCTCCCTATGTTAAAAAGACCCGGGGTGGTCAGGAAAATACTTACAATTGTGTTTAAATTATTATTAGATAGGAATAACAACAAGGGTTGACATACCATAAAACCAACCAACATATATATAAAGTGTAATGGTTAGAGTCATAGGAAATGGACTTGTAAAGCCGAGTTCAATTCCTGGACAAGGCTGTCAGCATTTCACATAGCGCTAATACTTGTGGGAAAGGTACACATCCAACTACTCTCCCTCCAGCTATGGGTAAATAATAGCGCAAATAGGGCTCTTTAACCTTGGTTAGGTAACCAGTCTAGGAGAAGGAAATCTCAAAATTCAAACCTGTTAAACTCTGCTTAAGACATTGACCTTGTGTCACATCCTACCTGATAGGTATGGGTCTTGCATCCCTGATGCAAAAAAATCTAAAAGGATGCAGTAAAATTGTATTTATGCATCCCAGTGTTTTTTTGTTTTTTTTCCCCTCACCATTTCAAGCTAACTGTAAATACATTTCAATAGCTTCTTAGAAATGAATTACACAGGATAGGCTGCAACATAGGTGTTAGATGGCTTTAGTTGGGACCCATAAATTTTCCTGGGGACTCATTCAAAGAAAATATGTTCATCCCAGGATGCACTAAATCAAAAAGCTATCAGCATCACTGTGTGTGTATATATATATATATACATATATATACGCACACACATATACACATAATATAAAGTAAATTTATTTCTCTGTGTAAACATACTTCCCAGTCAAGCTATTTTGAAATTTCCACAGAGCAGACAGAGTTCAAATTGTGTTGTACACTTAGCAGTTTAACTTACAATTGTGTATGAATTATTATTATTATTAGATAGGAATACTTGAAACCCTATAGATGTTTAGATTTTTTTTTGCATTGAAAATATTTACTTGAAAGCTAAAATTGATATCACTTCTTTGAAACCATGTAACTGTTTGTAAAAAAAAAAAAAGAAAAAGATTTCTGCATTAAATAACCCATCAAGTGTTGATATACCATAAAATCAACCAACATATGTAAAATAAGGTGAATTTATTTCTCTTTGTAAACCTATTTCCTAATCTAGCTATTTTGAAAATCTGCACATAGCAGGCTGTGTCCAAATTGTGTTATACACTAAGCAGTCTTGAATTCTAAATAATTTCAGGGGAATCATTATTTAAATGGCTGTAAGCAAGTTTAGGTGAATAACGCCTAATGATAAATTCTGTACCAATATTTACTATGAAAAGAAAAAGAAATGAAAATAAATTTTTGAAAGAGAAGAAAAAGAATTATGAATAAAGAAGAAGAAAATAATGAAATATTCCTCTTCAAGTATGCTGACTTGCCAATCAATTATAAATAGCAGTCTGGAGCGGCAATTTTCTTTAAATACTAAAAAAAGAAAAATAACAACAGATAAATTTATTTTGTAACAACTTCATTTGTAACAGTTTCTGCGACAAAAATAAAAATAACATAAAATAAATAAAAGATAAAAATCTATTTGTTTGTAAATAACATTTATCTGTGTATAGCTATATTTTGCTCAGTATAAAGTGAGTGTTGATTAGTTCTTGGCCCAACTAAGCAGAGGGTTAGAATTCTGGTCACCATTTTAGGCATTTAGCCCTCCAATTTTAAACACCAAGTCAGTATTAAGTTTGGGTACAGTTGGTTAATCCTTGTTATCCTAATCTTGTAGTGTTCCTTGAAATCTTAGGTAGAAAAGAGTGTAGTCTCAGTAGATACTCCATAGGGCAGACAGTCTATAGTATTAGTGTTGAATTATTGTGATATAAGGCATGGGGCAAATGGTCACTCCTAAATATAGACTCGTTGACTACCACGTGACCTGGGGTGGATTTCTATTGTCCAATCACTGGCACTGCTGCTCCTGCTTGTGCTGTATTAATAGAGGCAATATTCTGAGCTTATGTCATTGATACTTGGATTATCTTGGACGACGGACTTACAAGGAATACGTTAACACTGGATTCTTACTGGCTTGCTTACTTATTCATTACATCTGGAACGAAGGATGGCTGCCAGATACTCAACAATTAGTAGTTCACCTTGTAATCATTCTCTGTAGGTCTTGATTGCAGAAATTTTAATTTGCAATTGATTTTGGGACAATTACTAACAATCTTAAATGTATTTTCGTATATGTTTCTCATCAGCACATTTTTACTGGAATGTTACTGTTAATGTTGGGAAAGTTCATAAATAGTAGTGGCTATTTGGTATACATCTTATACACACAAGATAAGCCAACTAAAGGAATTATTTTCTTTTTCTTTTAAATTTTTATTCAGTGTTTATAAAAGGGTAAAAGAAACTTAAGAAATGATAGACTAAATGAACTTAATATAGAGTAGCAGATAGGTTTCATCGTTCACGTTAAATGGTTGTTTTATGGTATATTAACCCTTTGTGGGTCATGTAATGCCAAATAAAGTCCAAATTTGCTTATAGTATCTTTATTTCACTATATATTTATCATTGATAATGTTTTTATTGAGTAAAGTTGGGGGAGTGGCTTATCGGTATCAGCCAGACCCTTTTACCAGTACTAGATAAGGGAGATTGTTTTTGCGTCTGAGTTTGAGCACCCACTTTACTGCACAGAAGCTGTGCTACTCATACACTGAGTTGGTGAGGGCCGGGGTGGCTTATCGGTATTAGCCAGACCCTTTTACCAGTACTAGATAAGGGATTGTTTTTGCGTCTGAGTTTGAGCACCCACTTTACTGCACAGAAGCTGTGCTACTCATACACTGAGTTGGTGAGGGCCGGAGTGGCTTATCGGTATCAGCCAGACCCTTTTACCAGTACTAGTTTGAGCACCCACTTTACTGCACAGAAGCTGTGCTACTCATACACTGAGTTGGTGAGGGCCGGAGTGGCTTATCGGTATCAGCCAGACCCTTTTACCAGTACTAGATAAGGGAGATTGTTTTGCGTCTGAGTTTGAGCACCCACTTTACTGCACAGAAGCTGTGCTACTCATACACTGAGTTGGTGAGGGCCGGAGTGGCTTATCGGTATCAGCCAGACCCTTTTACCAGTACTAGATAAGGGAGATTGTTTTTGCGTCTGAGTTTGAGCACCCACTTTACTGCACAGAAGCTGTGCTACTCACACACTGAGTTGGTGAGGGCCGGTATCAAACCCGGGACCTTGAGATTCCAAGGTGGATGCTCTAATACTATTTTCCCCCTTTGCAGCTTTCATCGTATTGTTATGTAGGGATTTATATGAATTGATGATCCCTAGCTCTAATGTTTTGGATGCTGCAGTTTCCTTCTTTCTAAGTGTTATAGGTGATATACCCTACAGACTAATGGAATGCGCCGACGGTTACTATAAGTAACAGGGACAATTATGGCTTGAGAGTAAGCCAATGCGAGTCAGCTCATAACTAATTGTTGGACGTAATTCCCACTTCTCTGTACTGTAATTGTCTACTCTTTTGTTAATACATTTTCCTACATTTGTAACCCGTCGTTTTGTATTATTTTGATCCCTTAAAACCCCACAACACTAAGGAATTTATTACTGAAAATTCCTAGTTTCTGAATAACACACAAGAAATTTCATTTGATGGTTTGGTTGTTTTGTTTTATGGTTCTTCTTATTCCAAATCGAGTCATTTTGATAAATAAAGGTCTCAGGTATCTTCCAGTACCTGTTATTGCTTAAGTTGTCACCCAATTAAGTATTGAACAGGTTCATTTTTGCTTAACTTTGGTGACCTAGAGGTAAATAGTGCTTTCAGCTTGACATGACAGTAATTTCATTGATCAAGATCATTATCTTTTTGGTTGGCTGAGAACTTGTCAGTACAGTCTTATATGTATAGAAGTGATTATCTTGAAAAACCAGTTCCATGAACCTGAAATAACTTGTGCGCAAATCTGGGTAGAAGGAATCTTTCTGTGTCTACATGAACAGACAATCTCTTGTGAGGTTAATAAGATTCCATTGAGCTACGTTCTTTACTGTGTGATGAACATGGATCAAGTTTTATTTGAAACCATGACATTTATCCATGGACACACTTTCAACAGACGATCCGATGAGTCTATTCCGGATAAAATGTTGCTACTGAAATTTCAGATCTGGCTTGTAATCCAGTGCAAGTGACCTGCATTCTGGAATGCCTTTTACAAGCAAAATACCCTCCAAAATATATTGATGTGTACCCCCATCATGGTGTATTGGCTAACAAGCTAGTCTTGTAGATTCATTACTACTGAGTAGTGAGTTTGATCCTAACTGGATGTCTCATACTGGTGACCTTGTGTTGAATTCTATCATGGCGAATGGGTTGGGTAAAAGGGAGCCCTATCCTGGTGTAATCGTTAGCAAGCAAGTCTTACAGATCAATTACTACTGAATAGTGAGTTTGATGCTCCATACTGGTGACCTTGTGTCACATTCTACCTGTGGCAAACAGATTGGGCAAAGGGGAGTCTCATCATGGTGTAATGGTTAGCAAGCTAGTCTCGCAGATCAATTACAACTGAATAGTGAGTTTCATGTCCCATATTGACAACCTGATGGCCCATCCTACCGTGGTGAATGAGTTAGGTAATTACCAACCCCAAAATATTTCATGTGTGAATTGCAATCAAAGAAAATTAATGATGTGAGAATAAAAAAAAAAAAAAAAAAAAAAAAAAAAAGGCCAGTTGATTTTATAGACACTAGCAAAAATATGCATCCTCTGGGCGCAAGTATTGAAGTTTTAATATAATTCAATATTATATTGAATTAAAAAGCCATTGGGCTTAAGTTAAATAAGAACACAAAAAGGTAACTTATTTTACTTCATTCTAATTGATTTCAAAGTAAAATTATACATAGGATTGTTTTTAATACATGTGAAAATCAAACAATAGTATCAGAAATCAATAGCACAAAGTCATTATTTATTAATCACGGTTTTGTTAAAACTGGTAATTATTGAAGTCAGTAAGTCTACTGTTGGTTTGAATAACAGCAGCTAACTAAGTACAACTCAAGCAGTGTCCAAAACAGTTGGTATATATAGAAATCAAGAATGACCCATTCATGATTTTGGGTCATTCCATGAGTTCTGATTGGCTGCTTGATTTGAATGACATTGTGGAGTTTTATATATATCCTGTCATTCTGCAGTAGACTTTGTGACATTCGGGTTTGTATTTAAGTTACAACCGTTTGTTGCCTTGTCTTCCCAGTTCGACGGTAATTGGAACTTTAATTATTCTTCAGTAATCAAATTATTTACACCATATACGATGTAAACATTTATTTCTTAATGATATATAACACACATTGCAGGATTTTAAACAATGGACTGTTTTGAGGCATATCTATCCCAGTTTAATAGAGATATTGTTAATAAATAAGATGCTAATGCTAATTAAGATTAAATAATGATTATTTAATAACCATTGAGAATATAATCTAAATAACTAAGAGAATTGTGACATTGGTAGTGATGTAGTTTTGGTTACAGATAGACACACAATCTTCATTATGATGAGATGCATCCAACCATTCTGGACACCTTTACTGTTCATGCCCCAATAAAAAGTATTTTTTGCAAAATATTGCATCACACAGATTGGTCAACAGTCTAGAATTGACATCTTGTGACTTGATTTTTTTTTTTTTTCTCTCAAAGTAAAAATCATCGTTAAAAAGTAAGAGATTTCACATTGTAGACAATATCAAGGAAAAGTTATGAAGATCCTGAAAGAGGACTTTCCAAACTGTTTTTAAAAACAGAGCTGATACTGATCTATATAAAGGCACTAATTGTGTAATGTTTATCAACTGAAGAAATGGACATGGCCATCCGAGTTCAAATCCTGGTCAAACCCATTTGCATTTCGCTTCATGTTTATTCATACTCTTAGGAAAAATAGTCAATAGTAGGGCATACTGGGTTCTTTAATTTTAGTATGGCAACCAGTCTAGAAGGAAAATTGAATTCAAACCCATTAAACTCTACCTAAATATTGATAATGTGTCACATCCTGCTTGTACGGAGGGGTTAGGTAAATACATATATAAAGCCATATTTTGATTTGAAATAAGGTGCCATTCATCCTAGGCAAAGGGGTTGGTTTAGTTCAGTCAGTAGAGCACCCACCTAGGCATTGCAAAGTTCCTGGGTTTGACACCGGTCCCTGACAGCTCAGCGCATGAGTAGCACAGATTTGGTAATCTGATCTGTGTGGTAAAGTGGGGAGCTCATGGTAGGTTTGGCGCTCCACCTCAGCAAAAACAATCTCTCTGGTCTAGTGCTAGTTAAAAGGTGATAGACTTACTCGGTGCCTGGCTGATATCAATAATAGACTACTCCACCAACGTTTTTTACCCTGGGGAGGCCTTGTTTTTTTAGTATTGAATGGCTGGACAAACCATATATAACTATAGGAATATTTAATTTTCTTTTATATTTTTTGAAATATTTTCAGTGCTTTTGTTAAAGTTTCCATCTGTGTTCATATTTTTTTTTTTCTTTTATTGTATTTATTTTTGTGTATACAGAAAAACTTGTTTGAATCAAGTCTGCAACAGTCTAATTCTTTGAGACAGGAGATGAAAAGATTACTCAAGTGTCCTTGAGGAAGGAAAATAATTTTTACAGTTTGTGAAGAAACAAAAGAGAAAGAAATCAATAATATAAAAACAATGAGAAGAATTGGACAAAACCTCTGAAAAATCCTTCAAGTTTGAGATTATATGAAAGACAGCCACTTTCTATTTCAGACTTGGATCTGCATTTTCAGCACATCATGAAAGAGTAATTGAGGTGGACAATTCTTTCTTTTTTTTTATGAGAATAGATGCCATTCTTCCAACATTGTCCAAAACAAATTAACCAAAAACTTTTGCACCCAATTCAATGAAGATAAAAAGACAAAAATTCTAAATGAGGTCTAAAAGATTTTTTTGATTTTTTTACTATTTTTGCTTTCATATTATTTTTGTATAAATCTAAAAGTGGAGGCATGTGATGTAATGGTTATCATCATAGGAGATGGACTCAGTGACCCAACTTCAAATCCGTTTGCGTTTTACATAGCACTAATACCGTTATGAAAGGTCAATTTTTTAAGCAGGGTTTAACAGGTTTGATATTAGAGTTTTCTTTCTCCTAGACTGGTTGTTATACCAAGGTTAAAGAACTCAGTCTACCCTACTATTTTACCCATAGGTGGTGGGGGGAGAAAAAAAATGGACTCTCTCGTCGATTTTCGACACACGAGTGTTCATCCTGTGAACAACCAACACAGTGATTTGTTTATAGTGGTGAAGGCTTGTGTAGGACCATTCCGCACTTTTTGGCACAGTCGATAGGAAAGAATTGGTGCATCAAGGAATGCCACGAACCCAATCAACGACTGACCTCAGGAATTTTGAATTCAGAGTTATCCCTCTCCTAGACTGGTTACCTAGCCAAGGTTAAAGAGCCCAGTCTGCCCTACTATTTAACCCATAGCTGGAGGGAGAATATATGGATTCATACCTTTCCCAAGGGTATTAGCGCTATGTGAAATGCCAACAGCTTCATCTAGGAATTGAACTCGAACCGACGAGTCCATTTTCCACGACTCCATATGGTGGGGGGAGAATAGACTCATTATTCATACCTTATCAGTTTTATTAGTACTAGAAAGAATATTTAGTAAAATTGTGAGGGTAATTTATGAGGAAGTGCGTCCCGGTCTCCTGCCTCAAGAGTTGCTGCCCGGTGACTATTAAAATAACGACCCAGCTCAGTCTATTCAAAACTATCCATCTTCATATCTAGCTATCTATCTATCTCAATTTGTTCATATTTATTTATATTACTTTAAATACTAAGATTTTTTTATTCATGTTTGTTTAATATCTTGTTTTTAGTTTAAATAAACAAGAATTACAACAAAAAAGAAAAGCGACCTCCCCCCCTCAAAATACATTTACTTGTCGAAAATATCTATCTATCTCCATTTGTTCATATCTATCTATATTATTTTGTTTGTTTATCTATCTCAGTCTATTCCAAACTATATATCCATCTTCATATCTAAACAAGAATTACGACAAATTACGATAAATAAACAAGAATTACGACGAGGTGGGGTTGCTATTTTGATAGTCACCTGGTAGCAATTTTTGAGGCAGGAGACCGGGACACACTTCCTCAGAAATTGTCCTCACACACCAAAGTCCAATATTAGCATATCCAGGGATTAATCTTATAACCTAACTTCTCTGCACAGGCAGAATGCGACACAGAGTTTATTTCTAAGTAAAGTTTAAATTCAGAGTTTTCCTTCATCTAGACTGGTTGCCATACCAAGGCTAAGGAGCCCAGTCTATCCTACTATTTACCCATAGATAGAGAGAGAACAGTTATATTCTAATTCCTTTCCCAATGGTATTAGCACAATGTGAAATGCAGCCAGCCTTGTCAAGGATTTGAACTATAGTTACCATATCCAATGATGATAACCATTACACAACGGGTGTCACCAAACCATATGATACAGCATATTTAATATTGTATTTAGCTCTTTTAGAGTCAAGATAAACATGTATTTTAAATGACAAAAATGGAAGTATTTTCTTCAAGGTGCTACATAAAAAGAAAATGATTAATATTCAATAAATATCATAACTTAAGTGTTTTCTTTGTTGACATCATCAACACCTTTGTGCATCACTGGGGAATATTCACTAAAAATTTACTTGTGTTTATAAGTATCAATTTTGTTATTTCTTTATAGCTTCATTATTTGGACTAGCAAAAAACAAAACAAAAAAAACCTAAGTGGTGGGAGTTAAGAATTCAATGTTCGAGGGTTTGTATCATAAGTAAGTAAAATCATAAAATTTATCAAAGGAGTAAAAAAAATAAAACAATTTGAAATGGAAACTTAATTCTGTCCCCCCTCAAATAAAATGTTGCGCACAACTATTGATTATTGATTGAATAATTATTTTGAATATTTTGCTCAATATTGCAAGTATTTATTTATTTATATAAATATTTTAGTTAACTTCTTATTACTGAAAAGAGGGCGAGAGTAAAAAATAATTTCTAAGATTGATTACATGGTTGTTCTTTATGCTAAGTATTGACTATTTTGGGTATTTTGAGGTAAGCAGTGACATAGTTTCGGTTACAGACAAATGGAGACAGAAACTTCATTATTAATAGATGCTATATGACCATTATTTTGTATAATGGTATATCAACCCTTGAGGGCTATTAAATACCAAATTTGAAAAGTTATTAATGTATGCTATATTAAACCATTTATTATTTATATTTGACATGATTAATTGGATTTGAAAATATTGAACAATGTCTAGTAAATTATGCTCCGATTAATCAGCTTGTCATATCAAGCCCTAGCACCTATATATTTGTCCTACCCCTATTGCTCTTATAGCAAATCCCCAACCCTTTTTATAATATATGTGCTAGAAGGTGGTGGCTGAGGTCTTAGTGTCCTGGGTATAACGTTAAACTGCATCTAATGGTGAAGTTCCAATTCTGGAGCTCTGAGGACTGTGGAGTACCCCTTCATAACTATTACTCTCAGGTCCACCTGTTAGGGTGCCATCTGTGGGTTAAATAGAAAAATGTGTTTAAAAAAAGCTCGAGTTTTTTAAAAAATTCCATAACTATCAAGAATGAATAAACAATGTCTTTGGCATAAAATAACCCAACAAGGGTTGACATGTTGTAAAATCCAATCAACCAGCCATACAGACAGAAATTCATTTATAACTAAACACCAAGTAAACTTGAACATTCCAACATACTGAACGCAACTTTAATAAAGAAAAAGAAAATACCATATGAAATTAAAGATTTATCAGACTTAATTAGATTCTTCAAACTGGGTGTTTTCTGCAAGTTTTATAATATTGGACTTTAAATTAGATAATGGTAGCCAGGTATTCTTTTCCCATGACATCAACTTTGTTCATGGATATTGTAAAGAAGTCTACATTTCCGAATTCCCACTCAACCAAATATATTAAGGGAAAGGCCTCTCATTGCTTTACATTGCTTCTTCTCAATTAATAGAGCATTCACCTCGGAACCACAAGGTTCTTACCAACTCAGCATATGAGAAGCACATCTTGTGGTCAGTGTGGTAATGATCATTATATATATATATATATATATATATATGCAAGTGTGTGTTTGTGTGTGCCCACATTATGGATTCTAGTTATTTTTTGCTAATAATAAGTTTAGAAAAAGAAGTTGGAAACAGGGTGCATAAGGTGACAATGTCATGATAATATCTCACATATAAGTAAAAAGTTAAGTAGGTGGAGAGGCCTATTGTTTGTATCAGCCTAACAGTGAGAGAGTCTATCACCTTTTTCCTGTTGTCAGACCAGGGGTCCAAGCTGTGCTACTCATGTGCCAAGTTGACGGGGATCAGGAACCTTGTGGTTCCTAGGCAGATTCTCTACTGATTAAGCTAAACTGGCCCCTTTTATCTTACACATAAACCAGTACATAAAAAAATCAACTATAAATATAATAATAAAAGTTTAGAAAAAGAAGTGAAGAACATGGTTCATCATCATCAGGTCGCACTGGCAGCACATATATCCATGACAATCTCTCACCATCAGTAGGTCCTCTGTGCAGCATCCAGAATCTGTGCAGAATATATATTCAATAGCAAAACCAACAAATTGAACCTTGTCTTCTCTCAACTTTTCTTCCCTTGATCTATCCATGCAGACAATGGCCACTCACTATTCAACCCAAACAGCAGTCAATTATTGAGAGGAAAGTGAATCAGACAAATGTTGATGTCAAGATTACAGCCATTTTTACTTGAACAGAAAAGTGTGAGAAATTGGATTCATACAAAGAAATGAGTTCTGTAATGGAAACAAGAGATGAGGAATCTATAGAAATAAAAGACTTTTTTTTTCTGTCTGTGTGTCTATTAGTAATAGATCCAAAACAGTGCAGTCTAAAATTTCATTTTAATAAGTCTTTTAGTTGATAAAGTTGTCAAATTTTCTTGAATGCATTTTCATATTGAATTGTAAAAAATAGTTAAATTTTAGTTTTTTTGCAATACCAAATATTTCCCTCATGTTATGGGTAAATAGTAGAGCAGACCGGTCTTTAACCTTGGTTAGGTAACCAGTCAAGAAGGAAAACTCAGAATTCAAACCTGTTAAACTCCACTTAAGAATTGACCTTGTGTCACATCCTACTCATGCAGAGGTGTTGGTAAATATAATGTTAAAAAAACAAACTGTATTCCTTTTATTTCCAACAACGCTAAATTTATTTCCTGAAAATTTCATTTTTTTTTAACATGATTTTGTGTTTTAAAATCTCTCCTAAACTGATTAATTTTATACCTGCACATTTGACAGTTAAATATCAGATTATTTTTTTGCATTCTTTTATCTTCAAATTTCCTGCCTCTTTTGCCTGAGAAGATGTGTGATATTTCAAATGTGATATTTACGTTTTTTTAATAACATTTCCATGCATTCCATGAAACCCTTGTTCATTAATGTTTTTACATCAGAGAGGCATGTTTTAACACAAGGTGAGCATGCTGATGATTGCTAATAGATATAATCTACAAATCAGTTAATGACAAAAACGTTATATACAAGGTCTCTCTAAAAATGATTCAGTCATTTAAGCTATTTACCCCCTACTCCATGGTGTTGGGATATGACAATGGAATAAGATGGGGTGCCCTGCTGGAATCATGCCTTCTAGGGGACAGACAAAAAATTTATTAAGTCTCATCAGCGATGTATATTAACGATTTCCCTCAGACAGAAATCGAAACCGGTAGTCTAGCAGGCAAAGTCTGTGACTTTATCGCTCGGCCAACAATCCGCATCGTACAATCCCTGCAAAATTAACCTGTCAATGATGATAAAGTTGAAACAGACTGCACGATATTCTAGCATCGCATAATCATTTGCCAAGTTCACGCATTGTAATTGCCTTCAAGCAAAAATATAAATAATATATATATATATGAAATAAAATGGAACTTAATCCGACAGTGTGAATTTGATATATTGAAAAAACAAAAGATGTTTACAAATGCATGGGATCATCAGGAGAGATGAAACGGTTTGCACATTCTCTCCTGATGATCCCATGCATTTGTAAATATCTTTGTTTTTTCAATATATCAAATTCATATATATATATATATATATATATATATATATATATATATATATATAAGGGAAACATCTTTGGTTGTTTTGGAAGCATGAAAAAAATGAAGATTAGAAACAAAATGAGGAATATTGTGTTCTTAATCTTATTTATTGACCAATATTTCAAAGTACATCCCTCATAAATAATGTGCATTTAAGGAAAAAGGAAGAAAAAAAAACCTATGATGAGCAGGTTATAAATGCAATCTCCCCAAATAATGATAAAATATAAGATATAACTCCAATCTTCAAGCAAATTAAGGCGCAAAATTGTTTCCTAAAAGACAAAATTGGTAGAAAATGTGGTTCTTTATTTCTTGGTAGCAGAAGTTTGTAAGTTGTATGAAATGTCTAAGCAAGAGACAGAGACTGATTGATCAATCTAAAAACATGCTGACCCCCCCCCAAACCAAATATAGGGTAAGGACCAAAACTATTTCTAGTTCCAGAAGACTAAACCTGACTTCAGCCAAAATTCAATTTATCTCCCACAATATTATACTTTACCATTTTTTCACTATTATTACACATTTGTCCAAACCAACAGCAAACCAAGTTAAGAAGACTTTATCAGCTATTCACAGCCAGTTAGTGTAACTTTGAAGTTTTAGAATTTATTTTACTAGAGATCATCTAAATAAGATATATGATCATATCTTAATGAATAATACTCTTTTGAAGACAAAATAGCTTTTTGTATATCTTATTTATAACACTCACATATTCACAAAAAGAAGAACAAAAAGACTACTCATTAAAAATATAAGTATTTCATTCCAACCGAAATGAATACATTAAACAGAAAATAAGACAAATGAAAAAGATTGTTACTTATCCATCACACTACAGTCTTGCCTAGAACAATAACAGAATAGCTTTGAACCAAGAGTGTACCGGCTAAACTGTGACTGAAGTCCTTCCCTGCTAACAGCATTGTACCTCTGTTTATACAATCTGGATATTTGCCATTTTCATTTATTGTTCAAACAGTAGTGTCTGACTTTATTCATATATGACAATCTCTTATCTACAAACCTTTCAGGTTTCTAATTTAGTAAATGTTTGTTTTGTTTGGCTTAATTACGTATCAACCCTGTGGGATTATTTAATGCCAACTCTTTATGTATGTATATGTATATATAATATACAAAAGATATATAATAAATATATCCAATATTATATATAATATATGCAACATGTACTATATCTAATAAATGTTCTTAACAAAAAAAAAGGAAAACAAAAATAGATTCAGACAAGAAAAAAAAAGAAAAGAAATAAATTTCCTTACAATAAAAGAAAGTATTACTTTGCAAACAGATTTGTAACTTATTTTTAAAGCCTTTTTAGATTAACTCAAAATTGTTACAGAATTTAACAAAGCCAGAAAATAATAACTTATATTCATTTACATCTTAACTTTGGCATCCTACCATAGTGTAATGGTTGGCAAGCTAGTCGTGCAGATCAATTACTAAAAAGTAAGTTTGATACACACGGCCTTGTGTCACATCCTACTTGTGATGAATGTATTGGATAAATACCTACATTATTCACACTGAGAACTTATTTTCTAACATCAATGGTGAATAGAAAAGAGAGGAATTAAATTTCTTGCTTGGACTTTGACAACAAATTATAAACTTCTCGATAAATGCATTTTGAATACCAGTATTACTGATTTTAAGTGTAAGGCTTTTAATTTGAATCATCCTGATAATCTAAAACATGTTCTTATAATACTTTAGTAGTTTATGTTCAGGCTAATTGATTTTAACAACATTGACAAATGTTCATGCAAAATGGTGAATACATCGCCTTTTGATATCTGTATATGAGATATATATATATATATATATATATATATATATATTGGTAATTTTTCCGAGATGAAATAAAGGAAAATAAAGTGCTCAATTACAAATGTAAGAGCTGTATTTATTAAATATAACTGTTTATACAGAGGTTTCAGGTAGCATTTACCTAAGGTTTCTGGCTTTTGCCTTCTTCAGAAATGTGTCATCTTATGTCTCATGAGAGACATGAGATGACGCATTTCTGAAGAAGGCAAAAGCCAGAAACCTTAGGTAAATGCTGCCTAAAACCTCTGTATAAATAGTTATATATATTATATATATATATATATATATATATATATATATATATATATATATATATATATATGAGTGTTTTTGCATTTTCTGGGACAACTGGTTGAATTTGGGCAACCTAAGTGTTCAGCATCATTTGTGTCTGTACCACCGCATTTAAAGTCAGCATACCACCTCTTAACCGTTGTTTCCGACGGAGCAGAGTCCAAACAACTCTTATCAAGCCATTGCTTTGCTTGAACTGTATTTTTCCCATTAGAAAGCAATGCTTTATCAACACACGAAATTCAGATTTTTCCATTGTTTTGAAAATTTGCAACAGTAGCTTCACTTAAATAACTGTAAGTTATATGGCCTTTTTATTAGTGATGTGAACTTATTGAGTGATGTGTTATAACACTTTAGTATTTCATGTTCAGACTGATTGATTTTAACAAAATTGTCAACTCATCTAAGACTATTTTTTTCTTTTTGACAAGATAATGTAATATCAAGTATTCCTATCCAGCAGATCTTTGACCCACAGAAAGAACCATAACAGGCACTACCACTCTAGGATCAGAGTGGACTTGGGAGTAATGGCAATAAAAGTGTATTCCACACTCCCCAGAGTTCCAGGAGTGGAGTCTGACCATCCTATACAGGATACACCTTTTTTTTCGGGGGTGGGGTGGGGGGTCTGTAGAGGATACAGTCAATGCATTCTAAGCCCTGCCATTCATTTTCAGAATCTTTATTGCTTCATACTTTATAAACAGGCAAAGCAAGAGCGGGTTTATTTTGGGATTTGAGCATAGTCCAAGAAAGTGACAATAGTTGACAAAAGAATGAAAGACTATCCTTAATTTAAGGCAGGTGAGATTTTAGACACTTATAGATGCCTGTCATCAAACTAAATCTATGAAATCAATGTCAAAAGTGTTCAGAAAATTTTACAATTATCCGATCATAATGATCTGCATTTTATATGTACATTTTTATCAACACCTCTGCATGAGTAGGATGTGACACAATGCCAATTTCTTAAGCAGGGTTTAACAGGTTTGAATTCATGGTTCTCCTTCTCAACTTGTTGCCTAACCAAGATTAAAGAGCCCAGTCTGCCCTTTACACAAATAAATTTGGAAGGTATGCATCCAACTATTCTCTCTTCAGCTATGGGTAACCAGTCAAGAAGAAGAAAAACTGAATTCAAACTTTTTTTTTTTATACTCTGCTTGTGTTACATCCTACACTTGCAGAGGTGTTGGTAAATATATACATTAAAAAAGGAAAACTATGTTCCTTTTATTTTCAATTTACTGAAATTTTAATTTTTTTTTAAATGATTTTGTTTTAAAATCTCTCCTAAACTGATTAATTTTATACCTGCACATTTGACAGTTAAATATCAGATTATCTTTTTGCATTCTTTTATCTTCAAATTTCCAGCTTCTTCTGCTTGAGAAGATGTGTGATATTTCAAATGTGATATTTACGTTTTTTTTTAACAACATTTCCATGAATTTCATGAAACCCTTGTTCATTACAGTGTTTATACATCAGGGAGGCATGTTTTAACACAACAAGAACATGCTGATGATTGCTAATAGATATAATCTATAAAATCAGGTAATGGCAAATACGTTATATACAAGGTCTCTCTAAAAATGATTCAGTCATTTAAGCTATTTACCCCCTACTCCCATGGTGTTGGGATATGACACAATTGTTGGATTAACATGGGGTGCCCTGCTGGAAGCATGCCTTCTAAGGGACAGGCAAAAAATTTCTCATGTCTCATTGGCATTCCTCCTTCAGGGGTGCCCAAGGTGTCATGCTATGAACCCAGCTCGTACCCCTTTTATGCAAGGGGGCAAGTGCTGTCTGCAGGGAAGGACCCCTGGATCTGAACTGTTATGGATGACATGCTGCAAATTCAATGATTCAGGCATTTAATAATAACAAAAATAAGTAGCCTACCTAGGGCAATGGCATCTTAGTCCTGTTCCAACCAAATACAACATCTTTTCCACTTTTCAAAACAGTCAGCTAAACAATCGCCTGGGTTTTTCATTACCTTAATGGTTTGAAATCACCTTTTGATGAGGATATGAGAAATAACAGAAGTTCAGATGAAATGCACAAATGTAAATCCTGATGATCTGGTGTTTTTCTGTCAAATTCTTATTTCTTATGAGTGTCATCACTTCAGCTAAACAATGGACCATTCCATTTTTATCATAAAGAAAGAAAAGGAAGAAAAAGGACATGCTACACAGAAAATATGAGGGGGAAAAAAAAGAAAGTGATAATACTAATATGTTTTAATTAAACATAATGGAAAGATGGAAAAAAAGAAAAAAGAGTGAGAGAGAGTTAAATGAAGATTATTATATTTTTACATCTTGAAATATTAGCAATAGCTATTAAATAAACATATCAAAATTTCTAATAATTAAATTATCATACTGTGGTATATCCACAGGTGTCACTGCCGCTGTTCTAGGCAGATTAGTAGTAATTGAATCTTTTTGTCTTGTAATGGTCATCAAGTCTGGTTTATGCTTCCCCTCCCACTTTCCTCCCCTTACCCTGAATAAGGTACCCTGTGACCTGGTCATTCCCACTGGTAAAAATGGTTCCCTTATAAGAAATAGTTATTGGGTTTTAAAAACCCCTAAAATATGTGTAAATGCATTCTTGAGATTGTTTGGAGTACTTATTTTGCCTTTATGTTGTTATGTAAAAGAAAACACTGCCTTAGGCAGTAGAGCAAAACGTTTTAGTAAAAAATAAAAGTTTGTAGAGTCTTGGACTCTGAGTAGTAATTTTGGTATTGTCAGGTCAAGGGATTCCTGACAAGAAGCTTTCTTTCCCTTTGAGGTGACCACTTGAGCAGGTTACAAACCTTGAGGCTCTCTCTCACGGAGCAAATTTTGGCGGTATATTTTAGAACTGCATTCTTAGTATAAGAACTACTAAGATATTTGGTCTCATTTATGTCCAAGTCCCTACGTGCCAACAAAGGTAGGCAAATTCTCCATCCTCTTCTCTAAAACTGCATTTAATATTTACATATGTTATTTTTTGTTTTAATTGTAATTTCTCTAAATGAAAATTATCCTTTTCCCTAGTTAAATTATTGTTTGTGCCTTTTGTGGCAAATAAGTTTAAATTCCCCTAACCCCCTATGTATGTTTAATTTGTAATTCATAGTTTTAGCTTTGAATGTTTTTATAGTTAGAATTTTCCGTAGAATTACAAGGCGTAAACCTTTCCTGGTAATTGTATTTTTTATCCTTTTGTGTGAAATTTGTCTGTTTTATTGTTTTGTAAATTTATTGTATCTTGTGTGATTTTGTGACTTACACAAATTCTTTTCGTTTAATTCAGTTTTCACAGCATGCACCGTATGAAAAATAAAGAATATATTTGAATTACGGTGTGGTCTGTACATCCTTTGAGTGCACGGTGCGGCACAACCTCTTTGAAAATTAATTCAGGAAGGCCAAACTGGTTGTTATTGGATGCTCAAATTTGGGGGATTGACTAACTTTAACCTAGTATACACCTGTACAAAATTTCAGAAAAATTGAAGTGGGTGGGTGACAATTTTTCAAATTGGAAGCTCAAATTTGGGGGATTGTCTAATTCCAACCTAGTCTACAACTGTACAAAATTTCAGAAAAATTGAAGTGGGTGGGTTACAATTTTATTTTTTTCCTGATGATTTGACATGGAATAGCCCATATTTAAGTATTTTGCAATAACTAGTAAGTAAACATATCAAATGTTGTAATAATCAAATTATCATACTGTGGTATATCCCCAGGTCCTGCTTGTATATTTATTAATGCTAACGTTTTAACTACTTATATACTATTTTCCCTTTTTCAGTCTAGTTCATCATATTGTCATGTAAGGATTTAAGTGAACTGATGATCCCCCAGCTCTCGCATTTCGGATACTGAATCTTCCTTCTTTCTAAGGAATATGTCTGAATTTCACACAGAAAAGTTAATTTTGGTTTGGTAGTTTTGTTTTATGGTAAACCAACCCTTTTAGGGTGATTTTATGCTGAATCAAGAAAGGACTCAGGCTGCTTACAATACCTGCTGTAACTTAAGTGGTCACCCAATTAAGTATTGAACAAGTTCATTGCTGCTTAACTTTGGTGATCTAGTGGGAACTGGTGCTTTTAGCATGACTAGAATGTAATCTCATTGTTCAAGATGATTATCTTTTTAGTTGGACTAAGAAATTGTCAGCACAATCTTGTATGTATGAGATCTGTTCAGAATGTATTTATGGAATTCTGATTATCTTGAAAAACAGTTGCATGACACTGAAATAACTTGCACACACTCCTTACTAACACCATCTTGCTTTGAAGTCAGGCTGTTATATAATTAGGGAGCTTGGATAATTAAGGGTTGCAAAAGAATCAGTTTTAGTAAAATAAATTATGGGTGAAAAACAAAGAAATATTTTGGAAAAATATTTGGAAAGGAAGAATCTAGCTGCAATGCATATTGTGAATTTTTTGTTTGAATTCCAAATCAGAGAAAAACCTGAAATATTTTTTGGAGAATTAAAAACATTCTTGAGAGGGAAAATCTGGCTAGAGAAATGTTGAATTGTTTAGTTAAAATTCCAATGTACTTATATAATACAATGGAATTCAAATATACAGAAATAATGACAAAAGAAAATAATCAAGTGATTAATGGTAATTATAAAAGAGTTGTCAAATAGTCAAAGGGAAGAGAGGAGTGCTGGCCAGAAAATGTCTGGAGACAAAATATGACACAGACCTTTTAGACTATTTGAGAAAGCAGATGACCTTTCTTTCTTCTCCCAAGTTTGAAATTTAAGTGACAGATGAGAGAGTCATAAGTTTACTATCTATAATTATGCCGATTCTGTTATAAACATCTCTCTATCTCTCTCTGCGGTGATGACTACTACAACTGATCCCAGCCATAATAAATTTGTTAACAAAGAAATGAGTTGCGCTCAAATTTGTTTTTAATCAGCACAGGGTTACCACAGATTTTTATTTAAGGGTCGTTTTAACACAAGAAAAAATAAGTCCATATATAAGAACAAAGTCTCACTACGTTACAAGACTGTGATTGCTGTCTCCAGCGACATTGAATTTATATTGCTGTGGCTCGTTTCTGATTGGTTGGTCCTATCAATCAGCATGAGCTACTAATCACATAAATGGACCAACCATTCTCTCATGAACCTCTTTTTTGTTACGTTTGATTTCATGGGAGGCAGGCCATTTTTTTTCTCTGCAGCAAAGAGAAGCCATACATTTTTTTTTTTTGGCCATTAACTAAATCATGGACCTACATGCTAAACAAGTCCTTGCTCATTTCACTCCATGAGGTCAGTCTCTTTTACACCTAGAATATCAGCATTTAACCCTTGGCCTTTATCTTGGTGCATAACAGTCTTTTGAATCTTAAATCTCCTTATTCTTGCACAGTTGGTTGCCGATTTTCCTTTCACTCATTGCCTGCAAGCATTCCATATTTTTTTGGAGGTTCTGCTCGTTAAGGCATTCCAGATAATGGATTACATTCAACGGATTCCCAACCGAGTTTGAAGTGTCACTTCACTCATTGAAAAATCCTTGAAGGGTTATTAATCATTTGAATAGTTGTTACGGTTGAATCTCCAAGTTTCAAGCAAAACCCTGATGCAGATTCACTGTCATCTAATTTTCAATAATCTGTTTAAAAAATAACTCCAATGTCCACTGTCAGTATTATCCTAAAAAAGAAAAAACTATTTGAACATGTTGACAACTTTACAGTGTGAGTATAAAATCTCTTGCCGATTTCAAACATAAATTCAAATTTTAAACAGATTCTTTTTATTATTTAGATTTTTCAGATTTTTCTGTCGTCCTCATCTTTGTTATGTACACAATGTTTTAAATGATTAAATTAATACAACAGTAGACTAGAACTCCTTCCCTTAAATACCACACAAAGAAAACTAGCCCCCTCATCATGCCCAACAAATTAAACTAGCCTTACCATCATGACTGGTGATTGACCCAGCCCATGATGCATTGTACAAAGAAAACCAGCCTCCCCACCATACCCCACAAACTAGACTAGAATCAAGTGTTTGACCCTTCCCATGATGCACCACACAATAGCATTTAAGGAAGAACAGAAACACATAGTTCACTTGGTTTGAAAAAGCACATCAGCAAGAAGGCAAGAAACTGCCAATTACCAAGTGCCTTTGACTAACCAAATTTTATATAAGTTGGCAAAGTGGCCTATTGTCAGTATAAGTTAGCAGGAGATTGTTTTTGCTAAGGTGGAGCGCCACCACTACCATCAGCTCCCCACTTTACCACACAGATCAGATTACTCAATCTGTGATACTCATGTGCTGAGTTGGTGAGGACCAGTAATGAATGGGAACCTTTCAATTCCTAGGCGGGTGCTCTACCAACCAAGTTAAACCAGCCCATATATATATATATATATATATATATATATATATATATACACACACACACACACACACGTGCACACACAGAGCAGTGGGAAGAAGATAAGAAATATGACTTGAAAAAAGAAAATTTTGTAAAGTATTACATTTTTTGCTTGTTAGTGTGCTTCATCAGATAATGAGTGGAAAACAATTTAATTTTTTTTAAAGAATACTGAAAAGAAAAAAAAAACTTAGTCAAAGCAATGAATGCCAATCTTTACAGATCTTTAAAAATGTGATAAGAAAAACATTCAAAATTCTGCTTAGGACTCTTACTTATGAAATTAGAAGATTTCGAGATATCAGTGTTGTGTGTGTAAGACCAACTTAGAATTTAGAACTTTTCATTCTATTATTCTTGTCAAAAATTCAAGAAAATCTTTCACCCATTATTTGTTGATCATCATGATGTTATGCTGACCGCATGGTTTCTCATAACACACACTCTCTCTCTCTCTCCACCTGTCCCTATCAATCATTGCTCCTGGCAAGTCCTCCTTATGACATCCAGTATATGCACAGTGCTGATTAATGTAAGTCTTTACTGATGGATGATCACACTGGTGTGTCCATGTCTTGGTGTCCACTGTAGAATGTGACTTATGAGTTTCTTTTTTTATTATTCAGATATAGGTCTAATCTTTATTGTTATATACACAACGTTTTGGCTGATGTGCCCTCCGACCTTCTTCAGGAGTTTCTTGTCAAACTTGGGAAACCTGAAAGCACATCAGCTGAAACATTGAGTATATACCAATAAAAATGAGGACAATAGTTTGAATAATACAAATTATCAAGTCTCATGTAAAAAATTTCAGACAAATAGTTACTTATGAGCTCATCCTTACTTCTCCAGCAGTATCCAGTGTTCATCTTACTTGGATGGTTTGTGTGATATGAGGTAAGCGGCCATAAAGTTGGATGTTTTGTGGGGTGCTGCCTCCAGGATTTGTTAAAGACAGCACACAGCATCTTTGTACCATTCCCATCTACCCTTTTTAAATGAGTAAAAGATATCAAATTAAAAAAACACTACTAATTTTTATATTTCATATCATATTTCTTCCATTCGGCCAGACATTTTATCTAATACAGTTGTACCTTGATTCATGAGTGTCCCAACATGAGTTTTCCAAGTAATGAGTCATCATACAGTTTATTTTTTTGCTTTGTGTTAAGAGCTAAAATTTGAGGTAAGAGTGAGCTTTAGATACTTATGTTAATTAGTTCATTAAAAACATTAAAGTTACTAAATTTATTACACCAAAGAGAAATTATTCATTTAAAAAAAACATTAAAAAATATTACAGCACATAATTCATTACATTCTATTTTATTATGTCTTTACACAATACAATGCTATTTTTCTTATTTAAAAACATGTTACAAATAATTAGGGTGTTAGTGGGAGGAGGCTTAATGGTATTTCAGTTTATTTCAATGGGGAAAATTGATTTGATATACAAGGAAATTAAGTTATTAGTAGAACTAATTAAACTCCTAAGTCAAGGTACCACTGCATTTCTTTTTTCATTATTATGATTTATTATTAATATGATCATTAATTATAAAGAGATAGATAGGTATAAACATATTAGGGTAGATAGAGAGATAGCTAGATGTAAACAAGTCGAGATATATAGATTCATATATAAATGTGAAATACTGAGATAGAAGGATGTGAACACATACTATATATATATATATATATATATATATATATATATATATATATATATATATATATATACACACACACACATGTGAAGAAAAGGAAGTGAATCTGACGGTATGTAGTATATTAAGAAAGAATGAAAAAACACAGGTTTAAATATAAACTTACGATTTAACTCATCTAGATCTGTATTTTTTCATTCTTTCTTAATATACTACATATATATATATATATATATATATATATATATTGTATTTCATTGTGTTTAAAGAGCAAAAGAAGTTTTTCATTATTATGATTATTAACTTTGTGTTGTGTTTTCTTCGATCTTTTTAATTTTCTTTAACTCTTTCCAAAAATGTTTTCACCAATCTATTAAGGACTTGAAAGTCAAGGTACCACTATATATTTATGTTGCATACTTTCAGTTTAATATTTTTTAAACTTTAGGATGATTTTCTTCTTGGCAAAGAAGCTCACTCTTTGTTATAAGTTGTATTTTTTTTTTTTTTTCTAATTCTCCTTTAAAAATATAAATAACTTGTTCGGTTTCTTTGAAAGATTTCTGCCATCCAACAATAGAACAATTAAAAATTAAAATGTCTGAAAAGTTGTTGGAAATTGTTAATCATTGAACATTACTTTCCTTTATTCTTTTCTCATTTCTTCCTGTCTATTCCAGTTGTTAGTTTTCCACAATCAGAATCAATATATTATTTATTATCAATCAAATATTAAATTTAAAAGTCTAATTAAATCAAGCAATAACAATGCTACCAGAGAGTTTTGGGAATATGAATGGTACATATTAACCAAATGGTAGCATAGACCTTTGGCGTTAACTCTTTACAAGATTGTTTTATATACAATTAGAAGTGGCTACCCACTAACTCCTGGGTTGGGAGTGTGGGAAATACTGATGTATTGATTTGTTTACTTTTGAGATTTACAAATGCTCGACATTTTTAACTAGAATTTCAATGCTATTTCTATGTATATTTCAATTTTTAAATATCTTTGACTATAAATCAAATCTTCACAATTTTTGTACAAAAGACAAAAACTGGTGATATTTAATGATATATATATATATATATATATATATATATATATATATATATATATATATATTTACTTTATCATTAATTGTTTTATTTTCATAGCTTCATACATACATACATACACACCAACTGCCCTTTATATATGTATAGATGTAATTATTAGTGAGATTGGCAAACATATATTGAATAGCCAAACTTACTCAAACAAATTTTGAATAAAAACCTATATAATTACTGTTAGAGTTTTAAATAATACTTCATTTCTAAATATGTTACTCCACTTCAGTAATAGACACAGATCTATGATAAATTTATCATTAGTTTGTTAAGTCTCCCTTCTAACATCAAACTTTTTTTAAAAAAAAGAAAATCTTTGCACAGAACATATACAATATTAATACAATATCTTTAGACAGAACAAATTTTATTATGTAATTCATCTGACAGTTAAAAAAAAAATCCCCTCAAATTTGTTAAGCCTCCTTGGGCATATCCCTTGTTTTACTTCTAACATCAAACTTAAAAAAAAAAAATCTTTGCACAGAACATATACAATATTGATACAATATATTTAGACAGAACAAATTTTATTATGTAATTCATCTGACAGTTAAAAAAAAACAAAACAAAAAAAAAACAAATACCCTTTTAAATTCTTTTTCTTACAATTATTTCTGAAATGATCCAATTCAATCTTAGAATTTTTTTACACAATTTCTGTTTTGATCTGATAAGGCAATTTGTTCCAAAAATACATTACTTTATTAATAAAAAACCCAAACCAATTGCTTTATAGATGTAGTTTTGGAAATCTGCCTTGACAGTAAGTAAGTTTCAGGAGAAATATAATTAGTTTGTTATGCCTCCTTTAGCATCTCCCTTTTTTTTACTATCTTCTCACATCAACCTTAAAAAAAGATAAGAATCTTCACACAGAAAATATACAATATTAATAAAATATCTTTAGACAGAACAAATTTTATTATGTAATTCATCTGACAGTTCAAAAAAAAAAAAATCCCCTCAAATTCTTTTTCTGAAATTTATTTATGAAATTATCCGATTCAATTTTAGACTTTTTTTTACACTATTGTTGTATTTGATATGATGAGGCAATTTTTTCCAAAAAGGATATTACTTTATTAATAAAAAAAATCCAATTGGTTAATAGACTTAATTTTTGACATCTGTTTTGGTAGTAAGTAAGTTTGAGGAAAAAATATCAAAGAGACATCTACCATAATTAGAAATTCCATTAATTCTCTCTTTCTTCTTTCTAGTAGAATATTTAATCGTAATATTGGATATAATATCCAACAAAATGCTAAGAAATAGGACTTGAAAACCTGAAGATTCATAGAATTCTATGACATGTCAAACATTCCAGGGTTATTTTATACCAAAACAGGTTGGTTGGATGAATTTTACAGCACATCAACCCTTGTTGGATTATTTTATGCTGAAGATCTTTTGTTTTAGTCATTCCTGATGGGTAAAATTATTTTTCCAAACTCCAATTTTTTTCAAATTCAATTTTTCATCTATTCAATTCATAGATGGGACCCTAACAGAGTGGTAGTACCTACCACTCATGGTCAGAATAGACCGGGAATTAATGGCAATAAAGGGGTACTCCACACTCCACAAATAATTTGTTGATTTTAACAGCATGTCAACCCACTTAATGCTTTTTTATACCAAGAGATTAGGGAATCGCATTCATTGTACATTCATATTGACATTTGGTTAGTTGTTCCTGATGACTTTCCTGAATATCGTGAAGAAATGGAGTGCTAGAAATGGACTTGTCAACCAGAGTTCAAATCCAGGACAAGACTGTTTGCATTTAACATATTGCTAATACCCTTGTAAACTACTCTTCCTCCAGATATTAATAAATAATAAGGCAGACTGAGCTCTTTAGTCACGGCTAGTTAACCAGTCTAGGAGAAGGAAAACTGAATTCAGATATGTTAAAATCTGCTTAATAAATTGACATTGTGTCACATCCTATTCATATGGAAGTGTTGGTAAATATTTATACATCCAATCAAAATCATAGGATGCAGCACTGTGTTCTTGTTTTTGGGCTGAGATATGGCAATGGCCTGGTCTTGGGTGTTTCAGCCCTGAACCAGTGCCTTTCCCTTAAAATGTTCAAACTTTGAGATTAAAGGAATTTCCAGGCCAATTCCAAATTGATTAATCCTTTTTTTTAGGATCTTTCTTCACACTGATCATTATTTTCTAATCATCTCAATTATTGATATAATAGAGATAACTACAAAATCCTAATTAGAATCCATTAACTATGAAATCTTAATTAAAATATTTTATTCTTTCCTAATAGAAACATCAGCATCATCATGGACCACTGTTAACCTTGAAATCCTAATATTTTACCCCTTAAATAAAGACATCAGTATCATCATAGAACACTAGTAACTGGGAAACACTTATTAAAATTCAGCAGTTCTTCTAATATAGAGACATCAATATCATCATGTTATTTCTTAAATGCTAATAGGAATGCTTCATTCCTTCCAAAATAGAAACATCAATATTATCATGGACAGCTGTTAACTATGAAATGCTAAATAAGAATCTTAGATTTAAGTTTACATTTCTTAACTCTGATTACTTTGAGCTGTTCACAGTGACTCTCACACCAATATGATCCTACCATAAGTTTTGACGAAGAGTGTGCAAGATAGTTTTTTTACACACTTGAAGTTATTAATAACATAACAGTAAAATGTATATTTACCTCTTTGCCTACTTTAAGATACTCTCCCATCACACCCAAGCAAAGTATAAAAACTGATGGTTGGTTTATTATAATTGAGCAGAAGAATTCAGATTACAATAATAATAGAACTTTATTTGAATAGAATATAATTAAAATTACACCAATTTGAAGATATTAAGAACTTGATACAGAAACGTTTATCAAAATGACTGAGTTTCAGTATTAAATAACCCAAAATGGGTTGATATGCTGTAAAAACAAACTAAACCAAAATCTAAAATTTTATTCTATTTTCTAACTTGCTGTAAAACAATGAAATGACACTTATTTTTTCCTATTTTCTCATATCACAGCAGGTAATTTAGTTTCTAGTGACTCTAAATTAATTTAGGGTTAAATATAAAATTCTATCCTAGAAAATTTTGGTTTGACCATGGTACCAGGCTTTATTTCCAATTTCATCAACAAAGACAACCAAAAATATAAGATTATTTCAAGAACAACTTTAACCTAAAAGTAAAGAAATAACTGATAAGAATTGTAAGTGAACAATTCCAATTCCATGTACTTGTATTTAAAGATCATTTTGTGTGGTGTGATGATTAGTTAGCTCGGCTAAAAGACTATTGATAGTGAGTTTGATTCTCATTAGATGTCATATTTACCATGTTTCCCCCCCAAAATAAGGGCTTATATTAATTTGCAATCTGAAACATATCACTAGGACTTATTTTCAGTCGATGTGATTGTGAAGAATGTTTATTTCGTTCGTCTGTCTGCTGCTCTCAACTAGGGCTTATTTAAGGGGAGGGTTAATACTAAAATCATCCTGAAAATCATGTTGGGTTTTATTTTGCAGGTGGGTCTTATTTTCAGGGAAACATGTTACCTGGCTTTATACATAACTAAGCCTAGTAAATGATCACACTTGTGTTGTTGGAATAATCCCATACATTAAAAGGATATCCTGTGTGGCGTAATGATTAATTAGCTAGGTGAGCAGGTTATAGTGAATTTGAGTGTCACATACATCTGGCCTTGTGCCAAACTAAACAGGTGACTGTCAGATGGAGCCAGCTCAACAGACCCAGCATGAATGCCATCACAGAAACAGAAAAACCTAAACCTAGTAAATGATTATATTTGTATTATGATGATTCACATGTTTTATCTTTTCATATTTCAATTTTTGAGCCACAAAGACCACTGCCTTTTTTCATAAACCCACAAAATATCAAGATATAAATACTTTTATTACTTATATAACCTTTTTGTTTTTTGGACTCCCTACCTAAACATCCAACCAAATCCTGAGCATCTTTCCCTCCCTCAGATTTCAGTCAAACCTGTATTGAACCATGCATTATAAATTCTTTACTTGGGGAAAATGTTGAAAAGGAATTTCTCTTCAATCAAAATCATTTCAAAGCCAGTTGCAATTATTTGATCTAATATTACAATTTCCTTCATGTGATAATTTCTTTTTTTTAACAAGCTTTTTTAAAAAAAAATTTTTTTTAATTTTTCTCTTACTTTTATCATCTTTTTAAAAATCTATTTCCTAAAAATCTTTTATTTTATTTTCTTCATTTTATTTCCTTCCTTTTTTTTTTTTCTTTCAACTTCATCTCTTTTTCTCTACTTCATTTTTTTTTCTACTTTGAAACTTACTATTCTTATTTCTTTCCCATTGTTTTTCAACCTTTTTTTTGTTAATTATTTTTAGTTCTTTTTATCTTTCTGCACATAAATATTCCAGTTTTTTTCTTTCTTCAGACTTCATACATTTCTTCCTCATATAATCTTTTTCTTCTCTTTTCAAACAAATTTTTTCTTTGTATTATTTGGATTTTTCAGACTATTCACCTCATCTTTATTGTTATATAAACAACGTTACAGCCAATGTGCCCTCTGGCCTTCTTCAAAGTTTTTTTTTTCAAACTCAGAAGCCTTCATGTCATAGGTTCCAGAGTTTGAAGCATTGTGTATATAACAATAATGATGAGGATAATAATCTTAATAATCTAAATAATTCAAATTCTCAAGCCTTATCTAAAAAAATTTGGACAAATTTTTTTTTTTCTTTCTCATTTCTGTTTCTTTGTTTTCCACCCTCTTTGTTTAAATTATTGTTTCTTTCTCCACAAACATTTCAGTTCTTTCTTGTTTTTCTTTAAACTTCACTTTCTTCTTTTAAAAAGATTTTTTATTCTTCATTATTTTTTTTATTTGCTGTGTGTTCTTATTTTGATTTTTTTTGTTTTTCTATTTTTTTTTTCTTTTCATCATATCTATATTCTAATTCTTTCTTTTGCTTTCATCAATCATTCTTCTTTCTTTGTTTTTATACATCCTTTTGTTCTCCCTATATTCCTCAAAGATTCATAAATTAATCATAAAAATTTATTTTTCTTTAAAACCAAATTTTTTAAAGTATCAAAGCCAGCATAAAGAAAATCCGTGCGTATTTATTTGGAATTAAATTTGAATTTCATATACAAAAACAATTTTCAAGCTTTTCAAAAAATGCTATTATTAATATGCGAGTATATTTATTATAGGTTAGTGGAAACGCATGGTCTAATGGTTAGAGTTGTAGGAAATAGACTCATCGACCCAAATCAAATTGCTGGACGAACCTGTTTGCATTTCACACGGTGCTAATACCCTTGGGAAAGGTATGAATTCTCTGTCCAGCTATGGATAAATAGCAGGGCAAACTGGGTTCTTTAACCATAGCTAGGTAACCAGTCTAAAAGGAAAACTAAATTCAAACCTGTTAGACTCCGCTTAAGAAATTGACCTTGTGTCCCATCCTGCTCGTGCAGAGGGGTTGGCAAATGTATATATGCTTGAGTCATCAAAAACTGAATCTTCACAATTTTTTAAATTTAAAAATTTAAATTAAAACATGTAAAACTGAGCAACTTTTATAATAAAGTGAGGTACTTGGTGTTACATTTATCAAGGAAAATGCACACAGCAATCCAAGTTCAAATAATGGATAAAGCTGTTAGCATTTCACATAGCACTAATACCCTTGAGTTAGGTATGCATCAAACTATTCTCCCTCCAGTTATGGGTAGATAGTAAGTAAAACGGAATCCAAACCTGTTAAAGTCTACTTAAAATTGACCATGTGTCACACCCTGCTTGTTGGGTAGATATATATATAAAATAAAGGGACGATTTTTAAATTAGGACCAGACTCCCAAACATGCTCCAAAGAGGATTTTAGAGTTGCATTGTCTATTATTATCTCTAATCAGTAATCTTGTAATTCTCTTGATATAAAGACTAATTTCCTTCAGGCTATAGAAATTCAAAGACTTTCCACGTGTGAGGCAAACTTTGGAAGCTAAATGAATGTGTCCATGGTTTGACTGATACATCAAAAGGGATTTTGTATGAAATGTGACAATATTTGCGCTCAGCACAGTTGGTTGGTTGGTTGGGTTTTACAGCATGTCAAACTATCGGGTTTTTGTTTTATTCATTTTTTATGGGAATTCATTTTTTTTAAAAACACATTTCTTTAAACTCGTGTTTTTCTATTTAACTCATAGATGGGATCATAAATGGTACTAAAACTCTGGGTCAGGTTGGACCTGGGAGTAATAATGATGAAGGGGCACTCTACATTCCCGCAGAACTCCAGAATTGGAACTTCACCATCAGATAATGTTTAACATCATACCCAGGGCATGAAGACCCTCAGCCATTGCCTTCTAGCACATACATAATAGAAAGTATTGGGGCTTGCCACAAGGGCAATAGGGTTGGTGCTAGGGCTTGATGTGACCAGCCGATAGATTTGAGTGGCCCTCTCTGACCACCTGTCTTGCCTAAGTAAGGGTCTAAGTGAAATGTTGCATGTCATGGACTGCTCAGACATCTGGGTGCAATCCTTAAGCATCATGGGTTACCACCCACAGCCAACAGGTGGCTCTGTTGGAGGGGGTTTTACCCCTCTGCAGAGGTGCAGTCAGTGTATTCTTAAGCCCCAGCCAACAGGACTCACTCAACACTAGGAATTTAACTAGAGTTATAGTTGTGGAAGCAATGGTGTAATGGTTATCATCATTGGAAATGAACTGGGCAAGCAGAGTTCAAATCCTGAACAAGGTTGTTTGCATTTCACACAGCGCTAATATCTTTGGCAAAATATACAATATTTTTAGCAATATATACAATAGGTCTATCACTAATATTGAACACTTCACTAATAATACCACAAAAACTTAAGCCACCACCAACTCTCCAAGAGACCTAGTGATAATTATTACTCTACATATATATATATATGAGAGAGATATAAATATTATAGATATAGTTTTGGTTGTTTGTCTTTATGGCAAGTCAAATTAATATATACACTTCAACATTCATTATGTAAGGAACAGCTGACAGGTCTCAGACCTAATATACTAGCTGAAAGGATATTATTAGTATCATTATGTAACAATGATAATGTAGCAATTGATTAAACTCTACCAATCATGTTTTCAAGATTAAACCATATATTCTCTACTTTCCACTAAAAATGATTTAAAATTCTGACCTTGAATGCAGAGAATATCACAAACGTAGGAGGAGGCATCAGAATCTAAAATTCCAACCAAAGAAACCAAACAATAATAGTTCTTTAATATGGAAGATTAATGTTAAATAACATAATCCCAGCTTCAAGGGAGAAAAAAAATTAATTGGAAAAGATGAGCAAAAATGGCCTACTACCTGCCTGAATCCTGCACTGGAATCAAGCAATCAAGAATTCTGATTAAATTGTCCTGACCATTGTTCTGTTTCCTGCTAAATGTTGTATTCGCTGCTGTACAGGGGTTAAGGGTTTTGAAAATGGTTGGCCAAATTAAGATTGAAGAGCAAAATTATCTTTGCTAAACCTGAAATCATTTTTTTTTCCAAAGGGGAATTCATGGTAACAACCTTTGGAAACACTGTCCTTGTGTGGGTACTTAGGGTTCCGAGTTTTTGCGCTGCTGAACAGACCTTTCAAGAGCAGCCATTTTGGTTGTGTAGAAAGTAATTAGTCCTTTAAAATCTGGGAACTCAACAAGCATGCTAGCTAATCCAATATTTTATTATTCCCAAATGGGAGTTGCCATAGAATTCTGCATTGAATATTCTTAAGTATGACACTATGAATCAATCATAAATCCTTAAAATTCTTGATTATTTTTACTAAACGCTAAAAAAAGAAGAAAAAAATTAAGAATAAATAGCCTGTGACACTGTAACAATTGTATGAAGGATTTCTCATCATCTAGTAATAAGAGTTTTTAGTTTTAATCTCGATTCATAATTGGAAAGAGTTTATCTGTCCTTTACAGATGAAAAAAGATGGAGGTGTCTTTAGAGTAATGGTTAATGCCATAGGAAATGGACACAGTGACAAGTTCAAATCCTGGACAAATTTCCTTTAGTGCTAATACACTTGGGAAAGGTATGCATCCAACTATTCTCCTTCCAGTATTTATTTACCAACCCCCTCATGAATAAAGAATTGGATGCCGAGTTATAAAATTTGGTATGCAGGCTTATTGGACCCAGGAAAAGATTTTATTATAATACTTTATTTTTCATGGGAAAATTGGGTGTTCTCCAAGTGAGAGGATTTGTAACAAACAAACAGTTAAATGTCAGGTGGCTGCAATATTTAACTAATCATACAATATCTGTCTAAATTTCTGAGATCAAATTCTTTCAAAACACTGAGATTTTTAAAGAATATTTCAATTATTAAAAGAAACAAACTATTAATGTAATACGCAATTTCTCATGAAATTTGAATAAAAAAATATTGGTAAGGATTTTGCCTAATTATTTAGTGCTTACTCCCTCTCATACTCCTCTCTTCCCCCTTTCTTTCTCACTCTCTAGTGTTCCTAAAAATCCTTTTAGTCCAGTACTTCTAGTGTGTTAATTCCCTTAGGGAAGACATGTATACATATCTTCTCTGCCTACATCACATCTATTGATAATTGGCTAGAGCTATCTATTTGTGGGGGTTAAGGGTTTCAAAACAGTTTATATTATTTACACAATTAAAACTATTGACCCCATCTTGAGGTTGGATTTCTTTATTTTAATGGCATGTCAACCATCATGGGTTATGTAATATCAAATCCATCTTTGCGGAAAAATAGTAGTGGTACTATTAAACCCATAGTTGGGGAGATGAGGGGGTTCATACCTTTCCCAAGGTTATTGGTCTGTAAATGAAAAATTGCATGAGTGGAGTTCAAACTCACTATGATGTCATTAACCAATAAGCCAAGGGAATCCCCATTGATAAAAGAATAAAACTTGTTAAATATAAATATATGTTAAGTAACCAATGCTCTCATAATACATAAAATGTCTGTACTTCAGAATCCAAGAATTATCCACGAAAAATCACAAATAAATGCTTAAGAAAAATATGAAAAAGAAAAAATTAAATCACTCTATAGAGTATAGAAGACTTTATTCAGAGAGTAATGTTTCTTGGCTTTTAAATACCAGATTAACTGCCTTACTTAAAGAAACAACACAAGGATCATAATCCTTTAACATAGTTTTAAAAGCTTATAGTTTCTTTCTTTTCAGAGTAATGTATTTAAGATTTTCAAGCTATTTGGTTGAAAAATGTACTTTTAGTGAACATATCTTCACCAATACAAAGGATAGAGGAAAGATGATTTCAAAATTGAATTTGGATGGAAATGTGGGAGATTGGTTTTTAAAAATCTGTCTGAAAGTCTTGGAGGGTTGGATTTAAGGCATTTCAACCCTTGGGTTATTTTATGCTGGAGACGTTTTTCTTTTCTTCATTGTTGTTGGGTATCTAATTCCTTTTAAACACATTTTTTAAAACTCATCTTTTTATCTATTTAACCCATAGATAAGACCTTAATTGGTGCTACCTCTCCAGATTAGGGTGGACCTGGGAGTAATGGCAATGAAGTGGTACTCAATACGCCTCAGAGCTCAAGAATTGAAACACCACCACCAAATGCAGCTTTATGTCACACCCAGGACACCAAGTCCCTCAGTCACCGCCTGTTAACACATAAATAATAAAAAGATTTTGACGTTTGCTATAAGAACAATACAGTCAAGGATACCATATAGGCGCTAGGTCTTGATGTGGCTAGCCGATTGATTGGAGGGGTCCTCTCTGACTGCCTGTCTGCCCTAAGTAAGAGCCAAAGTGGAGTGTTGCATGTCAAGAACTACTTAGTCACCAGGATTCCATCCTTAAGCATCACAGGTCACCAGACACAGCCACTAGGTGGTCCCATTAGAGGGGTCTTACCAAGGTGCAGGTGGTGTATTCTCAAGCCCCAACCAAGAGAGCGGTCTGGGATTAAATATTCTAATTATTCAATGAATTACTTAGATGAGGACTTAGGTGTCCTATCATCGTGTAATCATTAGAAAGTTAGTCTTGCAGATCCATTACTACTGAATAGAGAGTTTGACCATCAAAGAATGCCTCATACTTACGACCTTGTGTCACATTCTACAAATATCTGACACCAAGCAACCATACTTATTGCCTTATGCCAAACTTATGCTAATCTTTCATGACTAAACAAAAAAAAAAAAAACTGTAAAAATATAATGAATACGCAACATAGCTTAAAAGATTATCATTCCAGTTGCTATTTTGGTCAAATAATCTCACTAAATCTGATACCAGTTAAATCCAGACAGCCACACTAGGATTTCTGCCAAATAATCCCAATAATGACCAATGACTTGGGATACTTTTTCTTTAACTTTCTCTCTCACAAAAAAAAAATCTATATACAAAAAAAAAATTCTAATTTAAAACAAACATTTGTTGACCAAAGTCCACCACATATCAAAGTCTGTTGTTCTTTATCTACTTCAAAACATGATAAATACTAAAAGTTCAAGTTATCCAAAAGGTTTCTCCATAAATAATAACTTCTATGTAATCAAATAAGATGAATCAGTTTCAGACGCTTTGCTCTCTTTCAAAGGAAGTTTCAAGATTAAGGTTGGCAGAGTGGCCTATTGTCCGTATCAGCCAGACATCATGGGAGTCTATCCACTTCTCACTAACACTAGACCAGGGAGATTATTCACCTGAGGTGAAGCACCACACTTATCATCAGCTACCCACATTACTGCACAAATCAGATTACCCAAGCTATGCTACTCATGTGCTAAGTTGGCAGGGACTGGTATCAAACCAAAAACTTGTTATTCCTAGGCAGAGGCTCTAATGACTAAGCTACACCTGCCCAACATTAAGTTCAATACAAATATTTAAAAATCAAGCAATACAAATTTCTGTTGGTTGGTTTTATTATATGTCAATCCTTATTAACTAATTTTGTGCTAAAGCCTGTTTAACAATTATGATCTTCAGTTATATATTTACCAAGCTCTCCACATGAGCAGGAAGTGACACAAGGTCAATTCTTAAGAGGACTTTAACAGTTTTCCTTCTCCTAAACAAGGTTAAATAGCCCAGTTTGCCTAACTATTTACCCATAGCTGGAAGGAACATAGTTGGATACACACCTTTCCCAAGGGTATTAGTGCAATGGAAAATGCAAACAGCCTCATCCAGGATTTTAATTCAGGTTGATTAGTCCATTCCCACCAACTAACCACTATATTACATGTCTCCATATATATGGTACAAAAATGTATCTTCAATCATTTCAAACAGGTAAACACTTCATATTTAGTTGCAATATCAATGTTTTTAGATCCACTGTATTAATCTAGTTAATAATCATTCAAATATTAAATGGATATTCAAACCCAGAGCACTACCGAACCCTTACAACTATACCGAATACATAATTACAAACAAATTATTTGAAATAATATACAAATACCTGCACAAGTAACAACCAAACCACACAAAGAAAGAACAAAACAAGAACCTCTTCAGCACAAAATAGACTAACGGTTGACAAAATAAACACAGACTTGCTACCAATACTTGTACATAGAATATTACAATGTTATGAACTTAGGCTAAGTAAGTGTGGGACGTTGTTATATACCATAAAATTTGGTAGATGGTGGTTCTGATAAAGATCCCAATGAACTAATTGGAAATTTAATAAGTACTTGATACAACTCATTAAATACGCAATATACTATTATGTTTTTTTAGAATATAAGTTGTCTAAATCTATGTCTGGTAAATCTGTTCTTGGAGTGAAGGACTTTATTCTTGGATATAATCACTGAAAAAATACATCAAATAATTCAAGAAATACAAATGTTTTTTTCTATATCAAACATAAAAGATTAGTTATATTATAAATATTCACATTATATATGATAGAGCCTTTGGTGTAGTAGCTAATGTGCTGGAGTGTGACATTGTAAGTGAGTTAGTTCAAACTCTAGTTGTACTATTACGTTCACTTTTGTGGAGATAGAGGACGTCCATTTAGAGGGACACCGGTAGTAAAGCACCGGTAACTCGGGCGATCCTATAAATAGCGAACCCCTCATTCGTAGTGGTGTCATTCTGGCCAACAATATATGGCGCTGCAATAACCGATGCCTTCGTGGTCTGGCTGATGGCAGACCAACTGTATTGCCTTGAGGGGGTACCCATAAAAGAAGACAGAATCCTTGTACCAAAGCAGCGCCATATATTGTTGGCCAGAATGACACCACTACGAACAAGGGGTTCGCTATTTATAGGATCGCCCAAGTTACCGGTGCTTTACTACCGGTGTCCCTCTAAACGGACGTCCTCTATCTCCACAGCTTTTAGACTAATATTCTGGAGAAAGGTATAAACCCCATCACCCCCCAGCTATGGGTTAAATAGTACCACTATTATTTTTCTATAAGTGTGACTTTGGCATTAGATAACCCAAGAAAGGTTGATATGCCAACAAAGAAACCAAACACATAAGTAATGAAAGTATTGCTGGTACACACAGTGGGCCAATAATGTACCACGCCTCTGTAGTATAATATAATACCAGCACATGTACAGACATGGTAAATTGTGTTCATTTGGCACACATATTTATCTGTATTTATTTCATACATGAGATAATAACAATATGTAATATAAAAAAAATGATTTGTAACAAGTTTATATATATAATATGTATACATATATATATATATATATATATTTATATTCCTATTTTTATATCATACACACAGTGGGCCAATAATGTACCACGCCTCTGTAGTATAATACAATACCAGCACATGTATAGACATGGTAAATTGACCATGTTATGTGTTCATTTGGCACACAATTTTATCTGTATTTATTTCATACATGAGATAACAAATTGTAATATAAAAAAAGTTTTATATATATATATATATATATATATATATATATATATATATATATATATATTCCTATTTTTGTTTTATTTTTATATCATAATTTTTGATTGTTTCCACCTTCTTTAAGTAGCATATGTAGATACTGCTATGTTATGAAAGTATATATTGTTTTTAAAAAAATTAAGTGAAATATTTGCAATGGTATATATAGGTACCACCATGTACATCAGTAATATACATAGTGGCACATATGTGCACCAACACAGTCAACATGTTAACAGGTCATTTAGTGTATTATTAATTTCTGATTATGAGAATTGGTAAATGAAAATGGAAATTATTTCTTGACAGAATTTATAGCAAGAGGATTTGATGATTTGACATGAAAAATAGACAACTGATAGTTGGATGTTTTCCAGGCACTTGGAGGAATCCCCCAGATGATCCAATTCTCACACTGTCGATTGCCAATTTCCTTTGATTACAGCCAGCACGTGTGTGTCTGGTATGTTTGGGTGTTCTTCTTGTTGAGGGCATTCTAGAATGTGGAATTACGTTCAAAGGATTTCTCGGCTTCACTCATTGAATCAACATTGGTCACTGACTTAATCAGTTAAATAATTTCCACACAAGTTTCAAGAAAAACCTGATTCATTAGCCTTGTGGTGGAGAGGGTCACACAGTGCACATGAATGCATCTCATAGGCCCTCTGAGGTAGGCGCCTCTCATGTAATGGTTATTCTTGTAGGAAATGGACACAGTGACCTGGGTTCAAATCCAGGATACATAGCACCAATACCCTAGAGAAATGTATGCATCCAACTATCCCTCCCCCAAGCTATGGATAAATAGTAGAGTAGAATAGGCTCTTTCAACTGGTTAGGCAAGCAGTCTTGGAGAAGGAAAACTTTGAATTCAAACCTGCTAAACTCCCCTTATGAAATTGACTTTGTATCACATATTACTCGTACAGAGAAGTTGGTGTGTGTGTGTGTGTACACATACACACCACTTATTAATTCTTTATCAAAGATACTGCAACCTTAAAGCAAAAATTGCATAGCTCTCCTTAATATGGATAGAGAACTCACTAGGGGCTTAGTATGTCTATAGCAGTAAAATTCCATTTCTAAAATGTGGGTGTGGTAAGATTTCTGACTGATGATAATTTAGTCATGTTTCAAACCTAGCCTGAAGCAGACTGCCTTGTCTAGTCACACTGATGAGCCAAGAAACATAAGCGACGAAACCGGACTATGGGCATGACTATATATATATATATATTCACCAACCTGCACGAGCAGGATGTGACACAAGGTGAATTTTTTTAAGCAGAGTTTAACATTTTTGAATTCAGAGTTTTCCTTCTCCTAGACTGGTGGCTATACCAAGGTTAAAAAGCTTAGTCTGCTCTATTATTTACCCATAGCTGGAGGGTGATTAGTTGAATTCATACCTTTCATAAGAGTATTAGTGCTATGTGAAATGTAAACTACCTCATCCAGGATTTTAAACTCATCTCATCATGCCCATTTCCTATGATGATAACCATTACACCATGCGCCTCCACAGTGCTGATATATAGCCCACATACTTTCTATACGATGATTTATACAAGAACCGTACGCAATAACATGTATGTTATTGATCTGAACAGAAGGTGAAATGGTAGACATGAACCTTAAACTTAAAGATCATTCATTCCTTTTGTTAATTACATAAGAAATCCAAGTTTAAAATATGAATCAGTTGTGTCTACATATTAGTGATCTGATCATCATAGATGCACTGAACAGTGAACAATGCGCTTGAGAAATATTAATGAGGCTGGCTTTAAATAAAAAAAGGAAGAAAAGAAGAGGAATAATAATAAAAAAAAGAAGATATGCGAATGAGAAATTTGATAAGGACTGCATTAAATCTGGGTTGCTTTTCTGTCATTGTACGTATGCCTGTGTGTATATATTTAGAAGAACATAATTCTTGCAGTTGTGTCTATGAAAAGACATTTTTATAAAGCAAGAGAGGAAGAGATCAGCTGAGATTATGCCATCAGGTGAGGCATGAAATTCTTATAGATGCAAAATGATGACTAGCATAGGAATGATCAGATTTATTTATATATATATATATATATATATATATATAATATATATATATAGAGAGAGAGAGAGAGAGATGGAGATGGAAGAGAGAGAGAGAGAGCTAAAAAGAAATAAGCAGTAGTTGTCATGGTGGCAGCAGTTTTAATACTAGTTGTAGTGGTGGTGGTAATAATAGACTTGATAATATTGAGTTTGATAATTGTAGACATAGCAATGATAAGAGAAAATATTCATGATAAGAAGAAAAGGAAGAAGACTAGAAGAAATAGGATGCTGTAATGATTAAGAATAAAAAAAATTTTTTTAAATGTAGCAAACAAAATCAGAATTGTAATAGCAACAATAAAAACCTCCATACAGAATGAGAATTGGATTTTATGGCATACTGATTCTTATGCAGTGTCAGCCTTCCTTTGAGTTTGCATTTGGTTTAGTTGAGCTTATATTATTAAGAACCACCCACATGTTTTTTTTTTTGTTTTTTTGGGGGGGGGGTAATTTATTTTTTTGCAAAGAGACACAAAAAATATTTTTATCTAAATAGCTAGAATATTTCTTATATTATTAAGAACCACCCACATGTTTGTTTTTTTTGTGTATTCTTTTTTTTGTGTATTCTTTTTTTTTTTGCGAAGAGACACAAAAAATATTTTTTATCTAAGTAGCTAGAATATTTCTTGTGTCTCTTTGCAAGGACTGGAAGCATTCCATCAAATTTATTTGAAACAAACTCAAATAAACATGGTCTTTTCAAATATTGTATAATAAAGAGAGTTCAAACAAATGTCACTGATACTTTATGTTGACCACAGTTTGAAAATGAGGCTCTGATCTTTTGGAGTTTTTTTGGTAGTTTTTCTAAATACATAGAGAAATTTTTTTCATTGATCTTCATTTTTGTCAGTGATAACCGATATAAAATTTGTTCAGAAACACTAAAGTGGAACTAGCAGGACCTGTGGATACACCACAGTATGATAATTAGTACAATGTTTGATATGTTTACTTTAGAGCTATTATTAAATAGTTAAATATGTACAAAATATAATAATCTTGCTTTAACTCTCTCTCACTTTTTCCTTTTTCCCCCCTCTTTTCATCATGTTCAATTAAAACAGATTAGCATTATTGCCTCTGCACACTCATCTGTTTCCTCTACTCCTTCTTTCTTATATTTTTCTGTGTAACATGTCTTTTTTCTTCCCTTTCTTTGTTTATAATAAAAACTGAATGGTCCATTGTTTAGCTGTGGTGATGAAATTCATAAGAAATAAGAATTCAGCAGATAAGCGACACTAGATCATCAGGATTTATATTTGTGCATTTCATCTTGGGCGATTTGGATGGTCTCATTTCTTAGCCAGAGAGTGTAGCAAGATGATGACGGTCATACTTTTAAGGAACACAAGTATTAACATATAGATAAAGAGAGTTCAAACAGGTGACATTGACACTGATTCTCTGAATGTTTGAGATGAGGCTTGAAGATTAGTATTATCTGTGTTATTCAGACTATTGTCCCCATCTTCATTGTTATTTGTACAACGTTTCAGCCGACATGCCCTCCGGCCTTCTTCAGGTATTTCTTGTCGGACTCGGGAACTTTCTTGTCGGACTCGGGAACTTTCTTGTTGTAATCGGGAGCCATCCAGGAACTTTGAACCTAACCCTTTATTTATTCCACGGGGGTATCCTGTTCTCATTCCGCTAACCATAGCTGGGGTAGGAGTTGTGTTAATTATATGAGTAGAGGCAGTTAGAAAAATAATTAACACAACTCCTACCCCAGCTATGGTTAGCGGAACAGGATACCCCATGGAATAAATAAACGGTTAGGTTCAAAGTTCCAGGATGGCTCCCGAGTTCGAAAAGAAGGGTCCCGAGTTGGAAAAGAAGGGTCCCGAGTTCGAAAAAAGAAGGGTCCCTGAGTCCGAAAAGAAATACCTGAAGAGGACATATTGGCCAAAACATTGTACAAATAACAATGAAGATGGGGACAATAGTCCGAATAACGCAGATAATACTAATTGACACTGATGTTGAACATAGTTTGCAAATAAGGCTCTGCTTATATTGTAGCTTCTCTAACTACATTTTTTTTTATCATTGATCTTTATTTTTGTCTGTGATAATAGAAATGAAATTTGCGGAGAAATATTAAAATAAAATTGGTAAAGTTTTACCAGCCCTCTGTTTTAGTTCAGTCAGTTGAGCGTCCACCTAGGAATCACAAGTTTCCAGGTTTTCGATACTGGTCCCCGCTAACTCAGCACATGTGCAGCATAGATTGGGTAATCTGATCTGAGCGGTAAACTGAGAAGCTCACGATAGGTGTGGCGCTCCAACTCAGTAAAAACAATCTCCTTGGTATAGTGCTAGTGAAAAGGGGATAGACTCCTTAATTGTCCAGCTGATACTGATGATAGGCCACTCTGTCACCAACTTACTTTTTATATATTACTTAATTATTTTTTGAACACATTCCGTTATCATTGTAACAGCAGTACTTGATGATATCAATGCTTCTATTTAGAAAAAAGTGAGGGATTCTAATTAGCATTTCATAGTTTACCTTACCCTGATTACATAAAAAAAAATTAGATGATTAAAAGATGATGTTCAGAGCAAACAAAAAGTACACAAATTACTATTCAGTTGCAATTTGATTGGAAAAATGATCTTAGAGAACAAATCAATTAAGTATTCTACTTTGAAAAAATCTTGCTGTGATGTGCCATTTTTACTGGGTATATATTATATATATATATATATATAATATATATATATATATTAGGCATATTTTATTGAAAACTAGCAGAGCTACTAGGCATGACTCGGGATTTAAAAAAGCAAACTAAATCTTATGTGTATATTTATATATAGATTGAAAACATTTTTTCTATATATTTTATTCATTATCTTTTATTCTTTATATATTCTTGTTTTTAAGTTATTTTCATCATCCTTTTTTTGTATTTTTTTCTTTTGTCTTTTACTTTTTTTTTTATTATGTTTTATCCTTTATTGATCTTTTAATTGTTTTAATGATTTTTAAAATGTATACCCCTATTATATATTTCTATTTAGCTTTTCTTACAGAAAATGAAAGGTAACAAGTTATTCAATCCCTGCTCGGACAAAAATATGGTGTGGATTTTATTGGTCTCCACTAACTTTCCTTTATAAAAGGATGTGTGCTCAGTCATTGTACAAAAAACAAAAACAAATACAGACATACATACAGAATCTTTCTTTATATATATATATATATATATATATATATATAGTTAATAGATAAGGATTTGGTGTTTAACTTTTTATTCAGCTTTCCTTGTTAGTGAACAAGATGTCACAACCGTGGTTGTAGGCAATTTAAAAATCCTCCAAAAGTTTTTAAACTGCCTAAAACCACAGTTGCAACATTTAGTTTGCCAACAAGAAAACCTGAATAAAAAGCTTAATGCAAAATCCTTGTTTGTTATTTTCAATAGAATATGCCTCCAAGAGAATCTGTTGCCTAAATGCACAGTACATATATATATAAGACAAATAATGAACTGAATTTTGTAAGTACATTAAAATTGGCACATCACATTTTTATTAGCATAACATCACTAAACTGCAGTAACTTGGAGAATCAAGCAATTTCTAAATCAATTTGAAACTTAATACTAGTGTAGGATCACTGTTTGCACTCGCCCTAATCATTATAATATCACCCAGAAAATAAGAATTAAATACTCATTACTTACTAGCATCCCAGCTAAATGGACCATTCTTTTTCTTTTTTTTTTTTCAAGAAAGTAAGGGAAGCAAGAGAAAATGCTACACAGAAAAATTATAAGAAAGAAAGAGAGATTAGAGGAATAGAGAGGTGGTAAGCGGGCAGAAGTCATAATGCTAATCTGTTTAACTCAAGCATAGTGAAAAGATAAAAAGGAAAGAAAGAAAAACAGAAAGAGTTAAATCAAAATTATTATACTTTTTACATATTGAACTATTTAGCAATAGCTAGTAAGTAAACTTTTCAAATGGTGTAATAATCAAATTATCATGCTGTGGTATATCCACAGGTCCCACTAGTAAATAATATCAGAGTATTGTTGATTTAGAAAATTAACTTCTTATGATTAAAAAAACATGTAGGGATGTACTTAATTTTGGGTGATACTGTACATAGTTCCATTCAAGCATATTAATATTATGATGATCTAAAAGGATATATATTAAGTAAAACCATGTTTGAGATTAAAAATTATATTTTCTTTAAGCTATTGTTTAGCACTTGATTGAGAGTAAAATCCACATGCCATTTGCAGTTTGTTCTTGCAAAAATCCACATTTAGATGAATGCTAAATGAATAGGCAGGAAAAACAGAATCAAAATGCAGCATTAGCTTTATTTATTTACAAGCTGGTCCTTCAGTGGGTGTTGACAAGTAAGATTATCTCATGCTTCAACTCTTATCTCACTCTTAACCTACAATCACCCAGATACAAATACTCCCCCACACACCTCAAACAATTTTCTTTATAAAGAATTAATTTTATTCTAAACTAAAAGATACCAGGTTCTTATTTCTACTGCAACTACAAACAAAATGTATTATCCACCATTACCAAACTCTACTGATACCAAGAATCTGAATATATAGCAGTCTGAAAATAAATACATTGCCAGGTTAAATTATATATATATATAATATATATATATATATTTACCCAACACCTACACTTGAATGAGATGTGACACAAGATCAGTTTTTAAGTGGAGTTTAACAGGTTTGAATTCAGATTTTTCTTTCTCCAAGACAAATTGTCATAATAAGATTAAAGAGCTCAGTTACCCATAGCTGGAAGTAGAATAGTTGGATTCATACCTTCCAAGGTATTAATGCAGTGTGAAATGCAAGCAACCTTGTCCAGGATTTGAACTTGTGTCACCAAGTCCATTTCTTACAATAATAACCATTAAACAAACACCCCCACAAATTCTATATAGTAAGTATATTATCTAACCAAACTTGTTGCTCTGTTTATGAAGCTAAGAATCTTTTCATTGCAGAGATGGAAGACCAACTCCCCACCCCACAAAAAAAGTGTCCATAATTGCTTAATTGAAAACAACATAAAATGACCCAATAAGGGTGGACATACATTACAACAAATCAACCCACCAAACTTATTTTTCTTGGCTACAAGATTCCAGTGCAGTAGAACACGGTAATAAATAATACCTATTAATATCCGTTTTGGTTGTATAACTTTCCACTACAAGTAATAGAATTTTAGATATTTTCGGTTTAAAGGAAATCTAGCTTTTTTATTAAAAAAATTGTTAGGTGTGTATTTAGTGGGGATATTGTATATCCTCTCATTCTCTGCCTTGCAATCTTTATTGTTCATTCCTATTTTATAGACACAGGTTAGTTTCAGATGCCAAAATATAAATACAAATATATGCTTATCTTTTTTTTCCTCTCTTTTCCTCAATCTCACCACAAGAAATTTTGTTTGATTCTATGATGTTCCACTAAAAATGATAAAATAGACGTGTACTTATTTATGCATAATACTCTAATATTGTTAGCATTACTTTTAGGATGAATTTGTTTTATATTTTCTTATTAAATTAATTTTCAATTAATGGAAAAGATCATAGATAAGATGCAACTATAAAACTTGTTTTATATTTTGTTGTAATCAAATACATTTTCAATTAATAACGAATATCATAATAAATAAGATGGTGTCAAACTGAAATAGATAAGAGTCTATTCAAAGTAAAATTCCACCATCTTTAGATATTTACTAAGTTTATCATGGCACAAGGATAAATTTTAACATCAATTGATTTTATTTCTGTTGGTTTTGATGAAGCTTTGAAAAGCAACGGGCGTGAACTATTAATTGAATGTAATTGTTTGTGTTTGTTATTCCCTTTTTCAATACTTTTCTTCACTTTTTGTTGGACGGACTTTTATTAATCGGTTACCTTATTCATCTATTGATTTATAAGTTATTTGCTGTAATTTCCAATTTTAAAGTTTTGCAGAACAATAGAATTCAAGTAAAGAATAAGAAATCTGATACAGTTCTTGCAATGGATGACATTTCTCTGCTTTCTCCATTAGAAAAAAAAAAACAAAAAAAAAACTGGCTTCTCTTTGTGTCAGGCTTATAAATAAAGTAGAATTTGTATCTTTTAGAATTCAGAATGAGACTTTTCCAATTTTTTGTTTCTTATATTCCACTTACTGTGGTAAGCAATCCATTGGATCTGCAAGATTTATCAGATCCAACAAGGGATGAAACTGCCTTTTCCTATTCATAAAAAATTCATTGGTTTATTAAAGGAATGACAGCCAACTGACATACAATTAATTTTTAAGTTCTCTAGTCTCCTTTGACATAGCAACAATTCTCAGATGTATCTTAAAAGAGAAGCAAATATAAAATGGTTATTTACATCACTTGTTCTAAATCTGACTATTAAAATTCTAAGATTGAATTTCCTGGTTTTGAAATTTGATTTTTGCATTCCTTTAGAGAGAATTTGTTACTATAGGTTCCATCAGTCTAGAATTCTAAAGGGGTCTAAATAATTGATGGACTGAGAAATTCAATGAAACACCTCTGTTATGAAACATGCCAAATGTACCGAGTCTCGGAGTGCAAACAGTACCAAGGTTTGGTGACCTTTTTGTATGAACTCAGTGTCTCCCAGTACAGAATATAATGAAAGTGCAAATATTACTAAGAGTATACCTGCAACATTCTAAAATAGGTGGTGTACTCACACCTGGAAGTTGTGTGATTAGTAGAAAACAGATCACATGATAGAAAAAAAGGATGCTGTAAACAAAATTGGGGATAGTTTGTTGATAAGTACATACCAATTTAGAATTCTTTATAGTAAGTATATTTTCAAACCAAACAGTGGGGGCTAAAATATGTTGACTGTCTCCAGTGGGGAGGCTCCAATTTGGAACTGTCAAGTCACACCTTCATTGTCAGGAACTGATAAAAGATTATAGAAGTTCTGTTAATTAATTGCTTTAAGCCACCTGCATGAAAAACACACACTCAACTCTAATCTGAAGACAATGAATATAGTGCATAAATTATTAAAAGACACTTCCTTTCTGTCACTTTATAAAATTGGCAGAGTATCATGTTGAGTTACAACATTCAAGAGTTGATAATAAGCAACAGCAAGTAACTATGTCCACCAAACCATAATAATATTAATATATCACAATTTTTAATTCTTTCCATCTTCAGTTGTCTTTCAACCTTCCACTCATTGTAATCTCCATGCCTCCCCACTATTTTTACCCTGGTTTTCTTTGTTTTTCTCTAGCTTTCTTACCTATCTGACAGTTCTTCCAAGCCATAATTATATCAGTGCTACTGTACGGCTGCACCACTTGAACCCTAACAAAATGCTTAGAAAGCATAAAAAAGGCCAGATCAGAAGGGCTAGGGATCAGGCATATACTACACACTGATCCCAGAGGTTTTTTTTAAGTAATATTTTTTTTATACATTGAGGAGTTTGTGGTGTAACAGTTATCACTGTAGGAAATGGACACAGCAATACAAGTTCAAATCCTGGATGATGGCAGTAGCATTTCATATAGTGCCGATATACTTGGGAAAGGTATGAATCCAATTATTCTCACTTCAGCTATGGGTAAGTAGTAGGGCAGACTGATCATTTTTAGATTGGTATGGCAACCAGTCTAGGAGAAGGAAAACTCTAAATTCAAACCTTTTAAAACTTTGATTAAAAATATACCTTGTGTTACATCCTGCTCATGCAGAGGGTTTGGTAAATACATACAAACTGAAAAGTTCTTGGCCAGACCAAAAGCAATAAAATGTACATGTGATTCTACCTATTTATCCAGCAGTTCAACACACTTGGCACATGGTTCCTAGAGTTTCTTTATCCCTTTGCTAAAATTAAATCATTATTTCTATAATCAATTTATCAACTTTAATAAAAATCAACTTAATTTATCAACTTTAATAAAAGGATCCTGTTGTCTTGAACAAGTAAGTCTAGCAGAGAGTACTAAAAATTTCTCAAAGAGGGAATGGCGTAAAACTATAAAATATACATGCTAATTAACATAGACCTCCTCCCTGTAGTTCAATAAACTTAGAATACAATTTTTCAAGTTTCTTAAGAATTCAATAAAAAAAATTAAGTATTTATCATTTGTATTATTTGAATTTTTCTAACTATTGTCCTTATCTTTATTGTTACATACACAACATTTCGGCCAATGTGCCCTCCGGCCTTCTTCAGGTGTTTCTTGTTCAACTTGGGAACCTTCTCTTCATGAGTTGGACAAATGGTGCAACAGATATAAGGGTTGAGTTAATACAGTTTTAAGTGACAATCATCTGTAGGTTGCAGGTTCAATCCTGGCCAAGGGTGATAATAACATAGAATACTTAACATAACAATGACTGGGTACAAGTGTTAATTCAACAGAAGAAGAACAGTCTTCTCCAGTGGATTGAATAAAGGGTTCAGTTAAAAGTTCCATGAAGGCTCCAGAGTTCGCCAAGAAACACCTGAAGAATGCCGAAGGGCACATCGGACGGAATGTTGTGTATACAACAATAAAGATCAGGACAATAGTCTAAAAAATACAAATAACACAAATAACCCTCATCTCAAAAATTCAGACAAATAATATTTATTATTTTCTTGGTTGTGCCTAGAACTCTTCAGAACCTCCTTGTACAAGAAACAGATTTTTCAATGGCAAATAGATAAGTAGAGAAACAATTGCATGTAGATAAGTAAAGAAAAATGCAAACAGAAATATGATAAATTTTTTTATACCCTTTTGAAAATAAAGTCTCTTTATATTAATCATAGCTATTCTTTTATTTCACGGAACTGTAATATTTGTATCTTATTTTACATAAATGGAAATACACAGTTTATATATATGATAGATGCCTAAGAAAGACTTTATCCAGATGTACACAAAGTAAACTATAATTGAAAGGATATAAAAAAAGAATGAATATGATTGGTTGACAGAGACAACAGAATTAACTAATTGTTTACAAAATTTTGCAAAATTCTACCTTAAAACTGTTCATGTAAACAGCCATTTGGCATATTTACTAGAATAAAGTGACTGCATTTAACAAAATAAAACAAATGAAGAAAAAAAAAATGGGTCTTTTCGTTACAGGATTTAAATCATTATTAAACACGACTTGAAAGAAATACAAGAACATGATTTGTATGATGAGCAAAAAAAAGTTAAAATTTGAAAATACATAAAAAAAATTTCTATTCCTTATTAGAAATGAGTTTTAAGTATCCTAAGGCATTAAACACAGATGACAGGAAGTTTAAACATAACATCAGTTCAACAAATTGTGGCCAACAAATTTCCATGTTATGCATATAGAACAGAGAGAAAAGCAAAACAGTAGAGAAAAGAGAAAATTAAATTGATATGTTTGGCTGTAAGGATAGATTCACTAGAAAGGAAATTCTATTTTGCAAAACTGAAGTCTACATCAAGTGGGAGGCACATTGTGTAATGGTTATTGTCAAAGGAAATGGACATGGCAAAATGAGTTCAAATCTGAGATGAGGCCGTTTTCATTTCCCATATCATTTACCCTTGAAAAGTAAGTATGTGCAGAGTGAGCTCTTTAACCTTGGTATTACAACTAGTCTAGTAGAAAGAAAATTCTGTATTCAAACATATTAAACTCCACTTATAAATTGACCTTGTGCCATATCTACTCATGCAGAGAGGTTGGTAACTATTATATATATTAATCTTTGATAAAGAATAAAGATAAACAATCCAAATGAATTTAACCAGAAGATGGCTTCCAATAAAGAAATGGTCACATTTGAATGTACATTTTTCTTTAAAGAAGCTTTTGTGACTTATCATATTTTCTCCTTACAATAACCTAAGGTGTAAACTAATAGAGAACTATTTAAAAATAGATGACATAAAAAATATTCCTGTGCGTCTTATCACTTTTTGTTCATATTGTGTGCAAATATATATATATATATATATATATATATATATGAGAGAGAAAAGGAATACAATACAGAAAATTAAATTGAGAGATGTTTGGCTATAAGGATAGAATCCCCAAAAATCAAATTTTATTTTGCAAAAATGACATCTACATGAAGCTATGTCTAAGGTTAACTGAAAAGTTCACAGGATGAAATACTCTCATGAAATGCGACCAAAGGAGGTTTATTTTTCAACATAGTTCCCCTTGTGATCCACACACAATTTTCAGTGTTGTATTGCTTGGATCTCATTGGTTAAAAGCATAACAACAGATATGACAATTACCATGAAACTTTTCTGCCCCTGCCCTTGTAAAAATGTAATTTTGTATATGCATTTTACTTTTCTGATATTGTCTTGGTTTGGTAAATTTGGTTTAATGGCATCAACCTTCATGGGTCTTATTTATCAACCATAGTAGTTATTTAATGCCAAAGCAAAGTAGCTGGAGGAGAGGAGTGAGGTTCATACCTTTCCCAAGGGTATTAGCCCAAAAGTAAATGTGACTGGAGTTCAAACTCTCGTACTACAATGTTACAGTCAAGCACATTACCCACTACAGCACAGGACTCTCACAGCAACTGATAAAGTAATGATGTCTACTAACTTGCAAAAATAATTATGGACACAATCTTGATACTTTTTTATGAAATGTTTTTGTTGAAAAATGGAATTTTGCAAGACTAATACTCTCCATGCTCACCGTCGTAAGGGAAGGGATTTCCCCTACAAAAAAGTTGGACTTGTCCAACAAAACCCACTAATGATATGGACCACAGAATCAAGTAGCTAATTCTACTTCCATATCTTTCCCAAGGGTATTAGTCCAAAAGTAGATGTGACTGAGTTTGAACTTTACTATGATGTTGTAGTCCAGCACATTACCTATTACACCACAGGGATTCCCCCATGCACAGAAGAGCAACTGTGATCTAGATATGTTAGTATTAACTTGAAAATGAATTATGGACCCCGTCTTGATACTTTTTAAATGAAATGTTTTTGTTAACAGAATTCTGCAAGAGCAAGAGAAGAGATTTCCCCTACAAGAAAGTTGGACTCGTCCAATGAAACCCATAAATGATACAGACTACACAGCTGAGTAATAGCTAGTTGCCACCGAGAATTAATTACTGTTGTGAAAAAACTGCACTGTAATCAACTAATATTCTAAGGTTAGAGATATGGCTCACATGGTAAGAAGTCTATAGTAAACTATATATATATATATATATTATATACTTTGGTGCGGATCCAAGTTCTTGTACAAGTGAAGACAGCCTAAGTGGTTAAGGTTCCATGAGACCCAATGTTTTAATTCAACAGAGCAAAGTTAGGTAGCCTTAAAAATGGGTATCGTGGTTATAATTTCGAAACCGTATTTGGATGACCAAATAATATATATATATATATATATATATATATATATATAAATCTCCAATAGACAGGTAGGTTGCAGATCATTCTATTTATGATGTTCTTTATCCCCCGTACATGCCGATGTAGATGCACACCAATACATTAATATAAGCATTTTTTCAAGTCCATAGGAGAGCTCAATGTATGACAATTATGTGCAGAGAAATTTTTACACTTCCAATAACTGAGAATAGTGTGTCTGTGTGTGTATATATATATATATATGTGTGTGTGTGTGTGTGTGTGAGCCCAGGAACCGCAAGGTTCCAGGTTCGATACCAGCCCTCATCAACTCAGCGTATGAGTAGCACAGGGATCTGTGCTGTAAAGTAAGAAGCTGATGATAGGTGTGGCACTCCACTTCAGATGCTTAACAATCTCCTTGCCTAGCACTAATGAAAAGGAATAGACTCCCTCACTGTCTGTCCAATACCGATTTTAGGCCACCCTGACGACAATATATATTCACACACATACTACATGCTGTTATATATGTTAATCTTTTTCTTCTAGATTTCAATGTTGCTATTTGATAACTAAGACATAACACTCACTATTCAACTAATCTCTAGTTCCATGCAAGTTTTTCTTGTTTCTTAAACTGAAAATTCATAAAGGATGTAGAGAACATTGAAAGGAATACAGCAGTGCAACTTCACACCTTATCAAAAGAGTTCTATTTATAATCTTATCTATATATAACTAACTTGATTTGGAAAATTTCCCTTTTCCATTATTTACTGTGGTTGATGGCAACTCAGTTCAATCAATGAATCAAGGCATCAAACTGAGGCGCCTTTCCCCCCAAGCAATCAGCACCCAGAAATTATTCAGTTCGAGAGGGTCATTTCAATTTTACTTCTCCTCCCACAAAAACGATGACTGGTTATTATTGATGAAAAGCTTTTTGCAAGTGATCAATATAAAGTTTAGATTTTTTCATCTGATAATGAAAAAGAATTTACTAATGAGGTCACAATGATTTATTGGGGAAACAAACAAATACACCAATACTTCAATTTCTGTTTACAAATCTCATTAGTATAGACATTAGTATTGGAGACTGTTTAAGAAATTATGTCAGCACTTAAAATGAATTCAAAAATATCTAGAACATTATCAGGATTGGTTCCCTTTATGTTGACACTCAGAGTTTCAATCAAGTAAAAGTAAATTGTTCTTATCAGCCAGACAGCGAGAGAGTCACCTTTTCACAGGTGCTAGACCAAGGAGATTGCATCTGAGGTGGAGTGCCACATCTATCATCAGCTTCCCACTTTACCAGATAGACCCAAGCTATGCTATTCATGTGCTGGGTTGACTAGGGCGATTATCAAACCTTAAAATCATATGTAGTGCTGTTTGCTTGGTTATGTCTCAATTGGAAGGTAAAAGAAAAAACATTAGTATACTTTTACCATCAGCTCCCCACTTTACTACATAGGTCCAAGCTGAGCTATTCATGGGCCGGTATTGAACCTGGAATCTTGTGGTTCCTAGTTGGATTGCATATGGACTGTATATTTGTTCATTATCAAAAAACTTTCTGTAACGGCATTTGTTTAAAACAATTGAACCAACTGAAGGTAGAAATTGACAAAAAGCAATCAAAATGACTAATGGAAAATGAAACCATATGAAATGCAATTAAAAAAACAAAAAAAACAAAAAAACAATTGAAACCAAAACTTTGAAATTTAAAAGAATTCTGAGAGTAAGCAAGCAGCCTGAAACAAGATTTGAACCTGAATTCTGGAGCCTTTGAAGCCTGTCTTATATATCAACATAATGGAGATTATATAACTGTAACCAAAACTATGTCACCACTCATGTCACGATTTTCTTAGTTATTTAAGTTATATTCTCAATGATTATGAAATGGTCATTATCTAATCTTAATTAGCATATTATTTATTAACAATGTCTATTAAAATCTAGCTGAGATTTGCTGTAAAACTGCCAATATTATTAATGCATTGGAAATCCTGAAATATGTTATATATCTATAAGAAATAAAGATTTACATAGTTTATGGTGGGAATAATTTGCATAATGATTTTAACAAAACTGGGTTTAATAAATATATGCTGTTACTGATTTCTAATACTATCAGTTATTCTCAAACATATTAAAAGCAAACCAATATTTAATCTTTCTTAGAAATGAATTAAAATAACATTGAAATAAGTGTAATATTTTTATACTTGTTTTTATTTAGTATAATTTTCTAATTTGATATAATATTTTATTACATTAAAACTTAAATACTTGCTATTAAAGTGTTGTGGGGTTTCAAGGGGTCAAAATAAGACAAAACAATGGGTAACAAATGTAGAAAAATGTATTAACAAAAGAGTAGACAATTACAGTAAAGAAAAGTGGGAATTGCGTCCGACAAATAGAGTTACGAGCTGACTCGCATTGGCTTCCTCAAACCATAATTGTTCTTGTTACTTATAGTAACTTGGCGCATTCCACTATAGTTTATAGGGTATATCACCTATAATAAAGTAATTAGTAATTATAGTATTTTCCTTTTAACTGAATTTGTTAAATTTCTTAGGTAATTTTTTTCTTCTTGATATTTGTTCTTATTTAGTTTTGTTAATCTTTCTAGTTTAATATAATATTTTATCACATTAAAACTTAAATACTTGTGCCCAGGGGGTGCATACTTTTGCTAGTACTTATGTCTGTAGATGAAAACTACCAACACACCAAAAATAGAATAAATCAAATAAATAAAAGGTATGACAAACTGCATCTAATGGTTAAGTTCCAATTCTGGAGCTCTGGGAGTGTGGAGTACCCATTCATCACCATTACTCACAGATCACTCTTACACCGAGTGTAGTACCCTTTTGGGTCCCATTTATGGGTTAATTAGAAGAAAAGGAGTTAACAAAAAATGTGTTTAAAAAAGATTGAGTTAAAAAAAAAAGAAAGAATTTTCAGTAGCCATCAAGAATGAAATGAAAAAATGTCTTCAGCATAAAATAACCCAACATGGCTGACATGCCATAAAATAAAAAAAAAAAAAAGTAAATAAAAATGGTAGCCAAAGAGAAAAAGAAATGCTATCAAATATATAGATCAGACTTAGCCATTATTTTCAACCTTAAAGTATTACGTGTGGCACACACATATTTCTGTATGTTGTCTATAGAGTTGCTCTCCGATCTTTTCTTTGTGAAGCAAAGAAATCCATAATCAATAGCCAATATAACTCTTGGCAGGAGTTTTAGTAGGGAATATTTGTTTGATAGTTGGGAATTTCATTAACTTGTTCTGTAAGGGAAGCCATACCATGAAAAAAAAAAAACAACCTCATATATAAACTACTTTCTAAATATATGATTTATCAAATACACTACTTTTGTCTTTTTCTTTTTCTTTCATAATAAGCATATGTTTTTGTGTTGTTATTATGATTATCATGCAATGTTTCTACTTTTATTTCTGTCATTCTTCTATTTAAGGATGAATAATTTCTGAATGAATTACTTGGAACTTTTCTCTGAGTAACTGGATGATATGCATTTCATATTTGGTTCAACCTTATCTTACTCTGAACAGTTCTACAAGTAAATAAGAATGCTGACTATTCCTGGTTTCAATTAGTTTTCATTCAATTTACAACTAGAATAACAATGCATTTTTATAGTAAAAATCATTTCCAAATGCATTTTTATAGTAAAAATCATTTTCCAAATGCATTTTTATAGTAAAAATCATTTCCAAATGCATTTTTATAGTAAAAATCATTTTTCATGCTAATGTATTTGGGGCACTCTGGTAGATAAAGAGTTAACAAAGGAAAGGCTTAAATGCCATTTATATTAGCAGTTATAAATTTATTTCAACCAATGTCTCAATCAGCTTCTTCAGACAGTTTTACACAAAGAAATGAACCTTTTCCTTGTGTAAAACAATTTGAGCATGTCGATTTATATTGGTGGAAATAAATTTATAACTTTTAATATATGTCAAATTACACTTAGTTTTTAAAATAAACAAAATGGTTTGGGTCTTTTGACCAAAATTTTTTAAACACTGGTTATAAAATTGACAACTTTAAGAATGATATAATTTTTTTTTTTTTTTTGTTTTTTGTCTTTCTTCTCCAACTAAAATCAAACTAGAAAAAATTGAAAAATTTGAATTGAAACAATAAAATTAATCAAAGATTATTAGTTTTAGGTCATTTTCTTTTTTTAAAAAGTCGTCCAAGATGTATAACCATAACCAAACCATCACTTAATGGTTCACAACCTAATCTCACAGATTCATTACGACTGAATACCAAGTTCAATTCTCCCTGGATGTCTCTTACTTGCAACATTGTGTCACATTCTACCCATGGTGAAAGGATTGGGTGAATATCTACTGCATAACAGACTATTGTAATTTATTCTGTAGCTCTCATCATTTATAACTTCCTTACAAGGCTGAGTTACAGTAACTTACCTAAATTTATATCTTATTATAATGGAGATTGTATGTTTTTCTGTCTGTAACCGAAACTATATTACTATACAAATCACAATTCCCTTTGTTATCTGCATCCCATTCTCCATGATTTTATTTTTATTTAAACCTCAATTATTAATAAAATTGTTTTACATCATTAAGACTGTTGACCATATCACATACAAATAACATGCAGTTATATTTATATATACAACAAAACAGTGGTTTACAGTGTGAATGGGAAGGCTAATTTGCATATTGATCTTAAAAAATTTGATTTTAATAAATATGTGCTTAATATTATTGATTTCTAATTGTTTAGTTTTATCTTATTGAATATGAGCAAAATTCTCTTCAATAAATCTTAAAAGAAATCCCTTAACAAAAAGAAATAACTGTAATATTATTCTTTACTTCCTATTTTAACTAAACAGTTAAATTAGGAATAGGAGTAATTGAAAATGATGGAAGAGTTAGTTTCAAAGTTGTTCTATTTTTCAATCATACCCCCTCTGTTCCAAATCATGTTATCTGCATTTTTATTCAGTTTCATTGGCCTTTCTAATTTAATATGATATTTTATTATATTAAAACTTAAATACTTGCACCCGGAGGGTGCATATATTTGCTAGTATATATAATGGAGATTTGGTGTCTACATCACTACTCACATCACAATACCCTCAGGAAATGCATAAGTTTATCAATGAGTATTTAATTTATACTAAAAATCATTAATAAATAGAATAAAAAAACAACTCCGTATTATATATACTCAGAAATTAAGAATGTAATATTAAACAGTCCACATAGTTAAAACAAGATTTCACAAATACCTGCCCATATTATTGATTTACATATAGTTTGTTTTATTTTAATATATATTTAACGTTATCCAACGTATAGAGATTTATGAGAAAATTATTTATAGACAAGAAATAATGTTCTTCTACATTAAATTTTATATTTTATTATAGTGAAAAAAAAAATCATAAAACAAAGTTTTATGATAGACAATCAAAACAGAATGCTTTTGACATCCCATCTTCCCAAAAAACCTTGAATATTTCAATTAATTTAGATTTAATGGTTAGAAACTTTATTACAAAGTAAACATCTATTATGTATATTATAAAAAAAAAAAAATTTTAAAAGATTTTAAAGATCTGTTTACATGTTTTACATGAGAGTATGGTAAGATTAATTTTTACACCACCCATAGGGCGTTTTTATTTTGCTAGTTAAATTAAACCATACTTAATAACATACTGCTTGGTGAGATGCTATTTACCATTTTCAATATAATAAAATCATTTCTTTCATATCTATTCCGGTTCTTATTATTGATACTATTTTTAGGACTGGAATAAAGATTCCAAAAGGTCAGCCAAAAATAACAAGAATTATTTACTCATCCCTGAAAGTAGCTGGACAATACACGCTGATATATGTCAGATAAACGTCTAAGTCAGACTAGTACAAAGTTCAACTTATTGTGACTTATGCTACTTAAAAAACCAAAAAAGATAGAAAATGGAGTTCTATAAAAAAGAAATCTAGGAACATTTCAATGAACAAAAGAAGAAAAAAGAAAAAGAAAACGTGAAACCTTATTGTAGATGTTAAAAATAAGTTTACAACCAGTGTTGTAAACATAAAAGAAATTTTGTTATTTTAATTCAACCAACCGTTACATACGAGCAGGATGTGACACAAGGTCAATTTTTAAAACAAAGTTTACCAGGTTTGATTTCAGAGTTTTCTTTCTCTAGACCAGTTGCCATACCAAGATTGAAGAGCCTAGTCCACACTACTATTTATCCATACATGGAGTGAGAATAGTTGGATTCCTACCTTTCCCAAGGGTATTAGTGCCATAAGAAATACAACCAGCCACATCTAGAATTTGAACTGGTATCGACGTCCGTTTCCTTCGACGACAACCATTACAAAAGGGCACTTCTGTTTGATACTATTTTTTGCTATTTCTCAAAATTTTTGAGATGAAGCTTGATAATTTGTATTATTTGTATTATTCAGACTATTGTCCTCATCTCCATTGTTATCTGTACAACGTTTCGGCCTATGTGCCCTCCGGTCTTCTTCAGGTATTTCTTATCAAAATCAAGAGCCTTCTTGTCGTAACCATGAACCATCACAGATCTTTGAACTTAACCCTTTATTCAGTCCACTGGGGTATCCTGTTCTCATTCCACTAACCATAGCTGGGGTACAGGTGTTAAGCTGTGTTAATTATTATTCTATGTTGCTGCAGCCCTTGACCAGGATTAAACCTGCAGTCTAGAGATAACTGTCACTTAGAACTGTCTTAACCTAACTCCTTTATCCACTAGGCTATGTGTCCAATTGGTTAGCAGAATGAGAACAGGATATCCCCGTGGACTGAATAAAGGGTTGGGTTCAAAGTTCTGTGATCGCTCTCGATTATGACAAGAAAGTTCCAGAGTCCGATAAGAAATACCCGAAGAAGGCCGGAGGGCACACCAGCCGAAACGTTGTACAGATAACAATGAAGATGAGGACAATAGTCTGAATAATACTACTATGTTTTGCTTTGCTTTACTGAAGTAAGCATGGCATTGCTACCTATGTGGTCTAGTGACTTATACAAACTGGGAGCAGCTGCTGCAATGTTGATCATGACTGATCATCTAATGGTTGAGAGGGGAAAAAAATCAACTTAAAAACACAACTAGTCTCAATGGGACTATCCATTGTTTTCTTTACTTTGTTTAGTTACTGAGTCCGGGGAGGGGGATATAGAAACAGGTGATAGTCACTAACTTTTCTGGTAGAGATTGGCAAGTCTTTTGCATTCAAGCAGGTCTTTCTTTGTTGCGAAATGAATCAACTCTTCCCATATCTTTGAGGCTCTTTCTGTTCCAGTCTTTGCTACTGCTTCTCTCACTTGAATGTTTCCAAACTTGGAAAAAAACTGATCTTTTATGGGAGTTCTCCCTATGGGAAACCCCAACTTGCATCAGTTTAGGGGATACATTTGACCAGCACTTAATCATCTATTCTAAATGATTATTGAAGTGATATCGGATTTTATTTTGCAGCTGTATAACCATTTTCCCCCTATCACACAAACCATCCAAGTAAGATGAACAAGATATGCTGGACACTGCTAGAAAAGTATAGACAACCTCACACATGATCTTCTCCTGTGGAAACCTACACATGGACATGGCCAACAAAAAAATCTACATTGCTTAGCTGTGTATGGGTTCTGGGTGTTGCTCAGAGGATCTGCCAGATGGCCAATAGGGATGGTTGGCAAGAAAGAGTCATGAGTATCCATGCTGCCAGGGTAATCTTATGATAATTTATATGTAATGATTCTTCAATTTGATAAATACTGAAACACACAATTGTTTTGATTTTTCATTATCTGTGTGTGGGCAACATGGGCAGCAATGCCTGCAAAACTGAGGTCCCAGGGTCTTGTGTGGGCCTGTAATTGTTGGAGATTAAACAGGCTGCAATAAAGATAGTACCTGATGAATACCACATCCTCATCATCAACTGTGGCCTGCTTGAGCCTCATGCTGAAGATGATGATGGTAGTTCAATTAACTGGGGTGCACTATCACTTCAGATGCTGGGATTGACAAGGAAGTAAACAACAGACTGGAAAAGACTAGCAGTGCTTTTTGTAGACTATACAAACATGTGTGTATGTGTCTGTGTATATATATATATATATATATATATATTATATATATATATATATATATATGTGTGTGTGTGTGTGCAGGTAACTGATGGCCAAGTGGTTAAGATGCCGTACTGATGGAAAATAGTCGGGTTTCTATTCGGACAGAGGTAGCTTGCAATGTCTACCCACACTGAGGAGACATGATATGTCAAAACATGGTGTCTGTGGATGACCATATATATATATATATAATATATATATATATATATTTATTTATTTATTTATACACACACACATTTCTTTATTTTTTCTATCATTATTTGGGAACCCAAACTTCCATCCATGTAGGTGATATGTTTGATCTGCACTAAAATATCTAAATGAGTATTGAACTGATATCTGATTTTATGTATATGTACTGTTTCTTCATTTTATAAATGGCTTGGTTTCTTTATTTGATAGCATATCAAGCTTAGTGGGCTATTTAATATCAAAGCCATCCTTGTAGAAGAACAGTGGTACTATTTAACCCATAGCTAAGGTGATTCATACCTTTTCCGATGGTAATAGTGCAACTGGAGTTTGAATTTGCTTACTACAATATTGCAATCAATCATGTTAACCATTATGCCACAGGGAACTCTCTCATGATTAATTAAACAGTATTAAAATATTAAAAAAACTTAAAAATACATAAGGAATATCATATAAATTCAAATAAGCCCGTAGCTGTGGGATGAGAGGGTTCACACCTTTCTCAAGGGTATAAGTCCAAAATGTATTTGCGTGACTAGAGTTCGAACCTACACACTATGATGTTGCAGTCCAAGGCATTAATTAATACACCGTGGAGATTCCCCCTCCCCTGCCAACTCAAATACTGAAACACAATTATTTTAATTTTTTTTCTTATATATGGAACTGTTTTTTTGGGTTTTTGTTTTAATCATTATTTCATTCTTTAATGTGCCTTGAAACATTTCATTGACATTGGCCATTCTTCAGGCTTTGTTTTTCGTTTTGTGTTTTTCATGAAAAATTTGTTTCCCAACTGCTTTGTTCATTTGTCATAGAAAAAGCAAATCAAGAAAAAAACAAAGGAAACAAGAAAAAAAGTTTCCTTATCTGAAGACAGGAAATTAAGAAGAATCAAACGTGGAAAATAGAGATCCAAGAGTCAATCTTCATTTTATCTACTAAAACTTATTTCCTTTTTCAGACAAGCAGGTCGACAATTATTTTATTTTTTTAAAGTTTTCTACTTTGGTTTCATTTTTCTTTTTTCTACCTGAGATACATGAACTTACTTTATATATATATATATATATAAACTGTTACTAAATAGATATACTCAGACATAAGTTACAATGTATGAAAAGTCTTCAGATATAACCAAGCAAACTTTTAAATTTTATTCTTTTATCTAAAATTTTGTCAATGCTAGTTCTATTTTGCTGCAAGCTAGAAAATTTAACATTTTGTTGATATAGATATATATATATATATATATATATATATATAATGCATGTTCATATATATATATATATATATATATATATATATATATATATATATATATATACATAATATTTTGTGAATATATTACATGCATTTGTGTATGTATGTATGTATATATATATATATATATATATATTACATACATACATACACAAATGCATGTAATATATTCACAAAATATTATGTATATATATATATATATATATATATATATATATATATATATATATATATACATATATATGAACATGCATTATATATATATATATATATATATATATATATATATATATATACACACACACACACATATATATATGAACATGCATTATATATATATATATATATATATATACACACACCTACACATTTAGAGGCACAAGGGTGTAATGTTTATAGTTGTAGAAAATGGACTAGTCAACTTGAGTTCAAATCCTGTATGAGGCTGTTTGCATTTCGCATAGTGCTAATACCCTTGGGAAAGGTATGAATCTATCTACTTTCCCTCCAGCTATGGGTAAATAGTAGGGTAAACTGGGCTCCTTATCCTTGAATTGGTAACCAGTCTACAAATAGGAAAACTCAATTCAAACCTGTTAAATTCCACTTAAGAAATTAACCTTGTGTCACATCCTACTCATGCAGAGGGGGTGATAAATAAGTGTTGTATATATATATATATATATATATATATATATATAGTTGGTCAATGATTTTTCAGCTTGACATCAACTTGATGTAAAAAGTCAGACTATTGAGAGAGATTAAATTTAGGACAATAATACTAAAGTACAACAATGGCTGTCCTAATTGTCTGACTCACTGATGAAAATAGATGGCAAATGGTTCTAACCACCATCCAGTACCATGAACCCATAAATATGAATATATGACAGAAAATGATGGGAAAATCATAGTGAAAGTTCTGTAAATATGTAACTGCATTGCAAAATATTCGTTGTCTATAACTAAAACTATGTCACTGCTTACTTCATAAAACCCCAAATCATCAATATGTAGAATAAAGAACTATCAATATTAATAAAATAGATAAAAGCTGTTCCTTATTTCAACATTTTAATCTTTTCTGTTGTGTAATGGTGACAATTTAAATAAACTATATATTATTTAAATAGATAAAATATATGAACTATGAAATTGATTAAAAGAATTGTATCATCACTTTAAATGAAAAAAATATTCGTAAAATTTTTAATCAATTTAAAAAAAATGTTTTTTTTTAGTTTTTTTTAAAACTCTCGCCCTTTTTTCTGTAACAAAGAGTTAACTAAAATGTTTACAGATAAATACCTACAGTTTTCTGTAAAATTCATGTGTAAAATATTCAAAATAATTATTTGATTAGTAATTATTAATCAAATAATTATTTAATGTTGCATGTATCTATTGATTATAATTAATAGATACACACAACATTTCATTTGAAGGGGACATATCTAAGTTTCCATTTCAAATTATTTTATGTTACTCTTTTTTACTCCTTTAATAAATTTGGTTTTACTTATATACAAACTGTCTGACATTGAATTTTTATCTCCCCCCACCTCAAGCAATATCTTTCAAAAATATATTTTTGCTAGTACTAATAATTTACACACAATGATATGGTTTCATGCAACTATTCCTGCTTAATAATAATCATATGCTAGCCCAGTTATATGGTTTCAAGTACTCCTATTTAACATCAATAATTGTCAAGCTATTATATGGTTTCAGGTAGCTAATGATAATCGTTTGTAAACAATTGAATCTTTAATTATTCTTAAAACAAACAATTTAGATACAGTTCAATGGAATCAATGGTTTCAAGTATTCTTCTTTAATACTATCTAAGACATTCACTAGATGTAACTACCATTACCTATCACCTGCTCACCAATTTACTGCACAGATCTGATTATCCAGGCTGTGCTACTCATACAGGGAATCAAACCCAGATCCTAGCAATTACCTAAGTGGGTGCTCTACCAACTGAGAAAAACCATCGCCATTAAAACAAAATTAAAACAATATTAATACAATTTCCATACAATTATAAGGTTTCAATTATTCTTATCTAATTCTAATTTTCAGATTTATTTGACACATAGATAGAACCCTAACAAGTACTACCACCTGAGTGCTGTTGATAAAGGGTTGACTCCACACTCCCCAGAGATCAGGAATTGAAACCTCATCACTGGATGTAATTTAGTGTCATAGCAGAACATAATCTATTTTTGATAAATCAACATTATATTACTGTACTTTGATCATTTATATTTAAATCCGTTTCAAAATAACTGAAAAAGAAGGTTTCAACCTGTCTATGACTTAGATGATATGTAAGTTAAATAAAAGAAAATAATTCAAATTTTAAAATCAATAGATTCATGTCCCTAGAATAAGTTGATGCTAGAGAGGATCTATAATGAGCTGCATTTAAGTGAAAAGATATAAGTTCTAAATTTAATAAGGAAAGAAAGTAAAAAAATAATATGCTGAGGTTGATCTGTGGGAAGAATTAATCTACCAATCATATAACCTATATTACTCTATGTTATTATTGTTCTATATTATAATTATTGTTATTATTGCACAATATTGTTATTATTGTTCTATATTATTATTCTTGCTATTTATTCTATATTATTATTCTGTTATTATTCTATATTATTATTCTTGCTATTATTCTATATTATTATTCTTGCTATTATTCTATATTATTATTCATGTTATTATTGCACAATATTTTTATTATTGTTATATATTATAATTAGTTATTATTGTACAATATTTTTATTATTGTTCCATATTAATATTCTTGTTATTGTTCTATATTATAATTATTGCTATTGCACAATATTGTAATTATTGTTCTATATTATTCTTCTTCTATATTATTGTTGTTATCATTGCACAATTGTGTTTTTGTTGTTATTATTGCACAATAATGTTATTATTGTTCTATATTATTATTATTACACAATATTATTATTGTTGTTATTATTGTTCTATATTATTATTGTTATTATTGCACAATATTATTATTATTGTTGTTAATCTCTTATTACACCTCATTCATGAATTAAACTTTATTAAAAACTAGCAGAGCTACCTGGCATTGCCTGGGGTTTTAAAAGTTATATATATATATATATATATATAAAGAGAGAGACTTACACACAATGTATATATAAATACATGTACATTTGTCAAGAAGTATATCACATGTATTAAAATGCTGCAGATGATAATATCCTGTTTAAATTAATTAACAAGACTTAATCAAATTAAATTTAATTAACAGAACTAAAATGGAAATGTCAGTCTGGTCAAAGTTTGACATTTTTCTCTTATTTTTTTATTTTATTTGGAAGAATATTGTATTTTGGTTCCCAATAAAATTCTTAACCTATGCCCAATTACACAACCAAAATATAGCAATAGAATCCAAGAGAGCAATTCTAACATCCACCTTCAACTGGTTCCAAAATCTTAATCTCCTCTTGTCACTGATAAATGTAATAATAAAATGCTACCAATTCCAGTCTGCTCATCATATGTTCTCTTCCTGCCCTCCCCCCACATTAATTCCTCGATTTCAATCTGCCAATATTTGCAGCAACATCATTCCACTCAACGTCTGTGGCTGACAAATTTATATTACAAGAGTCAGACTAGTTCTGAAGGAAATCATAATTCTAATTAGGAAAACTCAGGTACAGAATTTCTCAATTAGTTTTTCCCTTTTTTTTTTTTTTTTTTTTTTGAGAAAGAGAGAAAGAGAGAGAGAGAGAGAGAGAGAGAGTGGAGGGGAGAGAGATTTTAATAACTTGGCATATAACTTTTGAAACTTTCAGGATATGAATCCAAGATTTGATATCTTTCGAGTCATGACCTGACAGAGACATACTGAATTTCTGACAGAGTTTTGCCAACTGCTGCGTTATGATCCTGTAGTATCTACTTGTCAAATACAATTCTCACTCATCGAAGATCTCTTAATCATTGTCATTCTTGATAAAGTGATCTGATTGGTTCAAGCAAACCAATCATCCTCATTCTTATCCAAGCAGCATTTGACTTAGGTATCAGTTCCCCATTATTTCTAAGAGGAATAAATTAGATCAAACCTCCTCTAATGGACCTTCCAGTTGGGATATGATCAGTTACAATCATGGTTTGGTCCAGTGAATACCATGCATTTGCTGTTGAAACATTTTTCAATACTGAAAAATATACTACACAGAGATTTTCATGCTCATTTGAGGTTACATCCAAATGATGCAGTTCCAGGTAGAATTTTCAATCCATAGTAGTATCCATTTTCTATTCAGAACAGCATCAGTCCAACATAACATGAAAGGAGCACCAATAGCTCTTTTCCTCAGCAATGGTCTCATCTTCAAGCAAGATGCAGTTTTGTGTTCTTGTCTTCTGACAAGATATGACCAAAATGAAATAAATGAATGAATAAAACACACAAGCCTGGTTATTAGGATTCCAACACCAGGTCAGCCCTACTCAAAGGGTTGAGGTATATTTAGTTTTAAAAAATTTTTTTAATAAAATACTATCTATCATTATTCATAATTTTACCTTGTACTATCCTTTACCTTTCTAATATTAGTTATTTTTAATTAAAGAATTATTTACAATCTTGCCCAGGGCTTAGACTTACCGTATTTCTCTATGCAAATACCCTGAAAAGTCAAGATCTCCCTTTTTGTCCAGACATATCCTGAAAAGACTAGGCATCCCTTTTCCTTACAACATATCCTGTAAAGTCAAAATATCCCCCTTTGACAGATATCTTCAAAGGACTAGGTCTCCCTTTTCCCAACAAAAATATCCTGAAAATATAAAGTATTACTTTTTATCCAAGCATCCTTTAACCTAGGCAAATATCCTGATATCATGTATCATGTTTTCCCATACACATATCCTTTTTTTAAAAAAGATTAAAGAAAAGAGTATCACTAAGAACCAGAAATAGATCCAAGAATAGATAGTCTTGCAAAACTGATTAATACAATAAAACTAGATAGTGCTGATTGTAAGGATTTGACCAGCAATTTTCTTCCAATTGTTTGATTTTAACATTTTGAAAAAAACTAAATTCTTTTTAATAGAGTACTAAAAATTTTAAATAAAAATAATTTTTTTTTTTTACTATCCTAAAATCTTGTTCAGAATTGATCAATGGGATTGAAAAGTTGAACAATGCTGTTTGTCAAACTGATTAAAATATTTAAAAAGTTCCTGCAATCTTCTCTAATGATAAATACAAATGTCACTAAGTTATCAACTTTACTCCTAGAGGCCATAGCTCAACATAACATACCATTTTTTTGTGATCATTTTTATTTTTTGTATGATATCAAATTAAAACTTTATATTTTGTACACAATGGATGAAGGATCATTGTTGGGCTGAAGGTCCAATAGAGAACCCTCTACATGTTCTAGCTTAATTGCCACTTGATAGAGTGACTTTTAAGCTAGTAAAGAATATTTATAAAATTCTGTTCCAATATTTATGAGCAGTACTTTTTCAATAAGGTAATACTCATAAAGGCTAAAGAATATAAAGTAATATTATCTGTTTGTTCAAATACTTATGAGCAGTATTTTCTATAAGGTAATGCTCATAGAAACAATAGATATGACCTTCTTTGTTTATAAAAATATTTCTTTAAAATTTTTCACAGCAAAGTTTTCAATGTGTAATTTAAATCAAATTGAAATTCTCTAATGCAAAAAAAATAAAATAAAATAAATATCTAACAAACAAAAAGAAAGAAAAAGAAAATAGAATTCCTAAAATTTGGAAAGAAAAATAATCCAAGATATTCTGAAAATTAAATGTTTGATAAATTATATACACTGACAGGATCTTGCTTTTATAGGTTCTACTTTTAATATATTTCTTTCTTATATATTTCTAAACATTTCTCGAAAAGCCTTTAAGAAAAGCTAATTTAAGTACCCAACACAAAAAAAAAAAATTGAATCAAAGGGGGGAAAAAATAAATAAAATATGTAAAGTAAATAAATCATAATTTTACAAATATGTAAAAATCAAGAATTACATGCATCGTAATGAACCAACTTAGGTCTTTATTTTTTGTTTTTTCCCCTTCCAAGCTTTCAGCTTTATTTTTTTAACAATTCTCTGAAACCCTGGAGCAACCCTCAATTTATTGCTTTATTGATGAAAAAATAAAAAATAAAATAAATAAATTATTCAATGCTGAGAAAATCAGTAAAAGACAAAAAAAACAAAAGGAAAGCATGAGAAAAAAAAAATTATATGCACTGTTAGAAACTAAAACAATTCTGACCTTATTCTTTCCCTACCTGATCAGACCCCCAATAATTATAAAAATATCATTTATTTTTTAAAAAATGTTTAAAAATAAATAAAATGCCAACAGCCAAAGGCAATCTAAACTTCCTGAAAGAGAAACACTTGAAATATCGAAAAATAAAGTAAAGAAAAAGGAAAAAGGAAAAAAGAGAAGAAAACAAGAGAAGAAAAAATAATAGAAAAAAAGAAAGAAAAAAAAAAAGAAAAACGGAAAAAAAAACAAAGGAAAATAAAAAGGTGTCTTAAATGAATTTTACATTGTTTTGTTTTTTTCGAACATGAGGAGCAGGTGAAAAATGCTGATGTTTTTGCTTAATTAATAAAATTCTAAAATGCAGTGACAAATTTACAACTGTGCACTTGATTACTGCCAATGTTTTAATTAGGCGGATCCTTGCTAGCAATAAACAAATCATGCATGTCAATACAGTAAAATAAAATAACTTTTCATCAATTGTTTTGTCTAATAGAAAAACTGTTGTTCAGATTATAAGATTATTAGTATCCCTTGTTAATAAAATTAATTCTATATTTCCTTTTTCTTATAATCAACTCAAAAGTATGGACGTGTGTGTGTGTGTGTTTGCCACTTTAGAGTTTCCATTTGTTTTTTTGTTTTTTATGGCATATGAACCTTGTTGGGTCATTTAATGCCAGCAAAGTTTCCAAAGATTCATAGCGATAGTGTGATAGAAAATTATCTAAACTCAATTTTTTTTTATGAATAAATTTTCTATTTTACCCATAGATGGAGGCCTAACAGGTACTACCACTGAGTGGACCTGGGAGCAATGGTGATGAAAGAGTGCCCCAAATTCCCCAGACCTGGAACTTCACCATCAGATGTAGAATAACCACAGTGGTACTATTTAACCCAGAGTTTGAAGTGGGAGAATGAGGGAATTCCTAATTTTATCAATTATTAGTTCAAAACTGAGTATAATAGACTGGAATTCTAATACAGTCTCCTCCCCCGCCCCTTATATAAACTATATGGATCCAGTTAACTTGGAGAATAGTTTTCTGTAGTCTATAAACGTTTTTTCTTATCTTTTTTGTAGTTATCATTCTTCAAATGTAACAATATCATAAAATCAAATTTATTTTCAATCTATCTATATTAAAGGACAGTTATGTGTATTTATGTATGTCAGGAGAAAACTACAAAAATAAAACAATTAACAACAAAGAAAATATATATACACATTCACTATCACCAGAGTTTACTTTTTGTGCAAAAATAAAGATTTCATTGATATCAGGGAAGATATTTAAAATTTAGGATTTGCATAGTAAGAGAAGGGAAAGTCATTGGTTTGCGTTCATGATTAAAAGATAAAACAATTATATAAGACCAAACAATCAATGTATATACAAGACTAACTTTTTATTATCCCTCCTCTACGTAGGCAATGAAGTGTAAATATAAATCTCATTCATTCTTTCTATATTTATTTGAGAAGTTATGTAAAGTTGGTAAAAATATTGCAAGCTATAGTCATCTCTCATTACACTTGTTTGTTGAAGTGAAATTGTTTTGTCTCTTGTCTTAGAACTTGTAACAAAGAAAAGGACCTAACAGACTCTTAAAGGGAGGATCAAAGTGTAGTATCTGTTCCAGTATCTGTTCAAGTACAATTATTGGGGGCCATCCCCCCAGATCGACAATTTTTATGCGCCCACGTAAAAACGAGACCTTGTGTCCAGCCCTCATAAGTGGGATGAACAGGCAAATACCTTTATGGCTCCTCACTGAGCTGGCTGACCACCTGGGTCTGCTCACAGCCAGTACCTCTTGACTGACTCCATTGAAAGACCCCTGAGACAGGGTGTTCAGACTTGTTCAGCCAAATCTGAAGCTAGACTATCATTAAGTTTACATATGATATGTTCTAGTGGCTTGAACACAGAACCTTTGATGATCCAAACACAGAAACTTCTGCAACCAGGTCTGATTATCCATGAGTTCAATCTCTGGATTAGGCAGTAATACCTGGATCAGTGGGAGGGACAAGTAACCAATACAAGATATCCTCTAAGCATAGAGTGTGGCAAAACAAGTTCGAATCCTAGACAAGTTGTAACGGTTATCTTTCTAGGAAATGCACACACACATTATATATATAATGTTTTGAAAGCTATCACAATGCAAATGTAAAAAAAAGATTAGGAAACTATGATGTTCATTTAGAATTTACACTTGCATTGTGATAGCCTTCAAAACCAAATACTAAACCAATATAAAGAATGCTTCAAGCAAATTATAAAATATATATATACAAGTCACCAAGTTTCAGTGCAGTAGAATTAGTTGATAAATAACAGCTAATAATATCCTTTTACATTGCCTTAATTTTCCACAAGAAAAATGTCTGTTCTTGAATGGTGACACTTTCAGTTCAACTGACATTTTCATTTGACACAATTTGTATTTAGATTCTCCATAGGTTGGTTGTTTAGTTTTCTCTGATGAATTGGCAGAGAACATTGGCATCATGGGATTTGGTTCAATTCATCAGTTGGAAAAACAAAAGCCTAATGTAGTAAACGTTCACCTTCAAAGTTGATCTTTTTTTTTCTTCTGTTATGTTGTTGTATATCATAAATGCATATAAATATAAAAATTATGTTGGAGAAAAAAAACAACAAAAAAAAGCTTAAATGCCTCAGCAGTTCATTTGTCATTTTATGGAGACATTTGATATTTGCATGAAACAAACTTTTTTATTTTTAATAAACTCAAATGAACTTGGAGATATGTCAGTTATGAACAAACCTCAAGAAATTATAAAAATTACAAATACATAAAATATTTCTAAAAACAAACTTTTTAAAATCAGTTACATATATACATATATGTGTATACATACCAACCCCTCCACACGAGTAGGATGTGACACAAGGTCACTTAAGAGGAGTTTAACAGGTTTGAATTCAGAGTTTTCCTTCTCCTAGTCTGGGTAATTAGCCAAGGTTAAAAAGCCAAGTCTGTTCTACGATTTACCCATAGCTGGAGGGAGAATAGCGGGATGCATACCTTTCCCAAGGATATTAGCACTATATGAAATGCAAACAGCTTCATGAACTTGGGTTGACAAGTCCATTTCCTACAATGCTAACAATTACACAACACACCTCCATATGTGTGTGTGTATACACACCAATCCCTCTGCACAAGTAGGATATGATACATGGTCAATTTTTCAAGCAGGGACATAAAGACAGCTACTCAAAAAGTAAGTAGAAGATATGGGAGATATAACCATGGATATCTCCCATAACAGAAAAAATAGACTATTAAATATGTCACCTCCTCATAATATATATCCAGACAGAGAGGGTATACAATATGTTTTTCATATTTCATTTGATCTACTCTCAGAATGACATTGATTTATTTCTTTTATAAAGTTTAAATCAACTCACCTTTACCAGTTTATAAGACTAGCAACATTTCTAATGCTGTATAATGTCTGCTATGATTCCATCTTAGATTAATCTTTATGTTCATAAGTGGTTCTCTTGGAATGCAAATATCTTTAAGTGTTTAGATTTTTAATACACAAGCTCAAAAATTAATTAAAAAACAAAAAAAAAACCATACCTATTTCATCCTAAGAGGAGAAAAAAAACAATGTTTGGTTTAATTGGTTTCTATATAAAAATCAGACTCCATCCCCTTCAAATATTATTTTAATTCTTTTTTTTTTTCCAAATTAATCAAAACAGATAATAATAAAGGATACAAAGCCCAGTCTGCCCTACTATTTACCCATATCTGGAGGGGGAATGGTTAGATTCATACCTTCCCAAGGATATCAGTGCTATATGAAATACAAACAGCCTAGTCCAGGATTTGAACTTGGATTGCCATGTTCATTTCCTATGAAGATAACTGTTACACCACAGTTTCTCAGCTGAGCACACACATTCATTTTTAAGTTTTAAAACCAATAAACTTTAAAGATTCACTTTTGATATTTTTTAATCATATTTTTTTATCACATTTTATACTTGCTGTTGTACAATATGTCAATTAAACTAAGTCACGTAAGTTTGTGTTTCTGTGTTATAAATAGTAGCAGTCATTATTTTATTTTACCAGTTTTTGTACTCAACAATTAGTTGAGGGAAATTTGAATTTATTTAAAGTATTTCAGTTTTACCTAACTTCGAACACTTGACTAAAAAGCAGTAACTTTTATTTATTGTTAGAAAAGGTATATCAATGAATTCAGTTCTCATTCACCACTGAATTGCCTTAAAGAGTTATAAATTTAGATACAAACTTGGTAAATGCTAATAAAAAAAAATAGTTTTATGGCCAAACAAAATTTGGCTAGAAACCCATCTCAAACTGTGATTCTCAGCCTTTTCAGCGTGAGTGACAATGATCTTAAAAGGACAACAACAAAAACACAAGTCACATTGGTTGCAATTGCTAATGCAATACTTATTCTTGTGCAGTGCCATGTTCCAACTTATATGACTTCACTTACAAACCACATATCGAAGTAAAACATTGTATGCAGCTTTGCAGAGATAAGCAAAGCTGCACAAAATATTTTGATGATTTTTATAGATAGTTTGAAGACATCTAACTCAGATTTATTCAAATGCAAGGATGTGAGTCTTTTAAAAAAAATTATATATACATATACCATCAGCTCCTAGTTCCATCTGCAAGGGTAAACATTAGAAGATCAAAAGAGAATTTTGAAAGTTGGTTGAAGGAATTCATGTAGCCTGTGAGAAATGGGTGGCAACCTCTAGTGGTCTAGAAGGTCCAATATGATTGAAAAGTTATATAATACTCTTTATTTTCCTTAATTAGACACATGGAATTAGTAAAAGACTGAGCCTTTTTTTAAAAGACAGCAGACAGAATTTAATAATGAATTTCCAAGTTATAGTAAGTGAATCTTTATGAAAATTAAAATAATCAACCACATGTTTTCATTTCTTCAAGATTAATATCAATAAGTTTGACAAACCTGATTTATTGATAAAATGTTTCGTTAATTGATTTCTTTATATACAAATCAATTGAGAATATATTTCTAATGATACACAGTGTCCTTCAATCACCACTTTTCTTAGTCATTGAGTCTGTGTGTGTGTGTGTGTGTGTGTGTGTGTGTGTGTGTGTATATATATATATATATATATATATACACACACACATACACACCTGAGGGTCAGATGAAGCATAAGATGATAAAAATATATAAAAGATTTTGTTAGTTCTACAGAAATGTTTTTATTTTCCCCAGCTGTTCTTTAAACTGTTTGTATATTACATCCTGTTGGTAAACGAAAAAGGTTTTAGAAATTGAACAAAAAAAAACAAAAAAAAAGTCAAATCTATCAAATTACTGAACCTTTCATTTTTCACAAGTTGCCACCTGTCAGCAGTAAGATAAATTGATTGTCCCTGAATTATAAAATTTCTGTCAGCAAGAGATGAGGGAACAACTGACAGTTGGTTTCTTAAACCAAAAAAGGAAGAATGAGATAAAAAGGAATTAGAAGAAAAAAAAACAAGACTTCTCTGTTCACACGCAATCTTATTATTCATCAATTTAACAGACAAATTGTACAAAACATTGTTTAAAAATAAAAACAAAAATTAAAATAAAATGAAAAATGGTTTGTATTTTTGTTTTCAACATGGTTATAGCTTTTCTTGTAAATGTTGCAAGAAAAACTGGACACAGAAAGTATATATAAAGAAAGGCTCTAACTACATCATGGATATGGAAATCTAATAGTGGCAACAATCCAACAAAGTCTTGTAGTATCTTGAGATATTGCTGTTAGTAGTAATGATACTTCAGCTCTGAAATCATTTCTGAACCCAGAGTCATCATCTGATAAAGGCTTTGTTGGATCAATACTGCTGTGCAAACAGAATTCATTGTATGAATTTATTATTATACACACACAATTATATACCCTACCTATGAACATTAATTGGTATGTCCTAATCCTTATAAATACGGGAGTAATATACTGACTGGGTAATCTTAGACCACAAGCAGTGGTTTACCTTCATGCTGCTGGCAAGTATTGTATTTTGTTAATGTTTTAAAGATTTCATTTTATTTCCAACCTCTGCTTGGTCATTTCTAATTTAGGAACCTTTGTTAGGTTACAACAAAGTAATATATATATATATGAGGGTCAGCTGAAATATTTCTGGGCTGACCCAGATATGCTCATGGAATGTGACTAATGAAGTTTATTTTTCAATATATTCCCCCTTGCAGTCCATACACTTCTTCTACATTGCAGTGTTAGTATCCCATTAGTCAAAAAAAAAAAAAAAAGTCATCAAAAGCAGATATGATATCATATGAACTCATAAGCTCACATGCATAGTGGCTGTCAACTTACTTTTGGGTGTGATCAAATCCAAACAGTGATGACCTTTTAGGCCTGATTTGTTCATGACGGCACTGGAATTGAGTTGGTTTTATTTTGTCAGGCTGTGTAAATTTTTACCAGACTTGCATACCTAGTCATTAAAAATAAGTATTTATATATATATGTGTGTGTGTGTGTGTGTGTGTGTATATATATATATATGAAGATTCACACTGTTGCAAGAAACTCAAGTCAGTATATTTTAAATGATCCGTATTTTAAACCATTTGATTTTAATCGTCTCTTTAGCTCTTTATATTGAGCACTTTTTAATTGATTTTAGTGAAAAAATCCAGAAGTAAGTAAGTAAGGTTGTATACTTATTTGCTTGGTGGATTTTTATTGTCACTGCGGTGTGTGTGTGTGTATATATATATATATATATATATATATATATATATATAAAATACATGGTGGTTGTCAACTTATCAAATTGAAGATACACACATACCGTATATGATACACGAAATGCTAATAAGAAAAGTTTTTGCATAAAATGGGCTATTTTGGCAGAAGAGGTATGAATCTAAAATATATTAGGATTATAAACTCTTGAAGTTTGTTACTTGAAGTTTCATGTGGAGCATGCAAACATCAGACAGAAAAGTGAGAAAAGTGGCTAATCATTTGTACTTATGGTGTGACAACATAATATGGTTGACTAGCCACTTTCCTTACATTTCAATCTGATGATTGCATGATCCATATGAAACTTCAAGTAACAGACTTTAGGAGTTCATAATTCTCTCTCTCTCTCTCTCTCATATGAATGTGCTTGTGTGTGTGTGTGTGTGTGTGTGTGTGTGGTAAAAAATAGAGTGGAAAATTTGGACAAATTAACATCAAATTTTTCCCTCTATTCTTTACCACATTCTGTTGAATTTACTCCAATCCTTTTATATATATATATATATATATATATATATATATATATATGATAGATAGATGAAATGGTGATGGCTAGGGACTTATTTTCGAGCATGACATTTTCAAGCAGTTTTGACCATTTACATTTACTTTGATTCTCAATTAAATAGCTCATGAGACCAACCTTTGATTTAAAATGACACCAACATAGGTAACATGACGAAGAATCTAGGTAAACTGATAAAGTTGGAATTAAGTTGGTATTATTTTGTCATGCCGCATGCGCTTTTACTTGATTCACATACCCAGTGTTCAAAAATAGAACACAACTACATGCATTACATTTGAGATCTGTTTTTGATCCCCTGCCTGATGGAAATTCAACATTTCCATCACCCACCATCCCCCCACTCTTAGTCTTTCACTTTCCAAACTCATACTTTATTCTCTCATATTCAAATCTTTTATTCCTTGCCAGATAAAAGTTTTCCATTAATTTTTTGAAATTGGAAGGTTTTTCCCATCTGTCAATTGGGAAAACCTTATAATAGGTTTACAGACTTTAGGTTTTGCTTTGTGGTGTTGGTTGGTTGGGTTTTACAACATGTCAACCCATTGAGTTATTCCATACCAAAGACATTTTTGTTTTATTCATTCTTGATGGGTACTCACATATTTTTTAAACTATTTTTTCTATTTAATCCATAGATGGAACCCTAACAGTTACAACCACTCCAAGTCAGAGTGGACCTGGGAGTAATGGTGATGAAAGGGTACTCCAAATTCCGCAGAGCTCCAGAATTGGAACTTCACCATCAGAGAGAGAGTTTAACATGATACTTAGGACATTAAGACCCTCAGTCACCACCTTCAAGCACATATATGATAAAAAGGGTCGGGACTTGCCATAAGAGGAATAGGGTTAGGACAATCATATCGGTGCTAGGATTTAATGTGATCATCTAATTTATCAGAAGCAGATGCTACAACCACCCATCTAGCCTAAGTAAGGGTCATTGACTGCTTTGTAGTGTGTCATTCTCTTGTCACGAGCCAACACACAAGTTCCAATCACACAATTATGTTTACTTTTGAACCATTGAATATACACCCCCAGATATGGGTTTGATAGTACCACTATTTATCTTCTACAAGAATGGCTTTGGCATTGTGCCATCAAACAAAGAAAAAGAAGCATCACTTATACATGTGCATTTATCTATATGAGAGGAAGTACATGAGAACCATAGATTCCACAATTAATGTGGGGTGCCACAGCTCTGGTGGTTCAATATATCTGAAGGAACTCAGAAAAATCTTTAAATAAAGATTTTAAAATATTTTCATTTTCTAAAAATATTTCAAAAATTTCTTACCAAAAACACTGTTCATAAATAAGTTTGTTCATAAATCAAGGTATAATTCCCCTATAAATTTATTATGTGAATAATTACTCCGTATACATCTGTTACATAATTATTAGATACCTAATATTTATGTGCAATAGTGTAGAAAACAAGATGGCGTTTTAAGTGCAGCCAATGGCCTTGAAGGATGAGTGACAAGGCTTGACCTCAGTCCTGATCGTCCTCCCGATGGATACCGTGAGAATCGGTGGAGGAGACCCTCTTCCGGTTTAGATTAGAAATAGATTTTAGTCAGTCGGCGAGAAACCACGATGGTAGTGAGTCGTGTTATACACACTCCGACTCACTCTTCGCAGATGTCTGGTTGGGGATTTAAAAATAAAATAAGATCAAAGCAAATCGGAGTCTTGTGTTATTACCTCTAAAAACTAACAATGACGCAGGGATTCTGATAAAGAGAAATCCCCAATAGAAGACCAGACCCGAAGTCCCCAAGAAAGTTCAGACCTTAGAAGATTCCAGACCAAGACAAGATGTTATAAGATTCCAAAGACAGCCAGAAGTAAGAAGTAAGTAATGAAGAGGGTATGCAACACATCTACTGATAGTCTAGACAACTTATTTGACTGAATAAAACAAAACATCTTCAGCATAAAATAACCCAAGTGTTGACATGCCATAAAATCCGACCGACCAACCAAACCAATAAAAGAGAAGGGATATGTTATGAATAAAAGAAAAAGCCTTTTTTCTCTTTATTTTTTAGATGAGGCTTCATAATTTGTATTAATCGGACTATGGTCCTCATCTTTGTTAGCTATACAACATTTCGGCCAATGTGCCCTCTGGCCTTCGTCAGGTATATTTTGTAAGATTATAAACCTCAAGAAGGCTGGAGGGCACATCGACCAAAACATTGTGTAGATAACAACAAAGATGAAGACAATGACCTAAATTATCAAGCCTCATCTTAAAAATTCAGAGAAATAGCCCTATAAATTTATTATGTGAATTATTATTCTGTATATATCTACTTATTGTGTAGACAACTTTTTTCTTTTTTTTCTTTTTTAACTGTCCATGTAAATTCCAATACTATGGTGAAGGATATAAATTTAGGTCATTTAGCTGATTGGATTTATGGCATGTCAACCCTTGGATTATTTTGTATATTTACTATAGACGTTTTTGTTTCATTTTTTAAACTGATGTTTTGATGTATTCAACTCATAGATATAAACCCTTAACAGGTACAATGACTCCAGGTCAGAGTGGACCTAGGAGTAATGGCAATGGAGAAGTAGTCCACACTCCCCAAAGCCCCAGAATTTGAACTGGACTTAAAGTACAAATTTAGTATAGAATTCAACAAAGAAAAATGACAGAAAGCAATATACTCAGAGGAAGAAAAAGAAAAAAAGAGAAGTAAAGATGTAAGTAGTAATAGTAGGATGAAGTCATTTTTAAAACAAAATTCAACAACAGAAGATTAAGCATATAAATGATCTACACCCAGTAACTTGCATTTATAAATACTTCCCTGACATACTCGTCCTTCGGGGCGGGAGTCTAGTGTGCTTCGGCCACTGGATCAGGGTAAAGTACAAATAATAGCGTCAATCCCAGGGGGCTATCCCCCCAGGCAATACCTGCCCCCTTGATTTAAAGGGGCAGGGCTGGGTTTATTGCCCAGCGCCTGAAGCGCACCCCTTGAGGGGGAATGCCGCGGGGATCGACGCAATTTTTGTTCTTTCCCACCCGTGAGCTTCGTGGGGTATGAGACAAATATTCCCAGTAACTTGTATGAGTAAGTAATGGACATTCATTCATAAGCTTTCATTTAATTTACATGCACTTTTGTTTGCTATAATTGTATATTTATATTTGTAATATATATGGAAGCACGTGGTGTAATGATGAGAGTTGTAGAAAATGGACCGGTTGACCCGAGTTAAAATCCTGGATGAGGCTGTTGTATTTCACATAGCACTAATACCTTTGGCAAAGGTATGAATCCAACTACTCTCCCTCCATCTATGGGTAGATAGTAGGGTAGGCTGGGTTTTATAACCTTGGCTAGGTAACCAATCTAGGAGAAAGAAAACTGAATTCACACCCGTGCTTGTGTGAGGGATTGGTGTTATACAATATATATATATATATATATATATATATATAAGTAATTGGTAATTTGCTTGAAGCATTGTTAAGTATGTTATAATATATTAATGATTTGAAGGAAATTACAATGCATATAAAAAAATAAAAACAAAAAGATGTTATTTTTGTCTTATCGAGGTGAATTCTGATATTCACCGCTGAAGATGAAGTTTCTACTTTGAAATTGATAAGACAAAAATAACATTTTTTTGTTTTTATTTTTTATACACATTGTAATTGCCTTCAAATCACTAATATATTATATATATATATATATATATATATATATATTTGTATTATATTCAATAAAGTTGTTGTCGTTATAATCTTATAATTGAATTTTATCTAATAAATCCTAGATTAGATACACCAATAACTGATAAGCCTGACATTTGAAAATACCTCAATATATCTTGCATATCAGCAAAGGAAGATGGAACACTTGCAAAATAATATCAATGTGATAAAAATATCTCCATAACAAATTTAGTATACCCAGACATTATGGCATTCACCTCCCAGGTGATACCAGATCTGAAAAAAGAATGGAATAATCAATATATCAATTTGATCAATAAAACTGGAGAAAAGAAATGAAAATAGTGAATCCCATTTAAAGCAATTTATAATCTGAATATGATATTAATCCAGCAAAATATTAGATTATTAATCTTCTTAATCTTCTTAAGCGATTGATTGATCTTCAAACAAAAGAATTATAAGATTATCTCACCGATATTCTTTTAAGAGGAAATGTCTACCTCTTGAAGATAAAAGTGAAGTTGTACTAAATGATATAATGATTTGATGTCTATTGAAAAGATATTCTTCTTGGAATCATAATAACAATTCTTGATGCATTTGTTTTACAACAAATCTATTGAATAATGAAAGTGGTGCTTACAATAAGAGGCATTTTATATTTCAACAATATTTCTTAATCTAATTTTTATTATATCCTATTTTTTTAGATTAAGATCTGTTGACCATTATAGTAATTTTAACTTGTATTTACCTTAATTTTAAACTTTTTAGTTACTTTTTTTTTAATATTGAAGAATAAAAAGTGAGAGTGTAAAATAGGAAATGTAAGATTGATTTATTGATATTTGAAAAGATATATATATATATACCAACCCCTCCACATGAGCAGGATATGACACAAGGTCAATTTCTGGTTATTTCCTATAACTCCAACCTAAAAAAAAAAAGGGGGGGAACCACTAAGAATGAATTTTATCTGTTAATTAATCTACCCATTATTTTCTCATTAAACTAAACCTAAACCCAACCCTGTCTTCTTTTTTCCTAGTAGATCAATAAATAAATAAATAATTTATCAGTCAATCAGAGTTGTTCCTCTTTGTTTAGGTTAGAGTTATAGGAAATAACCGAATTTCTTAAGTGGAGTTTAACAGGTTTCAATTCAGAGTTTTCCTTCTCCTAGACTAGCCAATGTTGGAGCCCAGTCAGCACTACTATTTACCCATAGCTGAAGAGAGAGTACTTGGATGCATACCTTTCCCAAAAATGATGAAAGAATAGTAGCCCTTATATTGATCTTCTGCAGACCAATGAATTTTTGTAGCTCAGTTGGTAGAGTAGCATTTAACTCCGCTTTTACAAGGTAAAAAGGGACACAAGTTCAAGTTTCATGGAAGAGATTTTCCTTTATTATTATTCCGTTAATATTTATAGATGTGAATGTTGACTGAATCGCCTCATTATTATTATTATTATAGTTTGTCAAGGAAATGTGGCACTGGAAGCTAATTCTAATTTGCATAGTTTTTGTAATGTTAATGATTGTCCAAATGAGAGCTAGCTTCATTGTAATATAAACTTGTTATTTTTTGTTTGTGAGAGGACAGTTTTTTGTTGTTGTTTTTTTTAACCGGAAGGTATGCAGAGCTCTAAGCTAAATTATGAATTCCTATTTGCACCATTTCTTGCTGTCACAGAATGGCTCTTCAGAGCTCAGTTGGTCTCAAGCAGTGGGTGCCTTTAAACAGGCTTTCCCCAAGGCAAAAAGAGACATGAGGTCAGATCTCATAGAGCTTTTTTTTTTTTTCTTTTATTATTCTTTCTTGCTGTTTTAGAATGATGACCTGAGTGAACCACAATAAAAAAAAAGATACAACTAAAGATGGTAGAAAATATACGTCAGAATTAATTATTTGTAATGTCATATGAAAATAAAAGACTTGTGAGTTAAACTGAAATGGTGAGCTCTTTTCTTTTTCTTTTAATAAAGAGTAAACACTAATCCCAATAAATCCCTAGGTTATGGAGAAACTATCTCATCTACCCCAAGTGATGTCAACACACATATGATCTCTGATGAAAGAGGAATTTTTCCTAGCTGTAGTCATGTCAGTACTACCGTATGGCTGTACATCTTGGACTATCATTGAATTAGTTGCATTAAAAAGAGGCAAGATTATAAGATTAAAAACTAAGGTGCATGTAGTGTAATGATTATCTTTGTAGGATATGGAGCCAAGTTCAAATCCTGGATGAGACTGTTTGCATTTCACTTTGTTATGAGCAAAGGAAAAGCCTACATTCATTTCACCTCCCCCAAGCTATGAGTAAATAGGATCTTTAGCCCTGTTACCGAAACCAAACTAAGAAGGAATTTATGTTATTTAGATTTTTCAGACTTGTTTAAATCTATAGTTGTTATATACACAACATTTTGGACGATGTTGCCACTGGCCTTCTTTAGGTGTTTCTTGTCCAACTTGGGAAGCTTCTCAAGAAAGGCAGGAAAGCACATCAGCTGAAACACAGTGTGTGTGTGTGTGTGTGTGTGTGTGTATATATATATATATATATATATATATATATATATATATATATATATATATATATATATATATATATATATATGTGTGTGTGTGTGTGGAGGCACTGGTATAATGGTCATTGTTATAGGAAATGGACATGGCAAGTCGAGTTCAAATCTTTATTGTGGCTGGTTGCTTTTCACACAGCACTAATACCCTTAGAAAAGGTATGAATCCAACTATTCTTCCTCAAGATATGGGTAAATGGTAGGGCAGACTTGGCTCTTTAACTTTGGTTAAGGCAACCAGTCTAGGCAAAGGAAAACTGAATTCAAATCTGTTAAACCCCACTTAATTGATATTGTGTCACATCCTGCTTGTGCAGAGGGGTTGGTAAATACATACATACACACACACACATATATATATATATATATATATATATAACAATGCAGATGAGGACAACAGACCAAAAAATCTAAATAATACAAACGATCAAGACTTATCTAAAAAAGTTCAGACAAATAAGAGAAGTAAATCTCTGAATTCTAACTAGCTGTGTACCACTTTAAAGTTGTCCATGAATCTCAACCTGACCGGGTAAATACGTACCAGTTAGAATTAATGATAATAATAATAAACATCAAATTTTATTTTTTGTTTATGTCTTATTAGCAGATATTTACAATACTGGTTCAAGGTAATAAACAAGCCTAAAATCACTATCAATTACTTGCGAGTTTTAAGTTTAGTTTATTAATCTTAAATAGGTGCTCATGGGTTAGTAAATTGTCAGAAAGATATGGAAACAACCTCTAATCTATCACTTACCTAATTGATTGATTTAATCTATATCTGTTCATATCTACCTCCATCCCTACCCCCCCCCAAAACACCTGTCTACCTCAGTCTGTTTCTGCTTTTATTAATACACTTTTCCATGTCTATTCAGGTGTGACTATGCATCTAATCATTCATCTCTGTCACGCTGAATCTATCTATTTACCTGGTCAAGCTTACACGAGTTTGCCTGACTAGAGATTAAAAAAAATAAGAAAAAAAAAATCACCCACATTCTTTCTAGTTCAAACATATTAAGAGCTGTGTTATTTGCAAACAGCGTCTATACACACGGCAGATGCATTTCCAACAGATCTTTCTTAAGAGTTCAACCGTCTTTTATGTCTAGTTCTCTAACAATGGCCAGCTCATCTCTTAACTTTAAGTTACAATACAAAATGCTGTAACACAAACACGTATCAATTCCCTGGGGGTTACCATGTATTTCAAATGTACTGCTTAGAAGAAGAAGGTATCTATTGGCTGATTCAACATAAGAATTTCTGTTTAGCCTCCTACTAAGTGTTTCCACCTGGTGCTAGGCAGAGAAACTAAAACTTCTTGCCTGAAGAAGGATAATGGGAAGCTATAAAGTATTTAAGAAATAAAGAATGTTGCAATACGAGAGATGTGATGTACTTGGTCTCTCATCATAGTTTTGTTTCTTTGCTTTGAGGAGTTTGATATTTTTCATGATTTCTGTTTTTAGCATTTTATATAAGTTAGGGTTGGTAACTGACAGTCACCAAACAGAGTTGACTTCGTGTCCTCACTACCCTAACTTAAATATACATACTCTATCAATGATATTGAGCTCTCTTTACTAATAAATATAGCTAACTACACACACACACACACACACACACACACATAAGAATATATATAAGAATATAGTTAAAAATTCATTTTGTCAAAAACGGATTTTTGGCTAATTTTGGGCCACCCTAAAATAAGCTAATTTGAATTATTTCGCTGCTTAAATTATTTTAATTTTCGGAAAAGGGAAACAAAGACAATTTATCTACTTATCAGTTGATTGATTCTGATTTAGTAATGAAAAACTTGTACCGTTTTAGATTTAAGATAGATATGTTACCAAAAATCAAGAAATTATCTAATTTGAATGAGATTTTTAGCACATTATTCAGCAATGAATTCTTTTATGTTGAATAGTTTGTTTTAGTTAAAAGCCTGAAGAAAACTTTTACTTAAACAGTGTGTGTGTGTGGGGGGTCAACGTTTGCTCATTCGAATAAGATTCCATAACATTTAAATATAGAACTATTTTTTTTTACCCAACATGAAATATTTTAAAGTAAGTTTAATAATCATGTTAAATCAGACATGTATTCAGAATTTTACTCTATAAATTAATTATTAAAGTAATTTAAAGAAATCTATTTTAAAGCATGATTTCAATTTTAGTTGAGCGTAAAAAGAACTTTTGTTTTGTTTTATTAAAACAAACAAGTTAATCTCTGTAGCCTGTGAAGAGAGAAAGGGAAGGAGCGACTCTACCTAGAGTTAGAGGGTTTGGGGAGTGGGGCTGGCTGCTGATTGTTTACATGTTGTGATCTTTCACACCCCTTCACTGGCATATAGAGGGGAAGAAGAGAGTTATGTATAATATAAGACAGGGATGGGTCAGTTGTTGACTTAATTGCAAATTACGACTAATTAGAACCAATTAAAGTTGATTTTTTTTCCAAAACATTTAGTAGTCCTAAAACTAAGCTATAATTTACTATAACTGTCGTGTCATTTGACTTACAAACAAAAAACCCTTTAGGGATCAAAAGTGGAAAATATCAGCTTTAGTATAATATATATATATATATATATATATATATATATATATATATATAAGTACATCCCAACTAATTTTTTTTATTAAAAGTTAATTTTCTTCTAAACTTTAGTTAGCAAGATTTTAGAATTTTTAATGGAATATTATACTATCATAATGTTTTTTATGA
>CM042150.1:115855285-115970285 GCA_023376005.1 Doryteuthis pealeii | reverse complement strand
GGGCTTTTTTTTGTGTGTGTGTGAGGGGGGGGTGTCAAGTGTTTTCATTGCCTGATGTGATTCTGAAGAATGCTTATTTCTTTCTTCTATCTGCTGCTCTCATCTAGAGCTTATTTTAAGAGGAAGGCTTATATCAAAATAATCCTGAAAAATCACACTGGGTTTTATTTTGGTGTTAGGTCTTGTTTAAACATGGTAATAGGGTGGACTGGCAAACAGTTTAGGAGAAAGAAAACTTTGAAGCCAAACCAGCTTTACTCTGCTTAAAGATTGAACTTATGTCCTATCCTGTCTATTGTGAAGGTATTGGGGTAAATACCTATATACTTTTTATTTTATTTTTATCTCATACAAAAAGAAATGATATACTTCCTTAGCGCGTGGTGTAATGGTTAAAGTCATGGGAAACGGACTCGTCGCCCCGAGTTCAAATCCTGGATGTGGTAATTGCATTTCACTTAGCCCTAATACCCTTGGGAAAGGTATGAATCCTACTCTGCCTCCAGCTATGTGTAAATAGCAGGGCAGACTGGGTTCTTTAACCATGGCTAGGTAACCAGTCTAGAAGGAAAATTCTGAATTCAAACCTGTTGAACTCCGCTTAAGAAATTGACCTTGTGTCGCAACCTTCTCATGCGGAGGAGTTGGAAAATATATATACTTCCTTTTCTTTCCATACCCTGTCTGCCATGTTCAATTTTGTTATTTCTGTACAGATAATGGCTTTTCAGTGTAGGACAAATCTCTTCTTTTGAGGGCTGTTGGATTTTCTGTTCTATTCTCTCCAGCAATTGTAAAGAAATGTTGTATTCACAGCCTTCAGTTATATTTTCACATGGGTGTCTGACTTTTGTGATGAGGTTTCAATGCATAGTTTTCTTCTGAAAGGCTATATCGATATATATTGACAGCATATTATTGAAAGATTTTTTACTTCCTAATTTTTTTGTAAAGTGTAGGTAATATTTATTTGCTTACCTAACAATAGCTAAAGGTCAGTTTATAATGGGGGGTGGGGGAGGATTTAGATCTGTAAGCCCACTTGATATATCACTTGCCTCAAAGTCATATTTCAAGATAGCTAATTCAAAAACATTTTCCTCTCAGCTATTGATGAAGACATCAATGTCTACACCTAATATAACATAGGGCGTGTTAATTTGAGTGTTTTCTGTTTGTGTGTGTATATATGTACTTACCAATCTCTCTACATGAGCAGGATGTGACACAAGGTCAATTTCTTAGGCAGAGTTTCATCATAATCATGTTGTGCTACTAGTACAGATATCCATCACAATCTCTCACCAACTGTCCCTCTCATTCATTGGCCTCAAGAGGTCCTCTGTGCAGCATCTAGTATCCGCGCAGAGCTGGTCAATGTAGGTCTTTTCTGGCATGCCCACGTGCTTTTTCCACTGGAGGACATTGCTTATGAGTTAGCCCTTGCTTCTTCAACAGTGTCAAACATGTCTTGTTCATCTCACTTGGATTGCTTGTGTGATGGGGGGTAAGTGGCCATATGGCTGCTTTCTCACAGGGAGTTGTTTCCATGGTTTAAGATCACACACAGCATTTTTGTGTAGTACCTCTCTAACTGATTCTCTAGGCACTTCATTAGGGGCAGCCAAGTGGTGCAGCCATACAGTTGCATTGATACAACTAAAGGTATTTGCCTCATACCCCACTTGTATGGGCTGGATACAAGGCCTCGTTTTAACGTGGGCCCACCCACAAGCCGAAGATCATGGGTGGGAAAGAACATAAATTGCGTTGATCACTTCCACATTCCCCTCAAGAGGGGCGCCTCAGGTGCTGGGCAATAAACCCAGCCCTGTCCCTTTAAGTCAAGGGGGCAGGTATTGCCTGGGGGGAAAGCCCCCTGGGATTGACGCTATTAACTTGTAAAGATCCAGGGCTGAAGCCACTGGACCCCCACCCCATTGGGCAGGTCTACATTGATACAACTTCAGCTTGGAAGAATTGTTGCTTTAACTTGTCAGTGAAATTAAGTTTGAATTCTGAGTTTTCTGTCTGTTTTACAGTCTCAAAGGAAAACTCAGAAATTCAAACATTTTCAACTGATTAAAGATAGGCCCTGTGTCACATCCTACTCATGTGAAGGTGTTGGTAAATGCATACATGTGTACACACAAACACAATTGGACTCGCAATGTTCAAGTATAAATCCATATATGCTGATTTTCTACAGAGAAGAAATGAACTGATAATTTCACAAAATGTTGACATTTTAATTATGAAATCATTAATTGAATATTATTAATTAATTAATAATTAACTGAAAACTAATTGAAAATCCTGCAGAAGGAATTAAATTATGTTCAGATTATGCATAAACATTTTTTATATTATTTACTTAATGTTTTTATTAGTCATTTTTCATCCTTTGAAAAAAAATTGCTTTTGAAACTCTAGTCCATGATTCTGAGAAGATATTAAAATTAAAATGTCACTTCCATTTCTTTTAATTAATATTACTACTTCTGTCCTACAATAGATGTTACCATTAAGTATATAAAATTTATACGCAGATAATTATTATGGTACAGAGATAGTTTTATTTTATCTCTATCTCACCTACATCCTAACCATTCATTTCAGAGACATAACTAAACAGCTAGTTGGATACAACTACTTCCCCTAGATTAGAGCTTCCTAAACTTTGTGTGAATACCCCCCCCCAAAAAAAAAAAAACAACAAAAAAAAACCCCACATGATACCCCTATGTAAGCAACCAACGGATTTACCAACCCTTCTACACAAACAGAAAACAATTTTTTTAAGTGGAGTTTTACAGCTTTGAGATTTCCTTCTAGGCTGGTTGCCATATCTAGGTTAAAGACCCTAGTCTGTCCTACTATTAACCAAAAGCTGGAGGGAGAATAATTGGATTCATACCTATTAGTGCTATGTGAAATGCTACCAGCCTTGTCTATGTTCTAATGGTGACTGAGAAAGGCACTTAACCTGCATTAAATCTATTTGTTTTGATATATACAGCAGTTAAGGAAAAATGTAATTGCTTTTTGTAGAATGGTCAGTTGTCAAGTTTCAGCAGTGCAGAGCTGCACTGTCATACACATTTAATGAATTATATTTAGAAATGATATAGTTGGAAGCTAAAAATCTTCCTGTATTCTAATTTCAGTATATGAACCTTAGTAATGGCAATAAAAGGGTACTTCACACTCCCCAGATCTAAGACTGGAGCCTCATCATCAGATGTTTGGGAGGGGGGTCTTCAATCTCTGCAGGGGTACAGTCACCATATTCTAAGCACCCAGTTACAGGACATCATGAGTTTTAGAGTGTACATTTAAATCATTTCCTTTTCTTTTTATTTAAAAGTTGATTTGGGGCCTTCTCCACCTACTCATCTAGCCTAAATAAGGACCAAAATTGAGTATTGCATGCCATGGACTACTCAGCCATTAGGGTTCCATCTTTAAGTATCATGGGTTGATACCCATGGCTCCATTGGGGGAGGAGTCTTACCCCTCTGCAAAGGTGCAGTTGGTGTATTCTAAACTCCCAACCAACAAGGCTGGTTAGATTATGTTTTTTTCCATCTCAAAGAAAAACAATTTTTACTGCTTGTTCTCAGTTTCATTTAGAAACGGCAAATTTGTAAGGGGGCCTGAATTATAGACACAGCAACAGACAGCTAACAAATGAAGAAAGATGACAAGAAATTAGATGTTCACACATCAACAAGCCTTCCCATCATCCCTTAGTACTTTTTTTTCATTCAGCCATCATCAACTGCATGCCTCATTAATGTTGAGCCAGAATTTCCACCATTACTCTCACTTCAGCCATTGCCATCAATGATGGCTTCAAAGCTTTCCACAAATGATGCTGCACTCAAATTGTGGCTCAAGTTGTCTCTCTAATCGAACAATATTCACAGACTTACCGTGGGCAACTGAAATACAATGTTAATTATTTTGTTCTCTTCTAACATGTTTTATTTTTGTTTTGAATTTGCAGATTCAGTATATGCAAGTGAGAGGTTGTGTATGTGCATCTATAAGCTCTAAAACAAAGAGTATTTTTTCTCTCAACAATTATTGCAATTTGAAGCAAGTGTTTTCTTGAAAAGTATTTAACACAGGAAAGTTATATTTGGGGTTAACTTTTCAATTAAATGTCTTTAATGTTTATTAGTCTGGTATACTAGTAAAAATAATTGATATATGGAATTTGTATTATCAAGATTTTTCAGGTTGTTCATATATATATATATATATATATATAGGAGAGTTGAACAAAAGTGATAAGAAAAATCATTATATTTCTCGTCTTAATTTTTTATTGATCTCATCTAGTTTTGACCTTATGAGGAAAGATTTTGTCAAAATAAGTTTCATTTAGAAAGCTTTTAAAATATTTTTTTTAAAAAGCAACAAAAAATGAACTGGTAACGTAGTATATCCATTCGTTGAATTAACATTATTTTGTATTTTTTAAATTTTTCAGACTGTTTTCCTCATCTTTATTGTTATATACACAATGTTTTGGCTGATGTGCCCTCCGGCTTCTTCAGGTGTTTCTTATCGAACTAGAGGATTGGTTGGTTGGATTTATAGCATGTCAACACTTTGGGTCATTTTATCCTGAAGACATTGTTTTGGTCATTCTTGATTTGTGCACAATTTTATTTTTAAACACATTTTTTTGGGGGGAACTCATTTTGGTTTATTTAAACCATTGAGTGGACCTGTGAGTAATGGTGTTGAAGGTGTACTCCAGATATATATAGATAGAGTTAGAAAGAGAGAGAGTGTCTATTCAATTTCATTTAGTGGATGTTTTCACAATTGTCTTTAAAAAGAGACTTGGATTTTTCTAGTGGTTATTTAGCAATGAGAAGGCATGAAACAAGAGAACCCTAAGATTTGCAGATGAGTTTAAAAAGACAAAATTTGTCATAGCCGGTCCTGTGATAATGATAGTATTGGCACAGATTCTATCTGTAGAGTTGACAAATTTTAGGTGTGGCGATATTTTAGTGGGAGTGTGAAAAGAAAGAAAGAAAGAAAGAACGATTACATGACGAGAGAGAGAGAGAGAGAGAGAGAGGGTTTTAATAGAGAATTAAAAAAAAAATAGAAAGAAAATTTGTTATATTTAGAAAGGCTGATTCAGTGATATTTGTTACTTAATATCAGTGCCAGACACAAGATAGCCAAGAGTCATTAGGTTAACTTATAACTTATATATATATATATATATGTTACAATAGGTTGCGGCTTGCCATAAGGCAATAGGGTTGGGACAATCATAAAAGTGCTAGGACTTGACATGACCAGCCAATTGATTGAAGGGGGCCTCTCTGACCACCTGTTGAACTGGAGGAACCTTCTGGTCAGAATCGAGAACTTTAATAGAACTTCGAAATAAATAAAGGGTTCTGTGAAGGCTCCCAATTCTGACAAGAAGGATCCTGAGTCCAACAAGAAACACCTGAATAACAATAAACAGTCCCAAAAAAAAAAATCTAAATAATACAAATCATTAAGCCTCATCTAAAAAAATTCAAACAAATAATATATAAAAGTTCACTAAATCATACTTAGTAACTGAAATACATTTATGATGAAAACCGAAATGATAAAATCTCTGAAGAGGTTTTGTGTTTCAATAAAACTAACTCAAGTGGACAGTATGATGCAAGATCCATAACAAAGCAAAACAGTAGATAATAATGGATCTACATTCATGCATGAAAATTTATTTCCTTAATCCAATTGCATACTTTGTTTTCACACCCCATTTACTTCAGTAATATTAAAGCCATGGCATGTTTCAATATATAGACAGTATGAGATTGCCTTTTCTCTGAAATGGAATTATTCTATTGAACAATGATTAAAGCATTGTTTTGATTAGCACTGGATATATATATATATATATATATATATATATATATAAATAATTCCAAGCGGATAATGGAAAATCTGCTAAAAACCTTAAATCGGACTTTAAAAAATCAGGCAAAGTGGTGAACAATCCACCAAAAATTGCATCATACAAGTTTGTAGTGCAATGGCCACTATTGTAAGAAATTAACATGGTGTCTTAAGTTCAATTCCTGCACAAGGCTATTTGCATTTTACATAGTGCTAATACCCTTGGGAAATATATGCATCTATTCTCTCTCCAGCTATGGGTAAATAGTAGGGCAGACTGTGATCTTAAACCTTGGTATGGCAACCAGTCTAGAAGGAAGAAAACTAAATCATACCTGTTAAACTTTGCTTAAGAAATTGACAATGTGTCACATCCAGCTCATGTGGAGGGGTTGATATATATATATATATATATATATTAGTTAAAAATCAACCTTGTATCGTGTCCTGGTGAAGCCGGGGGGTTGGGTAAATAAATATTTAATAATATCTACTGTAATCAATATTTTGATCAGAAATAAAACTAAAAAATCAAAATGATCATATATAAACTAACAGTAAAGAGCTGGGTTAACTCAGTCGGTAGGGCGTTTGGCTAGAAACTATAAGGTTACTAGTTTGATACCAGCCCTCCCCAACTCAGTGTATGAGTATCACAGGGATCTATGCGGTAAAGTAAGGAACTGATGGTAGATGTAGCGCACCATCTCAGATGCAAAGATAATCTCCTTGATCTAGCGATAGCAAAAGGGGATAGACTCCCCCACTGATTGGCTGATACCGACTTTAGGCCACCCCGACAACTTTACTTTACTTCCCATAGGAATTGGGAAATGGTTATTAAAAAAAACAAAAAACAAATGATTGATTGATTTTAAGAAGATTCCAATCTACCAAGGGTTATTTATGCCTAGATGTTAGAGAATTGCATTCATTGTACATCCATATTTTTTGTGTAGTTGTTCCTTAAGAGTCCCCTCCCCCCAGACTTATTGTTTCTTAGCAAAATTCTTTGAGGGATCTCTTTACTATCTAAATTCTTAATTACATTGATATTTATATTCCGCGAAAAATTTTTTGGTGTATGAAAGGTGACCCTAAACAAATTTTTTTAAATGGAAGAAATTACATTTCAATCTTTGAAAGTATAAGTAAGTAAAATCGTTGGGGTGGCCTAAAGTCGGTATCAGCCAGACAGCAAGGGAGTCTATCCCATTTTCACTAGCACTAGACCAAGGAGATTGTTTTGTGGATCACCATACCTACCATCAGCTTCTTACTGTACCACACTGATTCCTGTGCTACTCATATGCTGAGTTAGCGAGGGCCAGTATCAAACCAGGTACCTTGCGGTTCCTAGGTGCATGCTCTAGAGACTGAGCTAAACCAGCCCTAAACCACAACAATATTTAGTATCATTTCCTTAGCTGAAGTCAGTATTGTGAACAGTTAAAAAAAAACTACTAACAGCTTCAGTCTAACCTAAAAAAAAAAAAAAAAAATATGGCTTTAGTATTTTTATCTTGGCAGTATATTTCAACTCCCCAATTTTTCTTTTTACACTATATGTGTTATGGTTAAATATAAAATCTATTCTATTTTCAATGTGACAAATTGTGGGAACAATACTTTTGATATTATGCGAACAAATTCTGTTTTGTTCAGCACAGATAAAAACTAGAATTATAGGATCAAAATATACAAACTAAAAATATTTTTTTCTTTATTTTGATATCTTAGGAAAAGTGTTCAAATTTAATAAACATTGAAAGAATTGTATTATCATAACCAAACAAAAAATATCTAAACTCAACATTCAAAAGTTTATAAACTCTTATTACAAAAGGTCAAGTTTAATTTTATCAAAAAGAAAAAAAAATGTTTTTATCTTAAAAAGAAAATGACTAGAAATAATGGATGTTGGTTGGTTGGGTTTTACAGCATGTTAACCATTTGGGTTATTTTATGCGGAAGACATTTTTGTTTTATTCATTCTTGATGGGTACTCAATTTTTTTTAAAGACAGTTTTTCTATTTAACCCATAGATAGGACCCTAACAGGTACTATAACTCCAGGCAGAGGGTACCTGTGAATAATGGTGATGAACAGGTACTTCACATTCCCCGGAGTTCCAGAATTGGAACCTTACCAGCAGATAGAGTTTAACGTCATATCCAGAACACTAAGACCCTCTGCCACCACCTTCTAGCACATATACAATAAGGGAAATAGAGCTGTGACAATCATATAGGTGCTAGAAGAAATAATAGAGAATTTATTTTTTAAATTATAGAATTTATCATTATAAAATGAAAAAGAGAATCTATTTTAATGTTTACTAACCTAAGTATGACACTAAACTGCATCTGATGGTGAGACTCCAGTTCTGGGGAGTGTAGAGTACCCCTTCATTGCCATTACTCCCAGATCCACTTCCGATCTTGAGGGGTAACATGTAATGGTCATAGACATCTTTTAGAAAATTATTTATATTTTATAGGACTGTATGCAAAAAAAAAAAAAAAAAAAAAAAAAAAGAACTTTCAAAAACAACTACACAAAAATGTAAATTTGAATGTACAATGAATGCAAATCCAGAATCTCTAGTTATAAAATAACCCTATATGGTTTGGCAATCAACCTAGCTTATAGGAAAGAAATTGACAATCTTGATTGGTATTTCCCATGTGATTGATTAAGAGTGGTTGTAGAAAAAGGTTTTTATATTTTGAGGAAATCAACAATTTGCCCCGAGAACCTTTAATCTTTTTGTCTTAATATGTTTAGTTGGCTAAAAAAAAAGTTTATACTTTGTTAAATTGATTTTTCTTTTTTTTGGGGGGGGGTGATGTTTAAGAGTCAGTGTGTGCGTAGAGTGGTGTGCCTGTAAACTGACTTTTAGCCAAAACTTAATTGTTCAGGAGCCAATAGTGGTTTGACTTTTGATGCACTAGTTGATTTTTGTTTCCTCTGATGATAACCATTACACATGGGTGCCTCTTGATGTATGTGCAAAAAATAAACAGAAAATTGACACCAAAATTTGGAAAATGCTCAGAGCAATTCATATTTTATTTGAACATGCTGATTTAATGTAACATTTTTAGTTTGGTTAAAAGAGTTTTCCATAAAATCCATAAATGCCAATGCAGCTGTCAAAACTTGAAGATCTCAGTTCTCTCTCTCCATATATATATATATATATATATGCTTGCAACCTGTAGTACAGCTTTCCAGAGGGAAATTAGCTAACAGCCAACATTTATGCTTAAATTTCAAGACCCACCTATAAAATGGATGTGAGCTCTCTTGCAACCTTGACATATATACCTATGTAAGTCTTTATCATTTGAATTCTCCCTTATGCTTGTAGCTGTTGTCCCATGGTTAGGAACCCTGACTGATGAAAAATCAGATGGATTTTGATCCAGGCTGAAGGTAGCCTGCTAAATCTAGCCACCCTGAGGAGACATGATACATCGAAACACTGTGTCTGTGGATGACTCATAGACACACACACACATATATATATATATATATATATATATATATATATATATATATATATATATATATATATATATATACTTGCTTACCACTTAAAACATCAATATATTTTCAATTTAATACATATTACAACAAGAACAGCACTATTATCAAGTCAGTCAGATGAGCCTATAGTATAAGTGCTCTCTGAAAAGTTTCTATGATATTCTAAGGTTTAAAAGTTTTTGTTTTTTTTTTGTGACAATTTAGCACCATTTTAAGACATTCCTTTTAATAAAACATAAATAAATAATTAGCATTTAATAGTTATCTCTCTTTATAAATTATGATTTTGATGAGAATGAACACACCTTTTACTATTATAACTTGTTGACCGTTAGCAAAAACAGAACGCTGCTAGTCAAACGTTGGAATTAATCAAAAAATGCACTGTCTATATTAATATTTTGATTAATTCCAACGTTTGACTAGCAGCGTTCTGTTTTTGCTAACGGTCATTTTTCCCGTCTTATTTTTGTTGATGACCGACCCACGTGCGGTCGATGCATAATATTGCGAGGGTCCTCATATCAGTGAGGAAGGGCCGGTGTTGCTTTTTAAACCGTCGAGAGGAAAGCCCCGAAACAGTTTGCACATTCTCTCCTGATGAGCCCATGCAGTTGTAAACATCCTTTGTTTTTTCATTATATCATATTCACACTGTCGGATTAATTTCCATTTTATTTTCACACACACATATATATATATATATATATATATACTTTGTCATTAATTGTTTTACTTTGATAGTTTCCTTCAGACATACACACACACAAACTACCCTTTATATATGTATAAATTAGGATACTTTAACACTGTTGCCCAAGCAAACAAGAAATCATAGCATTTTCTTGTGCTGTAATTATTAGAGATTCAGTTTATTATTATTATTATCATTATATGATTTAGAAAAGAGCCAAGTCTCATTAAGTTGAAGGCAAAGCAATTAGGTTTTTTTTCTAAGTTCAGTTTCTTTTTGGATACATCCACTATGTGTGTGTTTGTGTTCAAGATGTAAAACTGACCAGGTCATTCTTGATAACCCCACCAATTGATAGGTCAACATTAGGGTTTTCCAACTGTCCCTCAGGTCTGACCTTTGAGTCAATTTTAGCAGTTACAAAATTAGCAATTTCCAAAGTAGAATAGAGAAAACTAGCTCCACTACAAATTAACAGAGCTGATTGCTAGTCATTCATTTTAAAAGAGATGAATCCATCATTCACACAATCAAATTTGAAAGGGGGCAAAGTTTAACTCTGGTTTAATTAGTGAGAGACTATTCTAAAGGAAGGCACTGCACAATAGCCAATAAGTCTATTTGAAAAACAGACCAGAGGTTTTCACTAGAGACATAAACATTGGAAATTCTCATCATTAAGGCTCCAAACACGTCTGGGTACATCGTTTCCAATTAAGGGAAAACAAAACAGAAAAACTATCAAGAAAACCAAAATAAATTCCTGTTTGTTCACTCTGAAGCATTATTGTAAACTTTCTCTCTAAATCCTTACAATATGTGAACATCCTGTGGAATAATGATTAACTAATAAAGTCAGCAGAGTGGCCTACTGTCAATATCAACCAGACACCGAGGGAGTCTATCCCTTTTTCACTAGCACTAGACCACTATGTTCAATCTGAAGTATGATTGTAAACTTTCTCCCTTAAGCCTTACTTTCTATAAGAAATGGGAATATCTTGTAAAGTAAAGTCTATGGAGTGGCCTGTTGTTGGTATCAGCCAGACAGTGAGGGAGTCTATCCCCTTTTTCTTAGCTCTAGAACAAGAAGATTGTTTTTGCATCTGAGGTGGAACACCACACCTATCTTCAGCAGATCATTATTACTAATTTTGATTCTTACTGGGTACCCTATACTTCTTACCTTGTATCAAACTGAGCTAAGCAAATGACTACACACTAAATTTTTTTTCTTTGCTCATACCAAATATTAGGTTGGGGGAGTCATAATATATTTATAGGTATGTATATCAGAATATTTTAACAATATAAATGAGCATTTAATATCTTAAAACAAGAATTTATACATGAGGCAGAGAGTTTTGCAAACATTATCTGGTTATTATATCGCTGGCCACTGCTGGAGAAGCAAGGATGAGCTCATAAGTGACGTTCTCCTGTGGAAGCTAACACACGGACATGCTAGTGTGGGCCGCCTACCAAGGGCCTACATTGACCAACTATGCTGGATGCTGTGCAGAGGACCTCCCTGGGACAATGAATGATAGGGAAGGTTGGTGAGAGATTGTCATGGATATCCGTGCTAATTGTGCGACATGATGACAATAAGTAAATATGCAACTTTTTTTGTTTGCCCAGAAAATGCTGCTCTCTTGTGAAAAAAAGAACACACTATCATTAGACAAGTTATTTCATCTAATGACTCGGTAAGAGGTGTTATCTTGTCTGTCACAGATAACAGTTTAAAATCAATGTATAAATGGCAAGATAAAAATATAAACCAGTTTAATGATAAATGCAAATATATAGTGTGTCCACAAAGTCCATATGCACTTTAAAATTTAAATCGTTTAAAAAAATGCACACGGATTTTATGGACACCCTGTATGTAAAGGTGCAAGAATTATTTTAATGATTGAACCAAATATGAATAAATATATGGATAAAATATCTGACAGAATGGAAGAGAAATAAGACATGGAAATCAATTTTGTGGAATGTTGATTTATTCAAGATGTTTAACTTGGTAAGAGTTTAAATGATAATAATTTAGAAAAAACATTTATTTCAGAAAAATATTGGAAAACTGTTTATGAGATTGCCAATTATGCTGCCATATATGATGATAATAAAAATAAAATTATTGTGTACAGTACTCAGGTGCATGTATAGTAAATAAAATAATGTACAAATGTCAGGAAAATAAAACACTGTATGAGTTGTGTTATATATGTGCATTGTGTATATAGATGGGTGATATCAGATATAGTATTCACAAATGTCAGGAAGAATGGAGGTTTTTCAAGTGTCTTGGCAGCTCATAAATGATGCAGTTTGTTCCATGTTTCAGCATGAAAAAATGTTTCTGAATGTCATGGGACTAACAGGCAGTTGTAACATTCTCTATTAATTTTGCTAAAATTTAAAAAAATGTTCCCAATTAGGGTTTTGTTTGGCATCTTTGTTTAATGGAATATCAATATTACAGTATGCATAAAAACAACGTTCAGGCCATTATATTCCCAGGCTTTGTTCAGAATACAGCGACCTGAACATACCATAATAAAGATGAGGACAACAGTCTGAAACACCAAAATTATTTACATCACAAGCCTAATCTAAAAAAAAAAAAAAAAAAAAAAAATTACAAATAAGATTTTTTTAAATTTAAAAATTTAATCTTTCACACTATAGCCATTTACTAAGCTTAATTGTGGTACAAGTCCAGAATATGGGGCACCCAGTGAGACTTGAACTCACTAACAATGGTCTGAAAATATAGCTTGCTAACCATTACATAACATGAGTTGACATTTGTCTTTCATCCTATAAAGACGGTACTATTTTTTTTTTTTAGTAGTAAAGTCTGCCAAGTGGACTATTGTCAGCATCAGCTAATCAGTGAGGGAGCCTATCTCCTTTTTGCTAGACCAGTTCATTGCTATCTTGTGAAAGAATAACACTATTGAACATAAGATGAGTTATCTTGTCAATCTCACAAAACTGACAACTTGCTAAGAATGTTATCTCATCCCTGACAGAGAAAAAGACTAATTGATAGTTAAATGGAGACTTTAAGACAAACTTTCTTGATCTATATAATGATATCTCTACTGTACTTGTAAACTTAACATCAGCATAAAATCATCATCATGGATTTCTTTTTTTTTTGTTTAAAATCTTTCTCTTTTCCAAAACTGATTCCCTATATTAATCAGATTTTTTAGAGAATTTGAGGATCCTCTCTGTCTGCTCAATGTCAACAGTTTTTACTTGAATGTTTTTTTTTCTTCTTTTTGTTTTATCTGAAACTATTTCCAATGCATTCATGCTGATTGTCATTTATTGTTAAAGACACTTTTCTTGATGAGATCCCATTTTCCAAACAAGAAGCAAAAACTAATTTTCCGGTGTGTCCAATAAGCATACTGTTGTAAGGGAAGTTATTTCCCCAAACAAGAAATGTGGACTCGTCTAACAAAACCCATAAATGATACAGACTACACAGTCAATAGGGCCGGGTTAGCTCAGTCGGTAGAGCGTTCGGCTAGAAACCACAAGGTTCCTAGTTCGATACCGGTCCTGGCCAACTCAGCGTATGAGTAGCACAGGGATCTGTGCGGTAAAGTAAGGAGCTAATGGTAGGTGTGGCGCTCCACCTCAGATTCTAAAACAATCTTCTTGGTCTAGTGCTATTGAAAAGGGGATATACTCCCTCGCTGACTGGCTGATACCGACTTTAGGCCGCCCCGTCGACTTTACTTTTTACTTACACAGTCAAAGTAATAGCTAGTTGCTATAGAGAATTACCTTTGTGAAAATGCTGAGAGTTGGACTATTTTTATATCTTTGGTAATAAATCTATGTTAATCATTCTTCTGGATTTCAATGTTATTATATGATTACTCGGACACATTTTGATCTCATCCTCATTGCCAAAGTGTAATCAAAAACCTACCTTCACTGGACAGTACGACAACTTCAATCCCCACTATCCATACAATGTAAAGAAAGGAATCATCCATTGCCTACCATACCACGCAAATGCCATCAGCTGTGCTGAGGTATATCAGAAGGAAATGGACAGCTTAAGAGATACCCTCTGTTGTAAAAATTATCCTGAGAAATCTGGATTGCATGACAGAGGATGATACCCAGAAACTTACCACAGTTTCCCAACAAGAAATACCTGAAGAAGCCCAGAGGGCACATCGACCGAAACATTGTATAGATAACAATAAAGATGAGGACAATAATACAAATAATACAAAATATTGAGTCCGAGTTCAGAGGCTTTCAGGATCCTCTCTGTCTGCTCAGTGACAGTTTTTACTTGAAGTTTTTTTTTTTTTTTTTTTTTCTCTCTTTTAATCTAAAACCATTTCCAATGCTGATTGTCATTCATTGATAAAAGACACTTTTCTTGATGAGATTCCATTTTTCTAAAAAGAAGCTAATTTTCAAGTCTGTCCAATAAGCATATATACCAAATTTTGTAGCTCAACATCAGTTTCACCATTTACAGAGGACAAACAAATATACTCTTACTGAATATTAATATAAGTTCTAACCTGGAAGAATTTACCTTTTTCATTTTCCAGAATATTTCATTGAGTGTCTTGCTGGAGGACAAAGGGTAAAACTCTTAAGAAGAAGAAGAAGAATAGCATGCATGAGAAAAGCACTACAAAAAGTCTTTTATAATCTGATGAGAATTCTGTTCAGCAACCTGCCTGAATAGCTCATGTGATTGTACATTGTTAACTGGGTTATTCATGCCTTTTGGATTGCCAAGCATCAGCCAATAGGCGCTCAGCTTCTGTGGCACTTATGCCAATGCCAATATATGGTGCCAACCTATCAGGACAAAATATGTAACCTCTAGTGGATACACAAATTGAAAATAAGCACGTTTGTGGACAAAGGAAAGTAGAGATCTTAGTAAAGAGAGAAAGAACACTGAACAAGTTTAGTAGGTTCTAGATATTATATATATACACATGTGTGTGTGTGTGTGATCCACAGACACCGTGTTTTGACATATCATGTCTCTTCAATGTGGCAAGACATTTGCAAGCTACCGCCAGCCAGGATGGAAACCCAATCTATTTATCATCAGTCAGGCTTCTAAACCCCTTGGCCACTGTCACCTACAAACTGGAAGGTGTATTTTAACTGATAAATACACACATCTGTGTGTATGTAAAGGCTGCCACTAGGGAATGGGGAGCATATATATATATATATATATATATATATATATATATTTCCTTTTCTTTATTTTGTGTAATAAGCAGAAGAGAAAGAACAAGTAGTTTCATTCCAGATTGGTTTACTAGACACAAACATCTTTGTTTTGTTTTTGCATTACCCCCCCACCACCACCACCAAATAATGACTTGAATTTTTTTTTTTTTTTTAAATCTTTACATGTACACATTTATATATTAATAAAATTCTTATTATGTAACTCGGGAAAGGATTCAGCAAAATTTTTATTATATAAATACAATTAGAAAATCTTTAGAGAATAAAGAAATTTCCAGTCCAATTTGCAACTGGATGATAATTTTTTTGTATCTGATTTGCATCGAATGCAAATATGAAATTTCTAAATTAACAAAATAAAAAAACAATCTACATTTATGTACCATTAACATGTTCTTTTATTCAAAAACTCATTGAAAAGAATTATAAAAATTCTAAGAAATACTAAATAGAATCCTTCGTTTCTTCCTAAATAGAAGCATCAATATCATGATGGAGTGCTGTTAACTCTGAAATCCTAATTAGAATATTTAACTCCTTCCTAAATAGACGCATCAATATAATCATGTTCCACTGTCGAAATGTTAATTAGAAACCTTTACTCATACCTAAATGGGTTGTGTTCCGGGTTAGCTCAGTCGGTAGAGTGTTCGGCTAGAAATCACAAGGTTCCTAGTTCGATACCAGCCCTCGCCAACTCAGCGCATGAGTAGCACAGGGATCTGTGCGGTAAAGTAAGGAGCTGATGGTAGGTGTGGCGCTCCACCTCAGACGCCAAAAACAATCTCCTTGGTCTAGCGCTATTGAAAAGGGGATAGACTCCTTCGTTGACTGGCGAATACCGACTTTAGGCCGCCCCGACGACTTTTTACTTTATATATATATATATATATATATATGGGGGGGGGGTAAATAAGGGGTTTTTTTTTGGTTTTTTTAAAGCAAATTAATTTTTATGATATTTTTCCATAAATGTAAACTCTTCATTATTTGGAATTAATTTATAGAAAAAATATTTCTTTTAAGTCTATTCAGAATGGTGGCAAATCAAGGCTTGAACCACAGCTGATAATCAATTCATTGAAATTTGAGAAGTGCAAACTATAGGAAATTTACAGAAGAATATGCGATGTGTACAGAGAAGTATATTTTAATAAAAAAAAATGTTTAGAAATATGGGTACCTGGAGTGGAAACACACTACTGACTATCCAGTAAATCAAACGTTCCAAGCACAAGAGTCAATAAAGCATGTCACGCTGACTGTCTTCTCAGACATGAAGGGACCCATCACTATTGATTTCCTTGAAAAAGGTAAAACTATAAACAGTGTGTCCTATTGCTAACATCTTGCAAAATCTGGTTTATTTATTGAAATGACATATGTATGTGTAAAGAACTTCAGACATTTTAATCATTCTAGTGGTCAATATCAAATATCTCTCAGAGTTAAATTCTAGAACAGCTTAAAACGTTGATTAAAAGCAATTTTTTTGAAAATTAATATGTCCAATTTCATAAAATGTATTCAATCTTTAGACAAGAAAGAACTTGCATGAAATATCTTATCTCTTAAGAGTAAGAATTTGTTTTTAAGTGTTTGTGGAAATCAGGTTTAAACTATTTTGATATTCAACACACACACACACGATTTTATCTATTGTTATCTGTATCAACCTGCAACTGTTCCTCATACATTTGTCCGCACACAACATCCATTTTCATGACACACATATATATATATATATGGATAATCCTAAAGTACATATGCCCATATGCACATAATCATATACATTTAAAAGACCATACATATTCAGAGAAATTTATGCTATTTCCTGAATGCATGTACACACTGTTATTCTCTAGTGATTCTGTATTTGGCTCTACAACAAAAGCAAATTAAAATGCCAAAAATATCTTTGATTGCAATCAATAATCTAATTAATCTAGAGGGTAGAAAAAGTCTTGGAGCAGTGACAGACTTATAGAAAAGTATCTATTTTCATTGCATTGCAGTTAATGCTCATTATAAAACAGCAAATCACAAATTTAGAATTTAATGTCCATTTTAAAAATTGTACATTTATTCTTGAAAACCTTAAAACTCATCACTTGTTTTTTTTTGTTTTTTTTTTATACATTATGTAAATCACATAAAATAATTTCTCTTGTCTTGGTCATTCTTTTTTTTTTTTTTTTTCGCTATTTTTTTTTTGGTGAATTTCTAGACTAAGGGGTCTAAAGTGAATTAGCTCTTGGGGAAAAGAATCTAGAGACAGCTACTTCACTTTCCAACCCCCAGCCTTTTAAACTAAGACACTTGATCTAAAAGGGAAGCCACTTTTTAAATGCTGGAAACCTGTTAAACTCTGCTTAAGAAGTAGTCCTTATGTTATATCCTGCTCGTGGAGGGGTTGGTGTGTGCATATATATATATATATATATATATATATATAGTAATGAGTAAAAGGACAGAGCAAGATATTTAGTAAATGAAGAAAAACTCTAAACTTGCTTCATTACAATAATTTATTTCAACCGTATTAATACGGCATCTTCAGGTAATCACAAGAACATGACTCTTACTTTTGATTACCTGAAGATGCCGTATTAATACGGTTGAAATAAATTATTGTAATGAAGCAAGTTTAGAGTTTTTCTTCATTTACTAAATATCTTGCTCTGTCCTTTTACTCACTGGTATTAGGTACATTGAGCTCTCCTTATGGTCTACCTGCATCAGCTTGGTTAAACCACACATGGAAAGACCCTAACTACGGAAAAAAAACTATATATATATATATATATATATATATATATATATATATATATATATATACCTCAAAAAGAATTTGAATTCAGTCTGCTGATTACTTTTTCTATGTTCTAAATGATTAAGCAAACTCCTCAGCTTTAAACATTCAATGAGTTACCTTTGTAAATAAAGACAATAACCTGAAGTTATCATTTACATAATGAATTCCATCAAATTAGACAATATACCTTTAAGCTTGACTCATTAATATATTAGTTCAAATAGCCAAATACACAGACTCTTCAACTGGTCAACTTCAGTTTGGTAAGAAAACTCAAGTAAAAAAGGGTGTTCTACTATCCAGTGGGAGTATGGAGTTATTAGCTTCTTTTGTGAATTATTTTTATTAAACCCATGAAATATTATTATAAAAGCTGTAGAGTATGAACTGATTAATTTAGGAAGCTGCAAATGCACGTGTTATTCAGTGGGTTGGCAAAACCTGAAGAGTCTTTTGGAACCTAAAGTTAAACTTTTAGTGGAATTGTGGGATTTTATTCTATTTTCATATTTTATTATTTGTTTTATCTTTTATTTTGAACTTGATTAATTCATTAATACCCACAGAATCAAGGAATCATGTTCATATTTACAGTTGAGTAGTTGTTTCATAAGAGTTTGTTTTTTTTGGGGGGAAGGGGCACATGGTCCTATTGAAAACATATTGATGGAACCCTAACAAACTATCACTCAATCAGAGAGGACTTGGGGGTAATGGCAATTAAGGGGTACTCTACACTCCCTAGTTATCTAGAAATGAAGCCTCACCATCAGATGCAGTATCATAATGCCCAGAACATCCCTTTTATTGAGGGTGGATCCTTACCCCCTCTGCAAAGGAAACTGTCAGCATATTCTAAACACCACCAACAGTGCATGAAAAAATTATTACCACTGACAACAAATTTCAATGGGTCTTTTTCTTTTTTTCTTTTGAGGAGGAATTATCTTTGTATGGAAGTGCTGGAGAAGCAGTACCATGATTACCAATTGAAGAGTTGAACACAGACTGAGAAACTGATTGCCAAGTTAGATTAAATCATTCTGAAAGAAGAGTACCAGAGGACATACTTGGCATATACTGCTATAGAAAAATACCAGAGACTAACTAAATGTCTACTGGAACCTCCATATTGAAAGGTTACACAACAAGGTTAAGGCCTTCAATACTGAACTACCTAAACTACCTAGAGGCTGTTAAAATGTGCCATATTAGAGAAAAGCAAAATAGTGCTTATGAAAACAACAATTGGCGAGTTGGGTTGGTTGGTTGGATTTTATGGCATGTCAACACTTGATTATTTTATGCTAAATACGTTTTTGTTTTATTCAGTTTTTTTATCTATTTAACCCATAGATTGGACCCTACCAGGTAGTACCAGTCAGGGTCAGAGTGGACCTGGGAGTAATGACAATGAATGGGTACTCCCCAGAGCTCCAGAATTGGAACCTCACCACTTAGTGTCATATCCAGAAAACACGTAGTTGTAGTATGAGGATATGAAAGTTAAAGGATATTGCTGTGTCGAAAGGAGGAACAACTGTAGTATTTTAATCCCTCAGCCCTGAAAAGGAAACAGCACTTTACATATGAAATAATAGATTCTACCACAGAGGTGGAACAGTAGGAAGTTTTCCAAGTGGCAGAGTAGGTCAGAATTGTTGAGGGAGCAAGTAGAGGAGATAAAGATGCAAACTCTAAAAGTAATATTTGCAGAAGCGGTCGAAATCTGAGAGATAAAGCTGGAAGAACTACAAATCTTTTTCATTTGTAAATCAATCTTCCATTGTGCTAAGAATTGTCCTCATCGATCAGACTCATATTTTCATGACAACGAAAAAGCACTTTATGAGGAGAAGGTAAGCACGACCTTATTTTCATTTTTACTACTGTAAAGCGAGTTCAATCCCTGCTGGATGCCCCATACTTGTGAACTTGTGTCACATCCTATCCATGGTGAACAGGTTGGGTAGCGACTAATCTAGCTTTCATTTTACCATTTGTTTCTATGATCACCCATCTTATCAAGATATATATATATATATATATGAGTACATTTAATCATTTTTTTAATAAATCATGATCAGTTATATATCTATATAGAGTGGTCTGAAATTAATGTCACCCCTATATGCACTCATTATTATAAAACCCCTCTATTTGTATGTGCACAGACTCATACTTGATAATAATATATAATCATCTATTTTCTACTTCCTTTTGAGTGGCTTATTTCATGTAATTATAGTTGATTAATTAAGAATTTTTTTGGTAGGGAGTGACAAGACTTATAGACCACTCTATATATAATAAAGACATTAGACAAAGTCTACTGTAGAATGACAGGATATTTATAAGACTCCACAATGTCATTCAAATCAAGCAGTCTAGCAGCCAATCAGACCTCAAGGAATGGAATGACCCAAATCACCCAAATTCATGAATGGGTCATTCTTGATTTCTATATATATACCAACTGTCTTGGACACTGCTTAAGTTGTACTTAGCTGCTGTTATTCAAACCAACAGTAGACTTACTGACTTCAATACCAAGTGACAACTTGTAACTTGAGGCACTCGTAAATCAAGGCAGCATTGTAATTGATTCCCAATGATGTAGCTATTATCTTCTTTCATAATGAGAAACATCTACATGGAGTTATGTCAGCTCATGTGGACAATTTCTTTAGAGCTAGAACTAATCTATTCGAGCCTCCAGTGAAAAAGAAACTGAGAAAAACCTTCAATATCACCAGTGAACAACAAGAGGCTTTCAAATATCTCTGTATTCATGTCAATCAGTTGAATAAAGATATTCATTTGAGTCAATTAATATATGGGGATTCCACAAAACCAATACATCTTGAAGGAAGTAGAGACAATAACAGGAATCTTACTATTATTAGAGAAAATGATGACTTGGGGTCAACCGCCAGACAATTACTCCGGATTGCAAATTAGACTCGACCAGACACAGCATTTGATGCTGGCCAATTAAGTAACAGCTTAAAGGATGTCAAGGCTTCTGATATATCTAGAGCAAATAAAGTTATCTGAAAAGTGAAACAGAATAAGTTATCACTGACATTGAAGAGAATCAATAAGTTTACCATATTGTCATTCTCAGATGCCTCCTCTTTCAAAAGCTTTCCAGGGGGTGCATCTCCAGGAAGATACCTGACAATGAAGGAAACTTATGCCCTATTCATTGGTAATCATGAAATATAGAAAGGATTGTGAGAAGCTTATTTGAACTGAATGTTTGAACCCTGCAAGAAGCAAGCGAAACCATATTCAACTTGAAAATGATCCTAACAGAAATTGTGCAGGAAGTGAGAGAAATTGTACAGAGATATATTTTTCTCTCCCTCCACTTATTAAATTATATGCATTCCCTAACCAAATTTGTAATATCATGTAAAAGTAAGTAGCAGGAGTGGCCTATTGTTGGTATCAGCCGGACAGTGAGGGAGTCTATCCCTTTTTCACTTTCACTAGACCAGGGAGATGGTTTTTGTGTCTGAGTTGGATACAGTGGATTGTGAGAAGCTTATTTGACCTGAATGTTTGAACCCTGCAAAAAACAAGCGAAACCTGAAAATGATCCTAACTGTTGTAACCTAACAAAGGTTACTAAATGAGGAATAACCAAAAGGAGATTAGAAATGAAATAGATTCTTTATAAAATACAATACTCATCAGTGGCATGAAGAAGGTAAACCACTGCTAGTGATATAAGACTACTCAGCCAGCATAATACTCCCATATTTATGAGGATTGGGACATACTCATTTATGTTCATAGGTAGGGTATATAACACTAACAGAAATTGTGCAGAAGTGATAGAAATGTTAGGTGTACTTTTTAAACTAAAAGAAATTGTACATTGATATATTTTTCTCTCTCTCAACTAATCAAATTATAATCGTTTCATAACAAAATTCATAATATTATGTAAAACTAAGTAAATTAGATGGAGTGGCCTACTGTCTGTATCAGTCAAACAGGGTGGGAGTCTGTCACCTTTTCAATTTTGCTAGACAAGAGAGATTGTTTTTGCATCTGAGGTGGAGCACCACAACTAACATCAGCTTCCTATTTTACTACACAGATCCAAGTTGTGTTATTCATGCCCTGAGTTGTTGAAAGCCAGTACTGAACCTGGAATCTTGTAGTTCCTGGGCGGATGCTCCACTGGCCGAGTTGTTTCAGTAGATAAATGGATATATAGCAAATATTAACTTTAAATGCTTCACAGATAAAAAAAGACACTTTTAGATTCACTCCATTCTTCCAAGATCCTTGAAGTAGAGAGATTGCTTCTTGATGAGGCCATTATCAAGAACATAATGGTAAAAAGAAGGAATCAATGATTGACACTAAAAGACAATTAGCTAACTACTTAACAAAAGCCACATCATCAGAAGAAGAAGATCTGTGTGATGTCTTGCAGCAAAGAAAGATCAGCAATTTACTTCATTGGCCTCAAAGTTGATTGGTTGGATTTTATGGCATGTCAATTCTTGTTGGGTTATTTCATGCCAAAAATGTTTTATAAATAATTTTTTGCTGATACAGTATCACCCATAAAAAAGTACACCTCTAACAATTTTTGAAAATAAAAACTGTATCTACTCCTGAACTAAGGATACCAAAATTTTATTTTTTTATATTGGAATATTATACAATGAAAACAGATATTACTTATATGGTGATGCTGATAGCTTTTTGATTTAGTGCATATTTGCTTTGAATCAGCCTCCAGGCAAATTTATGGGTCCCAACTCAAGTTTCTTAATAAATTATAGGGTTCTTATTTATGATTTGGGGAAACAACTTGTAACCTATCCTGTGCAATTTGTTTCAAAGAAAAAGGAAAAATACAGGGACATATGGATATGATTTTACTGCATCCTTTTAGACTTTTGTCATCAGGGACACAGGATGCATACCTATCAGCATCTCTGCTTATATATAAGTAAACCTGAAAACATTGTAGCTAAAAATACAAACATGTAGCAGTACTCAAAAAAATAGACTTTTTACATATATTTATGTAATTTTATTTTTGGGCCCACCAGCAAAGACTTACATGGATCAGCTCTGTATGGATACTGGATGTCATGGGGAGGACTAGCCAGAAGTGATGACCAATATGGACAAGTCGTGATAAACAGACTCATGGGAATTGTGCTGTCAGTGTAACATCATGATCATGATACCAATGATGTGAATTAAACATTTAAACTTACATATGTAAATTAAACATTATTCAGAGGTTACATCACATATTGACAATGCCCTGATGATGGTTTAATATGAGGAAGGTAGAAGGATGGTGAACAAGAAATGAAAACTCAAAACAAATCTAGGAGTTGAAATGTTTTGTCCGAATTCATACGGACATCATCGGTCAAATGATTTTTATTGAAAGCAAAAAACGTTTCAACTCTTAGATTTGTTTTGAGTTTTCATTTCTTGTTCACCATCCTTCTACCTTCTTCATACTGTCGGATTTTACTACATCCATCCTATCTCCATATATATATATAATATATATATTATATATAATCTAACGTTATGGCTAATACTTCAAACTATAATAAAATCATCCTCTGAATACTTTGTTCACACACACACACATATATATATATATAATTCATGGAAGTGCATGGTGTAATGGTTAAAGTCATGGGAAATGAATTCGTCACCCCGAGTTTGAGTGCATCCCTATTAATAGACAATTAATTTCAAGATAACCTTTAAATATGAAAAGGTGCTCCCACGCCTGTACCAGAGAAAGAAGAAAAGGATTTTATATGATAACAATGCAAGAAATACTTAAAATATAAAATAATTGTTTTCCCTCTTGGTAACAAGCAAACCTTACAAGTGACAAAGACTAATTATTCTTGATAGGTTTCTTTAACCAAACAACTTCTGCTCATTTCAAATGACAATCTTTATATAACTAATAGTGACTAACACACAGATGAGCCAATCAGACAGTCTGAGCCAATTATGTCTTAGAATAATCTTGATCTTATTTACTATAATTGATTACAAATAATGTGGAATAGAAGAATTCTCTCACATAAATTTCCAATGCAAGGACTAAAGTAATTAACAGCTTTCGGGGAATTAGGCTTATTAAAGTAACCATCAAAGCATTTTCTGCCATAAGAATTACGTTGAATTAGCTGAAACCATGGAAATTCCACTTTTTAATTAGTATAGATAAATATTATAGAATTTAGCATGAGAACTGCAGAAGGATGCTGTGTGCTGTTTTGAACAAATCTTGGAAGCAGCACCCTACAAAAATAACAGGTGAACGACCACTTATCTCTCTCCCATCTTGCAAACTGTTAAGTATCCTTGGCCAGTTGTAAAGAACTTAAAGTAAATAAGAAGTCCTGAGTTATAGAATCCTTTGGTAAGTGAATAAGTCCTGTGATATAGAATCCTTTGGTAAGTGAATAAGTCCTGTGATATAGAATCCTTTGGTAAGTGAATAAGTCCTGTGATATAGAATCCTTTGGTAAGTGAATAAGTCCTAAGTTTTGGAATCCTACATAGTGTCAAAAGGTCCAGTGATATAATCCTAAGATCCAAGTAGTAATGCTTAGGTATGACCAGCAAAATCCAGTATAAATAATAATATCAGCAGCAGAATACTGCCAGTGGTTGGTCAAATGTTTATCGGTGAGTCTATAAGTAGAAGTGGTCATTTACCTTATATACCAAAAACTCCAACACAAACAAATCCAAGAAATGTGAGAAAGACATTGTTGGAGAAGTAAGGATGAACTCATTGTCGATGTTCTCCTAGGGACTCCTAGATATGAATACACCAGTTTTAACCAATCAGCAAACACATTCATCATCTCTGTGCAAACACTGGGTGCAGGTGTGATTGCGCATAGGGATGGATGGCAAGAGAGAGTCAAAAGAATCCATCCTATCAGCATTTGATTTGATGATTATAATAACTAGCAAAAACATGTGCCATCTGGACACATATTTAAGTTTTAATATAATTAGATATTATATTGAATTAGAAAGACTAATGAAATTAAACACGAACACAAAAAGATTACACTTAGTTTTACTTTATTCTATTTCAGTATTATCTGCGTTATTCGGACTATTGTCCCCATCTTCATTGTTATTTGTACAACGTTTTGGCCAATATGCCCTCCGGCCTTCTTCAGGTATTTCTTCAGGTATTTCTTCTCAGACTCGGGAACTTTCTTTGTCGTAATCGGGAGCCATCACGGAAATTTTAGCTGGTATCTCCTCAGGTTTTGGCCGGTGCTGTGGAATTGGTGGTGGGCAATCTAAATCACCAGCTCGACATTCCCATTTTTTGTCTTTGGCAAGCGCAATTATTCATTGAGACCTATTCCAATTGAGATACCTTCCATTAGGACTGCTTTTCATAATACGTTGTACAAATAACAATGAAGATGGGGACAATAGTCCGAATAATGCAGATAATACTAATCTTCAAGCCTCATCTCAAACATTCAGAGAAATAGTATTCTATTTCAATATGAAATTATACATAGGATTGCTTGAGAATAAAACAATATTAGAAATCAATAACACCAAGTAATGGTTTTATCAAAATGGGTATGCAAATTATTCACACCATATACAATATAAACATTTATTCCTTAATGATATATAATACACAGCACAGAATTTTAAACATGAATAACATAAGCTTGTTTTGAGGCAAATGTATCTTAGACCTTTCTAAAGGAATTGTTAATAAATAAGATGCTAATTAAGATTAAATAAACATTGAGAATATAATGTAAATAACTAAGGGAATTATGACGTTGGTGATGCCATACTTTCAGTTACAGAAAGAGACACACAATATACATTATAATAAGATTATAAAATATTTAGTCTCACACATAGGAATACACATCACTGATTATGTGTATTCCTAAGAACCAATGTACACTTTGCTTACACAATAAAAATTTTCTATACAAAGTTAAAAATATCTTTATAATTTAACCTATTCATTTTGATTGTATTATAGATTACTTTTGAGAGATGCAATGAATTTATATCTATTTCATTGAACACTTAAAACTTGTAAACAAATATTCGCTTTTGAAAATCTGTACCCAGGACCAGCATTACTCTTTAGTTAATCGCCTTGGGCACCACAATTTCACAAACTTGGCTAAAATTAAAAATGAAGGGAAAACTGGTGAATACTGCTTCATTGGCATTTTCATCAAGGATTTTTTGACTTAATGTAATAATTATAATTGATTATTTGCATGGGTGAAGTAATAAAGCCACAAGATGAAAATTATGTTACTAATGGTGTTTGAAGAGTTAAGAAATAATGTACTAATGGGTTAATGTACCGACATTAGCTTATCAAAACTTTTGATGGGGGGTGCATCTAAAGGCTTGACTAGGGTGCCAAATCCTTTTGCACTGGCCCTGCTGTACCTTGGATAAAGACTTTAGTTAGCCAGTTTGCACATCATTTCATTGCTGATGATTTAATGAAAGAGAAAGTGAACCAATACACATAGCATCTTTTTTGCATGCAGTAGATATATGCTTTTTATCCTGTTTCAATTGCATTCATTACTTGAAATCATTTATTAAATGATGATATTAACATAAATAAATCAATATAAATAAAAATGACTATAATTCAATGGAATAAACGTTTTATTTTTATTTAGTTTCTTTATTTAATGGCATATAAAAACTTGTTGGGTTATTGTCATATAGTACCTAAATAATGATAATGTAATCGCTTGTCTGATAAAACCTCCAAAGAGAGAAACAAGATTTCACAGGACTTATTAATTCAACATAGCATTTGCTAATTACTGGTGACCTTTGCTTAGTAAAACTTTTCCCTTATCCTCAATACTTGTCATGTTTCTTCCTATTATTTCTTAGTTAACCCTGATACTCAAGTTACAACATGTATTCAATAAAGCCATCTTTGAAGAATAGTAGTGGTACTATTTAACTATATAGGGGAAGATGAGGGTGTTCATACCTTTCTCAATGTTATTAGTCTGAATGTCAATGTAATAGCATGATGACTGGAGTTGCTACTCGATTACTATGATGTCGCAGTCCAGCACATTAGCCAAGACACCATGGGGGACTCCCCAAACTCAGAATTTTGTTCGAAGATTAATTGCAAATAAAAACCTTCAGAAAAGTTCAATTGATATTTCAGAGGTAATATGATGCAATTAATCTAATCTTTAATTACTGTTCATTATTTTTTATTCCATCTGATGTTACTTTGTTGAGTAGTCATTGAACTGATTTATACAAATTGATAATACAGGGTGAGCACACAAAAGTATTCTTTGCAGTGAGCACTATCTTGGATTTCATTGCCAACTTGTGGTGGGAGAAGTGCACAGAGATTCTGCTGGTGAGAAAAAAAACAACAACTACACAATGTCATCATATTAACTTTTAATCAACATCTTTAATAATTCACCCTGTATTTTAATAATCAGAATGTGCAATATGTGCAAAAATTTTAATACATTTATATCTTCCATTGAACAATATTTAAAATCGTAATATGTTATGTTCCAAATATTATTTATATGTTAAATTGTTAAAAAATATTCGTTTTCATCTCAGATCAAAACAATGTTATTTGTTTACTTCAGTGTATTTTCAGTATATGCCTATATATGTATATATAATCAGCCTTCTCATAATTCTTCACAACCTAAACTAGCCTTACCACAATGATTCAAGGGATTGACCCTTTCTATGATGCAGCACGCACAGAAAACCAGCATTCCCACCATACCCCACAAACTAAACTAGAATCCAGTGTTTGGCCTTTCCCATGATGCACCACACATGACAGCATATAAGGAAAAACATGAACACCAATAATTCATGTTTGTACAGGCAAGAAACTGTCAGTTACAATGTGCCGTTGACTTCATGTCTTCACTAGCCTTACATATATACTTGTTATAGGGTACAATACAGCTCTTACAACTGTAACCAAGCACTTTATTTTCAATTCTCCAATACTAAAAAAAAATAATATATATATATATATATATATGTGTGTGTGTGTGTGTATGTATAACTTTATCTCAAAATACTGGGTTGTGAAGTAGAGAGTACTGCAAAATCTAAACACTTGGTGATTAGGAGGATTAAATTTTAAACATATACACCAAAATAAATTGGATTAAATAAATTAAACAAATGAAATAAAATATTTTGATTATTTCAAACTTTACAATGGATGATTTTTTTTTTACATTTTACTGCCCTAACTATTTTGAATGTTGGGAAATGAAGAAATTGCAGTTCACATCATAATTCCTATACAGCTGCAGTATTTTCAGGAGAATCAAGAAAATATTATGGAGAGCATTTGAGTGGAACAAATGTTGCAACAAAATGCCCACAGACAGAGGGAGAGAGGGAGGTGGGGCACTAAGAATTAATTTTCTACTGAGTTCACCTGCTGAGCCATATTCAAATAGTAACTACACAATGATGCTACATGCTGTCTTGAACAAATCTTGGCAGCAGAACTCCACAAAGAAAGAAAAAAAAGAGCAATTTTACAGTTGCTAACCTCCTATCATGTAAACTAAATGAATGAAACCTGCTAAACACTGCTGGAGAAGTAAGGACAAACTTATAAGTGATGTTCTCCTGTGGACACTTACATATGAAGATGCCAGTGTAGGTCATCTAACAAATGCCTACATCGATCAGCTCTGTGTAGAGTGTGGATACTGTACAAAAGACCTACTAGGAACGATAACCAATAGGGACTGGTGGAGAGAGAGAGAGAAAAAAAAATTATTAGCTTTCACTTAGCTTAGTCTATACTCCCTTCTCTATTCAACATGTCCTTAAATGGAAAGGGGGATGAAGAGGTTGTTTCGACTAGATATATATATATATATATATATATATATATATATATATATATATATATATATACATACATATACACACACACACACTCATAGTATTTTCAACTAGATATATATATATATATATATATATATATATATATATATCTCCACAATAAAAAAGGGATTATCCATATGAAATTATTCTGTATCTCAAAGATTAAAACACTTTTAATTTTGAATTTTGATCATATATATATATATATATATATATATATATATATATATGGTATAATGATTGCATAGGCGACAGACTAACAGTTACCAAGCTTTATTGGCTGTAAAATGCTATTATATATATATATATATATATATATATATATATATATAAATATAATTTGCTATATGTATAAGTAATGAGTGATTAATGATAGACCATGTATATATAGTTATTTACTAAGCTTAGGTTAGATGTGGCACAAGCCCAGAATTGTGAGACACCCAATGAGAATCAAAGTTACTAACAATGGTCTTTGAATCTAGCTTGCCAACCATTACGCCACGTGAGGTGCCCAGACCATGTATATATTAAGTTAGGTTAGCATAGACAGAGTCAACAGCACTTGGTAATTGTCAGTTTCTCAACTATGTGATCTTCAAATCAAGTACTTGGTTTGAAAATCGCATAGGCAAGTTACCAAGTGACACTGTCTTTGACACTGACTACCCTAACTTATATATATATATGTATAATTAATTTTAGTACTTATAAAGAATATAGAATATTTTATTTGGGTTGTTTACTCCCACGGTGTTTGTGAGCCTATCTTTATCACAATTTCATCTAGTCATGGTACTAAATTAACACACAAAATGTTGTATGATAGGAAGCCATTGTATCAAATCAATATAATGTAGTGTCTTGACTTGAGGGAAAATATAAAAATAAAAAATAAAAAACCTGCCATGTAATTGGTTGTTGCGCATGTAATTTTCTTATACCTGGTTGTCAACAGCTATAAGACAAAACAAAAAGGAAAATTTTGTCTTTTCAGAATATTTTATTTATTATTCACTCAAGAATCCAATCACTCACATATAAACTGAAGCACCCAAAAAATTAGAGACAGCTTATTGCTTCTTTCCTCACCTGACTACACAATGTGGTATGGAATCTACAAGGTGTTAGAGTCATTGCATTGATATCCCCATGCCATGTTCCAGGATAATTCATAACTGGATTCTATTCATCAGATGTGGCTTCAAGTAATTCAGTGGGATGATCTATACATGTTCATTATCATGGCTCTTAGCAAGTCCTCTAGATGGCATCCAGTGTCTGGACAGAGCCAATGAATGTAAGATTTTGCTTGTCAGCCAACACTGTTTTTTTTTTTTTTGCACTTTTTTTATATTCATACTGTTTTCATCTGTAAATTCTCTGACAATGTTTTTTTAAATAAAAAGTTAATTTTCTTCAAAGCTAAAAATCCTCATCATCAAAATGTGCCCACGGCATGGATTCCTTTGAATCTCTTGTAATATCCCTATCAGCCACAACTCTTGATAAATCCTCTAGATGGCATCAAGTGTCTGCACGGAGCTGAAGAATGTAAGTATTTACTGGTTAGCCAACACTCATGTATCCATGTGATTGCTTGTAAGTTTGTCTTTGTTTCTCCAGCAGCGTTCAGCATGTCTTGTTTGTCTGACTTTGATGGTTTAGGAGATGTGAGGTAAATGGCTATGTGGGGTGCTGCTTTCATGATTTGTTCAAAACAACAGAGAGAACCCACATGTACTTCCTATGCTAAATTCTATAATGATATTTTTCCAAGCATTTTCTAAGAGTTTAACTGGTGCAACCATATGGTAGTATTGACATGGCTACAGCATGAGAGAAATCTTTAATTAGTAATAAATTCTGCTTTATCAACATTTGTGCGAATGCCATTCTTGGAGAAGAACAGGAGTGGTAGTATTTAATCAACAGCTTGGTGGACAAGGGGTTTCTTACCTTTCCCAAGGGTATTATTAGTCTGAAAGTGAATGTAATAGCTTACTACATTATCACAGTCCAGCACATTAGTCACGACACCATGGGGACTCCCTTTCCCAATAACTTCCAGACTGGAATTATTGTTATTTACACTTTAAAGGTAAATGTTTATAATTGCACATGTAAGCAAATAATTGTATACTCTCACTCTCTCTCTCTCTCTCTATATATATATATATGTATATACACACACACACACACACACACACACACACACACATACACATCCTTGTCTTTTGTATAGTCTAATTATCTTCGAAATACTGATATTCTATCTCAGTGCATTAATCTGAATGAGCTCTAAAGCTAAAGGAGAGTACCAAACCTCTTGAAGGTTGTGTATGTCTTTTCAAGCAGAGATAAAAGAAAGAAAGACTACATTGTTACAGTGCAGTGAATGCAAACAGAAATGCCACATTGAACGCTATGAAAATCAATATAACTTGAAAATAAACAGACAACGAAAAAAAAAAAGAGAAACAGAGACAACTGATGAGAGAATTGAATAGACAGAAATGTATAATAATAATAATTGATATTATTAATAGTATTTAATAGACATGCTGTTTATTGTCATCGGTTGTTTATTAGAGAATTATTGAAGGAACCTAGAGAATAAAAACAGACAAGGAAAAAAATGGTAATACTGTTGAGAATTTAAGTTAAACTACAAGAGGGATTTTGTGAGAAAAGACAGAGAGCAGTCAAGGAAAAATTGAAGAGTTATCTAACTTTGCATATAAAAACTGAGAAGATATTTTTTGTGGATATTTTTGGAGAAAAATGGGTGGGTCTTATATGCCGTTAAATACTGGAGTAAAAATGCAAGCAGATTGCATAGACAGATTGAATAGATAAAAACATAGAAGTGTTTGAATTTGAGATAAGAGAAGAGAAATATAAAAGACGCAGTTATGTACAGAAAATGAGAAAGATATCTCAAAATAAAAGATTACTATATGCACCAATGTACACACTAAGTTCAAAGTGAAGAATATGAGTTAATTATCCTGAGAAATTAAAGAACACTTCAAACAGATAAAATGACTGATACAATAACTCAGAAATTAAAAGTGAAGGTGTATTCAATACACTGTATTGGCTTATATTTCCAATAAATTCTTAACTGAACTAAAAAAAAAAAAAAAAACATTAAAAAAGAAACAAAAACATATTAGAATGTGCAGATGTTGTAATGGTCATAGACTCAGAAAATGGTATTGCTAAGATTAAATTCCAGCTGAGACCATTTTTGTTCATATTAAACAACTCTACAACCATACATACAAGACCACAGAGGTGCGTGGTGTAATGGTTAGAGTCGAAGGAAATGATCTTGTCGATCAGTTCAAATCCTGGACAAGGCTGTTTACATTTCACAGTGCTAATACCCTTGGAAAGATATGCATCCAACTACTCTCCCTCCAACTATGGGTAAATAATAGAGCAGACCGGGCTCTTTAACTTTGGCTAGGTAACCAGTCTAAAAGGAAAACTGAATTGAAACCTGTTAAACCCCACTTAAGAAATTGACCTTGTGTCCTGCGGAAGGGTTTGGTAAATATATATATATATATATATACAAGATACATGCCTATGTTAATGCCCAAGGAGGATATATGTATTTATAAACCTCTTTGCATGAGTAGGATGTGACACAAGGTCAGTTTCTTAAGCACAGTTTAACAAGTTTGAATTCAGAGTTCTTTTTCCTATACTGGTTGCCTAACCAAGTTAAAAGAGCTTTGCTGATTTAATTACTTTTAGATGGAGAGAGAATAGTTGGATGCATACCTTTCCCAAGAGTATTAGTGCTGTGTGAAATGCAAACAGCCTAGACCAGGATTTGAACTCAAGTCACCAATTCCATTTCATATGATTATAACTATTACACCAGGAGTACCTTTATTATTTGTGCTCATTTCAGACTAATTTCCTTGGAAAAAGGCATGAATCCATCTCCTTTTTTGATCAGGATATGGGTAGATTATAGGGAAAACCTGTCATGCTCATCCCAAGAGTTTTGCACTATAATTTACCCAATTCTTGGTTGGAGAAGAGATTGATTCATGCCTTTTCTATGAGGATAGCATTGGCATTAAATAACCCACTAAGGTTGATATACCATAAAACAAAGAAACCAAACCAGAGCTTCACAACTAGATACAATTTAGTGTCATACAAAAGACACTTTATTTGGACCTAGGGAAAAGCCAGAATCCTACAGTGTATTAGGACATAAAAGAGGATTAGATTTACAGAAAAGTTTTTTACAAAGTACATAGAATAAAGCACTTTTTATCTTTATATTTAGTAACTTCACACAAAAGATAAACCAAGATCTTTAAGAGGAGCACATATAATGGTGTCTAAATACTCGTCACGCTATATTTGAGATTTGAATACACACTTGAAGTATTAACTTTCTACCAACTATCCATTGTTTTATACTTAGAAACAAAAAGAACAAGATTTAGAAAAAAAAATGTATGAGATTATAAGTCAGAAGATAAGGTCAAATTTTGACAATAGATTGTGTCAAATTCTCTTCGTATATAACAATACCCATCAGAAAAATCAATAATTGTGTTCATATTTTGGGTTACAGACAATGCCCGGGTTAAAGCACTTTTCAAGAATATTTTAGATTTTTGATAATTTTAGTCTGAAAGTTGATCTGTTTGAAAAAAAAAAAAAAAAAAACAATTTTTTTTTTTTTTAATGTTTTGTTGTCCCAAGAGAAATTAGGGACTAATAACTGCTTTAATAACTCTTCTGTATTAACAGTATATTTGATATAATCATCTTAACTAGCAAAAAAGACAAAACAAAAAAAAAAAACAATTGTGACTTGTTTGTAAATAATTTTCTCGTAAAACTATTAGATAACTTTGAATATATATTAAAATAAAACAAACTAGATATAAATTATAAGAAATCTGAGGTATGGGTTATCATCCTTGTCTACGAGCCTCTCTATTGAACCAACCAATCACGAGCCAGCATACTTTGGCGGCAAAGCCAAAGAGTCAAATTCTTTCCCCTCTTTCTGATTCAGCCCTCAACGGAGTCAGACGTCAAAATAGAACGTCTATTATATCCAGTGGATCTATCAGATGGCCATAGCTAAGGGACTTTGATAACTAACTCTATCTCAGGATTTCAGCTAAGTGGACAAATTGTAAACATTTTTCCGCAGACAAACCCAAAAGTTTGTTTTATGTCTGTAATACAGGTCTCTTTATTCCTATTCTAAGTTGTTTGGTTTATTCTTTAACTCTTAACCTGTCTGTCACCACACTCGTGGTTAATCTTCATAAAATCATTAACACTTGTTTTAACAAATAAAGCTGACTGTTTAATATTGAATACTTAATTTCAGAGAATGTATAATCCAGGGCTGTTCTTTATTCTATGTATTAATGATTTTGACAATAGATTAAATACTCATTGATAAACTCACAACTCCTAAAGGTATTGTGACATAAGCAGTGACAGTTTTAGTTACAGACACTGAATCTCCATTATAATAAGATGTGAATAATAATCATATCATTATGATGATTTACTGTATTCTATCACTGTATTAGTATGGAACATCTTTACAGCAGCATTCAGTCTTTCTTCATTTGTAGCCACTATCTCATTTGTAAGGGTCTTTAACTCCTTCAGTCACTCACCAGATCTTAAAGCTTCTAGTCCTGAATTCCAGGCTGCAATAATAATTTCATTGGTAGATGCTGTTTCCTCAGAGGTTCTTATTGTAGTTTGTTTTGTTTTGTTTTGTTCTACAGCATATCAACCACGGTGGGTCATTTAATGCCGATAAAGTTTTGAAATAAATTAATTCTTAATGGATACAAAATATTTTTTTAATTATATATAAATACATTTTTCTATTTAACCCATAGATGGAACCCAGCAGGTACTATCTCTCCGAGCCAGAGTGGACGAAGGAGCAATGGTGATGAAGGAGTGCTCCACATTCCATAAACCTCCAGAACTGGAACCTCACCATCAGATAGAGTTTAATGTCAAGACACGTAGACCCTCAGCCACCGCCTTCTAGCACTCATATGATAAAAAGGGTTGGGGCTTGCCATAAGGGCAATAGGGTTGAGGCAATCATATAGGTGCTAGGGCTGGATGTAGCCAACTGATTGATCGGAGGAGGCCTCTCTGACCGCCCGTCTAGCACAAGATAGGACCAAAGTGGAATATTGCATGTCATGGACTGCTCAACCACCTGGATTCTATCCTTAAGCATCACAGGTTGCTACCCACGGCCAACAGGTGACCCCATTGAGGGAGTCTTACCCCTCTACAGAGGTGCAGTCGTTGCATTCTAATGCCTCAGCAGACAGGGCGGTTTATTGTAGAGGGTTATCTCTAGAGTGTCTACATTTTAGAGGCTAACCACTATATGTTGTCAGTTCATAATGCTTGACAATGTCAATTTCACATGAAGGGGTTGTCTTCCTCAGTCGTATTTTTTGATAATCCATAAAGAGAATCAATATTATAAATTTGCTACCATTGTCGCACTATCCAGAGATTGGAGGTTAAAGTAACTCAACATATTCCTTCTACCATCAGCACCAATAACTTCTACAAGACTGAACAATTGAAATCTGTCTTCCATTATTGTATGACATCTATTGGACAATCCTTCCTGCATGACAGCATAGAACCTCACAATGTTCAACATGTTAGAGACCACAACTAACGAATTACAAATACTTGAAACCCTTCTCAATAGTAAATTTAGGCCTGCACTTAGTGCACAAAAAAAATTATATTTTTCTCTTATTTAGTCCAACTTTTAATTCCACCAACCAATACACAACACATGAAGAAAACAAATTAATGCAGTGATTTTTATTTTTTTGCATTTTGTTTTCTCCCCCTCTCATGCTTTTCAGCATTTAACACCGTTTCCTAATTTATTACTTGTTCTATCATGGCATTCTCTGACGAGACGTGACCGAAAAAAAAAAAAAAGAGTTCCTTTTTTAGAATATCCTAATTTATTTTAAAATGCACATGCATGCTCTTATTATAAATTTATGGTTTAAATTCAAAGAAGTATGATGTGCCCTCCTGAAGTTTGTTTTTTTTTTGTTTTTTTTTTTAAATTTCAATATATCATTCAAATGTAATTCATTAGCATGATTATTTTTTTAATAATTATCAGCAATATAAATTTATTAATCATATTTTTATCTATTTGTTTGTTTTATTTGTGTTATTTTATTATTAATTCAAATAGGAAATCTGTTAAAGTTTAATGCTTTTGCTGTTCATTTTGAATTTGAAATAAAACAAGTAACATTATTATTAAAAGTGTTATTAAGTAAATAATTCAATTAATGTTATTCCTATTTTAGTTTTATTCTATTATTCATAATCATATTGTATTTGAAATGTGTAAATTAATTATATTTCAGTTTGTTAAAACAGGTAAACATTTTTTTTTATATCATCATTTTTGTAATTATTCTTATGTTAGGTTATTCTTGATTTAGCTATATCATAAACTCATATATCATAGTTGTAATTAATAGCGTTGATCCCAGGGGATCATCCCCCCAGGCAACACCTGGACCCTTGATATAAAGGGGCAGGGCTAGGTTCATTGCCCAGTGTTCCTCTTGAGGGGGAATGCCGACAGGATCAAACAGGCCCCGACACTAACTTTTTTTATGACCGTCCCGAACTAAAATTATCAACCATCCCAAATAATAACATGTAATAAAACATTAAGAAAAGCTGAAGCAGTGATAATTCTGGGTATTTGGACAAAAAATTTATTTCCTAGTGTGTTTTGAGTTAGAAAAAAAAATTTTTTTTTACTTTAAGTTACCCTGAGTAGGGTTAGCAGTACATAATTCAGTCCTTTTAAACTATCTCCCTCCACCATTATTCATTACATGGCTTTGAGAATAGACCTGCGGTGCCATAGCCTCATTTTGAGGTCAGCATTCGGGCAATCACTGGACGGCCATTATTAGAATGTAGTACTAACTTTTAGGAAAATATTTTACCGTCCCCGGCAAACTGTCCCACATGACATATTGATTGTCCTGGATGTAATTTTTATCGTCCCCGGGACGGCGTTAATGTCAAGCCCTGGGATCAATGCATTTTTTGCACCAGCCACCCATGAGCTTTGGTTTGTGTGTGGTCCCATAGACAGAGTCAGTAGCACTTGGTAATTGTCAGTTTCTTGCCTATGAAATTTTCAGACCAAGAAGATCATATAGGCAAGAAACTGACAGTTACCAAATAGTGTTGATTATGTCTTCACTACCCTAACTTAGATATGTATGCTCTATCACTGATATTGAGCACTCTTTATTTAAAAATATAGCAAATCATCTCTCTCTCTCTACAGATACATATATAAAACTACATCATATATATATATATATATATATATATATATATATGATATTATTCTTTTGATCATAAGTGTTGTGACATAATATAAATATTTTAAATAACTTTTGTAATTAAATTTTCTTAAACTGAAAATTTTCACAATTATGTCATTATGAAGTCTACTTAATATTGTTCTATTTCACATTGGTTGATTGGATTTTATGGTATTTCAACCCTTGTTGGGTTATCTTATGCTGAAGACATTTTTGTTTTATTCATTCTTGATGGAATTCCATTTTTTTTTAAACACATTTTTTTTAAAACTAATTTTTCCTATTTAACCCATAGATAGGACTCTAATAATCTATTTCTTGTGTTCTATGTACATGATGACTTTGGAAATATTCAAGAATTTTTTAAAAAATATCTTAGAATTGAAATATTTTTCAACTGAAAAGGTTATTCAGGCTGTTAGTGTTCCCTTTGTATTAATGCCATTGGAAAAGGCATGAATCCATCTATTCTCCCCACAGCTATGTAAAAATACTGAAGTAGACTGAGTTTTTGTCTTAGTTAGGCAACCAGTCTAGAAGGAAAACTGAATTCAAACCAGCTTTATTTTGCTTAAAGAAAAAATTGACCTTGTGTCACATCCTGCCCATGGTCTAGGAGTTGAATAAATACATATAACAAAAGGTTCTATGTTTAAATTGGTTGCTATGTCTTTATGTTTGCTCCCCCTCCATCCACAAGATGACCACATGAAAATATAATTCTCTACCCAAAGTCCCGGATGATCATAAGCCATCATCATCATCATCTTCACCCATGTCCTGAATCCTATTGTCTCCCTCCCCATCAATATAGCAGAATTAAACAAACACGCAACCAACCATGCAAGATTCAGAACAATCTATGATGTCTTTTGAGACAGACCATGCCCATGAGGAGTGGCACCAGCACAGACGCATACCCATCCAACACCAGATAATGGGATTCTTTGCTTTAATGTGTAGGCGGCAATGGGAATCAGGATTCAGGCTGTGATCTCCTCAATGGTGCACTCAATATTTATCTACTTCATTTATTTGAAGGAAGTACCACTCTTTGTATTGAAGGACGCACACATACAATATAGCTGTCCCTGTTATAACTATGGTCCCTCCAACTCCTAAGCTATGTAGTTGCATCCATTTCTTATTTGATATCAATTCCTATTCACCCGTGTATACAGTTCATATTTTGATTATCCTGGCCATTTGACTTCACTATATATATATACTAGCAAAAATACCCGGTCCATGACCGGACTATAAAAATGTTAACACTTTTTTAAAAGTATGTTTAAAAATGAATTAGAAATAATTTGAATACCCAGTAATAATGAATAAAACAAATATGACTTCAGCATATAATCGATTTAAAATACATATGAGTATCATTTGCCTTTCTACGATCATATTCATAGAAGTTCAAAGCCTAAGGAAATAAAAATTATTTGGGGTAGGTGCAGGGATGTACTCACTCCAAATATTAAGCTTGTACCGATGAGTGGGGTGGGAGTTTTTTTTTTATTTGTAGAACTGCCTTTTTTTGTTACAGTTATGAATTGTGTTGACGCTACTTCAAAGATGAATTGTCCCGACGGGAGACGGGATGGGTGGGTGTGTCAGCTTACCTTTAGTTTTTGTTTTTTGAAATGAACATTCGTATTTTCTTTCATACAACGACAGTCTCTGTCTGGGAAGTTTAAAACTAAACTCGTGTAGACGTGAGTAGAGTGGGGTGGAGGGTGTGTATACTGTATTTTTTAATTTTTTGTTAATTATTGTATTATATCGCTTAATTATTATAAATCAAAACCCAAATTTTGCGTGTTTCTTAGTTTTAAGCATATCAAGTAGTATGCGAGATTTCAAATCTGAATGACCTCTCGTTTGTGAGTTATAAGTCGACACGTACATACCAAACTTCCTTTTATATATATAGAAGATTTTTGGATGTTTGTTTTTTTAGAAGCATTGTTGAATAAAGTGTATATTATATTTTTGCTTGAAGGCAATTACAATGCATGTATCACATAAAATTCGATACTTTTTTTTATACATCACTGATGAGACTTAAATAAAGTCGAAACAGTCTGTATGATGTTCTACACACCAAGCGATCCTTTGCCGGGATTACACTTGTCAAGTTCATTTTCTATAAAAAAAGTATTGAATTTTATGTAGCATAATAACATGTAATAAAACATTAAGAAAAACTGAAGCAGTGACAATTCTGGATATTTGGACAAAAAAATTTCGGTCCAGCATTCAGGCAATCACTGGACGGCCATTATTGGAATGTAGTACTAACTTTTAGGAAAAAATTTTACCATCCCCAGCAAACTGTCCCACATGACGTATTGATTGTCCCAGATGTAATTTTTATCGTCCCTGGGATGGCGTTAATGTCAAACCCTGGGATCAACGCATTTTTTGCACCAGCCACCCATGAGCTTTGGTTTGTGTGTGGTCCCATAGACAGAGTCAGTAGCACTTGGTAATTGTCAGTTTCTTGCCTATGAAATTTTCAGACCAAGAAGATCACATAGGCAAGAAACTGACAGTTACCAAATAGTGTTGATTATGTCTTCACTACCCTAACTTATATATATGCTCTATCACTGAAATATTTCTATACAATACAAATGATTTTCTAACAAATCTATATAGAGTAGACCCTAACACATACTACCAATCCATGTCAGACTGAACCTGAGAGTAATATCAATATAGAGAGGTGACTCTACAGTGCTTCAGAAGTGGAGTCTCACCACCGGATTCAGTTTAATTTCACAATTAGGAGACTATGGAGGACTATTACCCCTCTGTAGAGAATACAGTTGGTATATTTTAAGGCCCTGCCAACAGGGCTGATAGATTTTACCTTCCATTTTTAAGTTTTGAAATTCCAAATATCTTTATTCATTCAGTGTCCCCTATCAACAGAGGACCTTGGCACACTTCTTAGCTCTATGACATAACACATGTTTTCATAAGATCAAAAGATAACTCTAACACTAAAAATTTGGCATTCCCATAAAGTAGAAGTTAATTACAATTAAAAATTAATTATAAGCTTACATAAAAATAAATAAAACAGAATTAAAAAGAGGAAAAACACAGAATTTGTGAAGAGACAAAAAGAAAGCTTACTCAGTTCAATTGTAATTAATAATGCAATTTCCAATTTACATCTTAGATACAAAAGCCAATTCAATAAAGATTATTTTGTACTGAATTTTATCTAAAAATAAATACTCAGATGACATTACTGCCATTTCCATTGCATCATTTCCTTTACATTGAAAATACATAATTGATTGCAGTTTAGATGTCATTGTCTACCATTAGTGAAATGATGGCAGATTACATAAGTAAAATAAAATGACAAAAAAAAAACCAGTTAAGAAAAATGTTATACAAAATGTTTTATCCATTCTAAGCTGCACATAGCAAAGATATTAAATACTGACATGTTTGTCTCTTTAAATGGAGCCAATGACATGAATGCCTTAAGGAATGTTAAGATAATGCATCTGCCAATACAAATGCAAGAAACTTGGAAGATTTGGTAAGAAAATTATTTGTTTGCACACTGTTATATAATATTAGGTATTCCTATCTAAAGCAAATTAATTTACACACAATTAGATGGTGTAAAGGAACTTTCCTATTTAATAATAATCATTTGTTTGCATAGTTATGGTCTGAAGTATTCCTATCTAATAAAAATATTTTGCAAGCAATTATATGACAGACATTTGTGTGGTACTGTATTTTTTTGGACAACTATGCTTCACATTTCATATTTTTGGCAACTGAATCTCAATGCTGTAAAGTTTGGTAATAAATAATAACTAATTTTCGTTGAGTAATGTCCCACTCATAATAATAAGATCCAGGTTACTTTTTGAAAAAATTAGCTGGGCTCTTTACCCTTGGTTAGGCAACCAGTCCACGAAAAGGAAAACTGAATTCAAACCCATTATAAACTCAGCTTAAGAAACTGACCTTGTGTCATATCCTACTTGTGCAGAGGGTTAGTATATATATATATATATATATATATATATATATATATAATATATACACATACACAATGGAGGCATATGGTGTAATAGTTACCAACACAGATATCTTGGATAATGCTGATTGCATTTTACATAGCACTAATACCCTTGGGGAAAGTATGACTCCAGCTATTTTCCCTTCAGCTATGGGTAAATAGCAGGACATATTGGCCTTTATCCTTGGTTAGGTAACCAGTCTAAGAGAAGGAAAACTAAATTCAAACGTGTTAAACTCAGCTTTACAAACTAACCTTGTGTCCCTTCCTGCTCATGCAGTGGGGTTGGTGTGTGTGTGTGTGTATATATATATATATATATATATATGATGAATCAATGAATGGAAGGACAATCAGCTTGGGTCAGTTATGGTTTACATAATGAAGTTTATATTTGATAAATATATATTTGTTTCCCCCCTCAACCGATTCTTTAATCTTGTCTGAGTTACAATGTATCATTTTAGCTCCATTGTGACCAATTTATAAAAGCATGAAAAGAAAGCTATTTATTCACAATCAATGAACAGCTTATAATGTTCAATACCATGAGTCTTAATATTTTGCCAATTTATTTGACACTGTTCACTGATTTGTGAAAGCAATATATAATATGAACTACAGTTTGCCTAGCCAATCAACAGTTGACAATCACAAGGTTGGCAAGTGTGAATCAAATCTTCCAGGACATTAGTTTTACTTAATAATGGCCTTACTGTGTTACATACATTATTAACATATGTATTTACCGAATTCCTTCGCCATGGGCAGAATGGGACACAAGCTAAATTTTTAAATGGAGTAAAGTCGGTTCGAATTCAGAGTTTGCCTGCTCCTAAACCAATTGTTGTACCAAGGCTAAAGAACCTAGTCTGCCCTATTATTTACCGATAGATGGAGAACATACAGATTTATGCTTTTATCAAGGGCATTAGCATTAAGTAAAACACAAACAGCTTTGTCCAGAATTGGAACTCGGGCTGCCAATTTCATTTTCTATGACAATAAATGTTATAATATTTAGGAAGTGGGCTTATTGTCAGATATGTAATTCATAATAGAGAAGAGGATTCAAATATCCTATCTGAGCAGTAAGTAGTCTATACTGCATTTCTTGTATTCATGTTACAAGCTCCCCATACCTCCCCAAATTTCTCCATTGTCTGGGGAGAGGCTGTGTCTGATGTGTTTGGTTTCTCTGGGGGAATCCTCCTGTCCACCTAAGTATTTTCATACTTAATATTAATCAATGAATTGTTTTGATGGAGACTAAAGGTTTATTTGTAAGAATATGCATATTTTGTCTATAACCCATCCATAAAGATATCAGTATTATTGGTTGGTTGGTTAAATTTTATGGCATGTCAACTCCTGTTGGGTTATTTTATGCTGAAGATGTTTTGTTTTTTTTCCATTTTTGATGGCACTCTTTTAAACTTTTTTTTTCTAATTAACCCATAGATGGGACCCTAATGGGTACTACCACTTGGAGTAGGAGTGGACCTGGGAGTAATGGTGAGGAAGGAGTATACATTCCCCACAGCTTCTAGCACATATATGATAAAAAGTGTTGGAACTTGCCATACAGTTGGAGCAAAGAAGTATTTATTTAATATCAAAACTGCCCCTAAAGATATCAGTATTGTGTTGCTAATGTTCAGATCTCCTATACTTTCTAAAAGGATCCTAAATCTTAATGGAATAATTAAATATTAAACTTTAGAAATATCAGTAATTGCAGTGAAACTTTTCACCTAAATTTTCAGTTCGGTAACACCCGACTTAAATTCTTGTGGATACTATTTTGAGATATGCATAGCACAGATATCATAGATGCTCAAACTACACTGAGTGCCTCATACTATTTTTGCTCTTGTAGAGTGGCCTATTGTTGGTATCAGCTGGACAGCACGGGAGTCTATCCCCTTTTTACTAGTGCTAGACCAGGGAGACTTTTTTTTTTTTTTTTTTTTTTTGCTGAGGTGGGGCGCCACATCTTCAGACAGTTCCCCTCTTTAACACACCTATCAAATTACCCAATTTGTGCTCCTCATGTGCTTAGTTGGCGGGGACCAGTATTAAACCAAGAACCTTATGATTTCTTGACAGATGCTCTACCGACTGAGCTGAACTTGAAATAACTGTCCATGTTTATATGGTAATGGATCAGATTGAAATGGGAAATGAAACCTCTGATTTAGATTCCATTCATCTACTCTGTTACTCATGAATAACATAAAAGATTATTGTGTTAAAAAATAATTGGACATTATTTCAACTTCAATTATTCCTTCTCCTATTAAAAGGAGTTGTATCTGCATTAAATTCAATGGTGTGATTAAGGTGACAATTAAATGTCCCTTGTGATTAGTCTGCTCCACATTTCCCAAAGCTCCAGAACTGGAATTTCACCATTAGATAGAGTTTAACATCATTCCCAGGATATGAAGACCCTCAGCCACCACTTTCTAGCATCCATATGATTGGTTGGGCTTACTATAAGGCAATATGATTGGGACAATCATATAAGTGCTAGGGCTTGATCTGACCAGCCGATTGATCAGAGGGGCCTCTCCGACTGCCCGTCTAGCTTAAGTAAAGGTCTAAGTGTAGTGTTGCATGTCATCCAGCAGGATTCCGTCCTTAAGCATTACAGGTCGCTACCTATGGCCAACAGGTGGCTTTATTGGTGGGATCTTACCCCTCTGCAGAGGTGCAGTCATTGTATTCTAAAGAACCAGTCAACAGGGTTGGCACTTGGTGACTGTCAGTTCCTCGCCTATGTGATCATTAAACCAATAGTCACCAAAGAACATTGATTGTGTATACGCTTTACGAACTTAGATCACTCTCTCTCTCTCTATATATATATATATATATATCCAGCAAAGAGATACAATACGCTTTACGAACTTAGATCACTCTCCTCTCTCTATATATATATATATATATATATATATATATATATATATATATCCATCCATCCATCCATCCAGCAAAGAGATACAATAAAAGTATTTATGGATTCGAAGGGGATTTTATTTCCCCGTAGTCGTTGGCAAATTGTCGGACAAAGAAGAACAAACACAAAAGTAGAATGCAGACACTTGTATTACAAGGTTTACAAAAGTACAAGGATTTACAAAAGGGTTTAACAACAAAAAGGGTTTGCAAATTAGTTGGAATTTGCGACCAGACTTATTTGTTCTAAGAGTTCTTTGTGTCGTGGTGATAGGTGTTCTTTCATTGCTAGGAAAATGGCTCTAAGAAGATTCTCGGGTCGTTTCTTGTTCTTGGGTTAGTTTGCTATTAAAACAGCCCGTTACAGTTTGCTGAATTAATGCCTTGAAAGTTTGTTGAAGGTTCAGTTTGCTATTAAAACAGCCCATTACAGTATGCTGAAATTAATGCTGTTGAAGGTTTAGGGAACAGTAATACCGCGACTACCCTTAGTGCATGGTCTGTGATAAGTGACGTAGGGTTTTGATTCTCCCGCCAATATCCCATTGGCGATCTGTCCCCCTAGCAGCAGGGGAAGACAATTCACATGGAATTTCCAATATTAATGACTGGTTCTGTGCAGAGAGCAACGAGTGATAGGGATGGCAGGCAAGATTGTCAGGATATCCATGCTACTAGCATAACATGATCATGGTATATATAATGATGTCAACCCTTTATTTGTCTGAGTAGAGTTTAAGTATATTTTGAGGATGTAATTTTGTTAAGTTTTATAATTTGAAGTTTGTCCTCTTTTTTTTTTGTGTGAGTGTGTGTGTGTGGGGGGGGTAAGTAGTTATTCAATATCAATTCCATTCTCAATATATTTTTGCTCCTATTACAGTCACTTAAATTTTTTTTTAAACTTACCAAATTAAATATCAAGCTTTAGAAATATACAACAGTGTTAGAGAAACTTTTTTTTTTCTGAAACCACTATTTATGCAAATTGAATCTTTTCTTCTGATTTCTTTAGTAAAAAGGATTAAAGAATTGATTTACTTATTTTTATTTTTCCCATTCATTCTCTATTTAAAAATCTGTTGGATACTGAAAGTAAAAGAAAATGGGATTGGTTCAAAATTACTTCTATCCGTTTAAAGTTTGTAATGGTAATTTTTGTTCTCTGTTCAGTTTGAAGCCATTTAACACCAGTGACAAGTAAATTAAAACTAATTAAAATATGAAAAGGAACAAAGACTGAAAAGATTAATTCAATCTCCAGCAAAAGACATCAAAGTTTGCATACTTTTAAATTAGATATCCCATTCCTTTAGCAATTGGAAAAAGTAAACTTTTACTTCCAACAAGATATTTTTGTTTCCCAAATACACAATGCAATATTTACATCTTCATTGATAATTCTACATGTATATATGCAGACACCAGCTGGATTTGGCGTTTTTCCAATTGCACATCTAATTTGGGTATCTAATGCTGAAACTTAAAATGCCAGCTCATCTTTCAATGACAAAGAATGATTTTATTTAGACTGGCACAAGGAGCACCTGGTGAGAAACAAACTTATTTGATCAACAAGAATAATTAATGAAACACTAAAGGAAAGGCTGGCTACTTTTACAAGTTATGAGCTGTTACTCGATTAATTTTCTGCATTTTCTTAGTGTTACTTTTTTGGAAACAAATAATAGCAGTAGTAATACTAATTTGTTTATAAAAAAAGTTGCTCGCCGTAATTATTACGATGAAATATAAAATTCTTTTAGATTTTTAGATTCTTTTTTTTTTTAAATTTAATATTTTAAATAAGAGAGATTAATTTTTCAGACATTTCATGGCTGTGCACTTTTTCTATTTAAAAATTAAAATTTACATAGTTATGTACTGTACTGGTGTCTGATATTCCCTGTGAAATTTACCGCCCACCTATATTTAACACAATCAAACTTGCATAAAGGTTAATATTATCTTTAAAAATTTTTGTCCATTCGAAAGAAGAAACATTAAACAAACTCCTGATGATGTTTTTTTTTTTTTAAAATTTTAGCTTATGGAAATAATGAAAATTATGATTGAAAAATAGGTACCACCAAATTTCCCCGTGAAAAAAAAAAAAGTAGACAAAATGAAAAACGGAAGCTTTTCTTTTCTTTGTTTCATTAATTTTCCACAGAGATTTTATGCCTGTGCACTTTTTTTTATTAATTTATTAATTTTTTATTTATTTATTAATTCTACGTTAAAAATGTTGTAATTTATAAACAAACCAGAAACGATCTTTTTGAGCAAAATAATAGAGATTTGATTTATATTCGTGGAGATAATTAAAAAAGAAAATTTAAATGATAACAGCATGTAATTTTTTTTCATTTAATATTTTAGATAGTAGACATTAACATTTCTTTTCAGAGTAGCTGGATCAATGAAAGGTCTATTTTTTTTTAATTTAGATTAAATCCATATGTAAATATAGATATTTAAATGGGGCATCCCATGAGGATTCAACTCACGATTCAGTAATAATGGATCTGTGGGACTAACTTTAATAAATGCCCCTCTACCCAGGCGACACCAGGTAGCCACTGCTAGTTGAATAATAAAGAAGATATACATACATACATACATACAGATATATATTTGTTGGACATATTTGTATGGATGTGTGTGTATGTCTGGACATATAGATTTATATGCATGTGTATGTATGTCTAGACATATAGATTTATATGCATGTGTATATATAGTCACCACTTCATGGTGCAATGGTTAAAAAGCATACATGTGTGTGCATAGATATAAGTGCATATATGTGTATGCATGCATATATATATATATATATATATATATATCCTTAATCATACAGTAATGCCCTTAGATAGAAAGCAACCCCTATATCAGGATATTACAACTGCCATGTTTAACTGTTTATGTTGTGTTCTTTAGTTTGGAGACTTTATTTGACTTTGTCCAAACCATGCTGGTGAAATTGAGACAAAATAACTTTTTATCTCATTCGACCAAAGTTTATTGCTGAAATAATTGCCATCTTTTGTTGGCTGTGTTTCTGCAAAGTTCAGTCAAGCCATGACATGTGTTTTGGTCAACAGAGAAGCCTTATGAGATTTGTGGGACCTTGTGGAAAATGGGTTGGGTTAAAAAGACCGTCCCATCATGCTGTAATGGTTAGCAAACTAATCCCACAGATTCATTACTACCGAATAGGGAGTTTGATCTTCACTGTATGCCCCATCTTTGTAACCTTGTGTCACATTCTACCTGTTGCAAACAGGTTGGGTATGAAGGGCATCATATCATGCTGTAATGGTAGCAAAGTAGTCTTGCAGATCTATTACTTCTTAATAGGGAGTTCGATGTTCACAGAATGTCCCATCTTGTCTATTCAGTACAGTCTTAGCAATAAAATTCAGTAAAATAATACAGTGTATTTCAAGATTTAGTTGCATAGATCAGTATTCAGCTGTATTGCAAGTTGTCTTAGTTCAGAGAATCCCAGAGTGACTTTGTGGGATGTTCCATTATGGGTTCTGATTGGCTGCTGGGTTTAGTTATACTTTGATCAATATATGACAGTAATGGGAGTTAATACAGGGTCTGTATTTTGTTACAGCCTCTCAGACTTTTTCAAGTGGATGCTATTTGAAGCCTTCCTGTGAAAGTGAGTCTGATATGTTGATTCAATAAATGTGAAAAATTGACTTGGTATATGAAGAAATTATGTTATGGGCGGAACAAATTAAACTTGTAAGACAAGCTGCCAATGATTTCTGAACAGTGTTTCATGACATGGTACCTTCATCAGGAATATGGTTAATTTTAAATATATTAATACCAACGGACTGTAGATGTGTAGATGCTAATGAAATAGGCTATACAAGCTGGTTTTTTTTTTCAAATTTGTTTTCAAGTCTTTTTTTTTTTTACAAATTTGAGTTACCTTAACACTAATAAAATCTTTGTTGGAATTGTTTTGTATATAATGTGTGCTCTAATTCCCCACCTGGATTTATAGACTAGCTAAAGTCACATGAGTTATTCTTGCAGCCAATCACTAGCAATACTGCGTGGCTGATACAATACTTAACCCCCCCCACACACACACACATTGGATATAATTCTAACTGCACTCATTGAGAATGGACTAACAGGATTACTAGATCTTTACCAATACTCAGGACGGATTTACAGGATTACCAGATCTTTACCAATGCCCAAGACTCTTTACCAAGGATCTAATTCCACTGGATAAGCATTCTTGCTAAAAGGCCTCCACGATGGCCCAAAAGATTCTAACAATCTTTTCCAGTCAGAAATCATGTACTGATCTGATCACTGGTAATATAAACAGAGATGCTGAGAGGTTCGTGTCCTGCATTCCTGATGCACAAAAATCTAAAAGGACGCAGTAAAATCTTATCCATGCATCCCAGTGTTTTTTGTTTTATTCCCTCCCTATTTCAAGCTAACTGTAAATACATTTCAAAAGTTTCTTAGAAATGAATTTCACAGGATAGGTTGCAAGGTAGGAGTTAGATGGCTTTAGTTGGGACCCATACATTTTCCTTGGACTCATTCAAAGCAAATGTGTGTCCCAGGACATACTAAATCAAAAAGCTATCAGCATCACTGCAAGTGCCACATCAAAGTTAACCATTTTAATATTATAACAAGATTTTAGAGTCAGATGGTGAAAATGGCTTTCAATAAACTCTCTGACCCATCCTAGTTATCTTAGATAAAAATTTGAAAAAAACTGAACCATTTATCATAATTATTATTATGAGTGGGTTTTTTCCCCACCAGTGTTAGCTGATGGTCTTTCACTGGAGTCTTAACAATGCTTTTTTTTTCTGGAGGGTCTCAAATTTTCCTGATTTCCAATTCCTTCAGACTTTTTACCTATAATTATTATCATTTGTTTGTTATGCTCCCCTTTTTATATCTTCTCACATCAAAAGGTTTTTGAGTCTAGTTGAAAGTCTACTCTGCTGGCAAAATTTTATGTTCCTGGGATGATGTACGAGTTAATAAACATCAAGAATTTAATTTCTATGTCCACCATTTTTAGTATTACAAATATAAAAACACAATTTTTAGATTTTTGAATTTCTGGTGACTGGAAAAAAAATCACAAGAAAAAGTAATGGGAAATGGATAATAACTTTGGTTTCTGCTAGATGTCTACTTTATATGGTTAAATAAAAAGATAAATATTTGGTTTAGTCAATTTGATTGATAACATAAGGTTCCAGTTTAGCATTATGCTAAATTGTATAATATAATCAAGACAAAGAGAGAAAGATGACAATTAAGTTTACAGCATAATACAAATTTGAACTTCTTCATTACATCCTCTATCAGTAAAATTTAAATGATAATTTATTGATCAGGCTGTGTAAACTTGAACTAGTCACTAATAAATTCTATGTTGTGTTTCTCATACACTAGTTATATAAATGTTGTTAGTTCTACTACTTCATAAAAAAACTTATGCCAATCTTTACAAAAATAATTACTTTAGATAAAACAAAAGGTATCTGTGTGACTAGAGCTCAATGCAACTTCTCCATGATAATCAATATAATCATCATAATCATCAAAGTATGCTGACAGCATGGATTGCTTTGACTCTCTCTCTCCTTCTCTCCCTATCAGCCATCACATTTGTCAAGTCCTCAAATGTCTTGAGATTAATTTTCAGGTTGGTTGGTTGGTTGGTTGGATTTTAATGGTATTAAGTATCTGGCCGCCATCCTTGGCCAGTTGCAAAGAACTTAAGGTAAATAAGTAAGTAATGAGTTATAGAATCCTTTTGGTAAGTGAATAAGTCCCGCGATATAATACTACATTCCGACGTTCAAGAAAATCCAAGTATTAATGCTAGTATGACCAGAAAAGGTCAGTATAAATAATCATATCAGCAGCAGGGCATTGCCAGTGATTGGACAATAGGAATCTTTCCCAGGTCACATGCTTATAGACGAGTCTATAAGTAGAGGTGTACATCTGGCACACGCCTTATATCTTAGAAAAATTCCAACAAATGGCATATCAAACAGTCTGGGTTTCTGAAATCCTATAAATAGCCCAATCGAATTTTTAGTGCAAGTGTACTCTCTAGAAGACTTGATTATGAATAACTTCAGAGACTTGTAAGCAGATTGAAACCTTACAACCAGCTTTGCTGCAGGGAAATTGTTAGCAAACTAATTAGACAAAATGTGGATCACTGCTAATACAGTTTAATCTTTTTGGTTGGTTGGTTAGTGGTTTTTAATGGCATATCAAATCGTCTGGGGTTATTTCATGCCAAGAGGTAAGGAAATAATATACATTGTATATCTATATTCACATTTTAGTAGTTAACGGCTTTAATGATAAGTTAGCATCATTGGGGATCATGTTGAGGTATTAGTGTTGTATGGTATTGATCAGTCATCTATGTTGACTTTTTCAAATAGATCTTTCATATTTTCATGCATTAAAAAATTGGTTTCTGATGAAAGCTAAAATCCCACATTCTATGAATGAATGTTTACCAGTGCAAGGTGTTTCACACAGTATTTGTTATTCTTGTTTGAGTATAAAAGATTGCATAAGTCTTGTGTGACCAATGTGTAATTAGGACACAATGACTTGTTCTTTTCTGGACTTACTTAAGGCTGATCTCCAGTCTCCTAAAGTGGGTTTGATTAGTTTAGAAAGAGATAACACACAATTATCAGATGAATGAGAGGGTGAATGGATAAAAACATATACATGTATATTTTATGACATAACAGTAGGACAATCTGTCACTATACCCACACATTTATACATATTGTTATGAATAGGGAATTTTGCATGGTAATTTATAATAATATTTATAGATAGACAGATAATTTTGATAAGTGTAGGAAATGAACTCTGTGACCCAAATTCATATCCTGAATGAGGCTGGTTGCATTTCACATGGCGCCAGTACTTTTGGAAAAGGTATGCATCCAACTATTCTTCCTCCAGTAAATGAGTAAATAGTCAGGCAGACTGGGCTCTTTAACCTCGGTTAGGCAACCAGTCTAGGAAAAGGAAAAATCTGGCTTCAAACCTGTTAAACTGCTTAAAAAATTGACCTTGTGTCACATCCTGCTCATGCAGAGGGTTGGTGTGTGTATATATATATATATATATATATATATTATTGAGGGGGAAAATATGTGCTTAATTGAAGTCATACCTAATTTGAAAATTAATTAGTTGATAATTAATGAATTAGGAGAATATATCTGTTCAAATGTAAGGCGTAAACAAATCGAGAAAAAGACAATCTCTGTATGTACATTTGACTTTTTCTCGATTCATTTACACCTTACATTTAAATAGATATATTCGCCTAATGCATTAATTATCAACTAATTAATTTTCAAATTAGGTATGACTTCAATTAAGCACATATTCTCCCAAAAATAGTCGGCTATCAAACAAACTGTTTGCGTACTCTCATATATATATATATATATATATATATATTATATATAAATATATAAGTAAAAGTAGACAGTGGTCTATTGTCAGTACCAGCTGGACAGCGAGGGAGTCTATCCCCTTTTTGCTAGCACTAGACCAGGAAGATTGTTTTGCATCTGAGGTGGAGCATCACACAGATCCGAGCCATGCTACTTATGTGCTGAGTTAGCAAGGGCCGGTATTGAACCTGGAACCTTGTGTTGCTAAACAGAATCCTCTATCAACTGAGTGTATATATATATATATATATATATATATATATATATATATATATAATGTGTGTGTGTGTGTGTGTGTGTGTATCTTTGGATTTGCATATGGTTTGTGCACTAGACTAAACAAAGTTAATTAAATTCTAATGATTAAGTCTAAATTCATTTTCCAGCAAGTAAACATCTTAAAAGGTTTGCATAATTTTTGGTCTATCTTAACCATGTGTTGGCAAGGATGTTTGCATCAACATGCATATTTCAGTGAAAAATATTCCTGTAAAAATAAAAAAGTTTAAAAGATGTGAATCCTTTGTGCTCAAACTTAAATAGATTTTACCAAATTTTCTGCCTTTTTTTTTTCTTTTGATTAATTCAAGCCAAAGTTTTAGAAAAATCCAAGCCAGAAGACATTTCCTGTTCTCAAGAGAATTTGCTCCATTTTTTTTATTACTTCCTCTTTTACTCCATGCATAGGTTTCCACAATACTTGAAAGATGTGTGTGTGTGTGTATATATATATATATATTGTGGTGTAATAGTTATCATCAAAGGAAATGGACGTGGCAGCCCAATTTCAAATCCTGGATGAAGCTGTTTGCATTTCACATACCCTTGGGAAAAGGGATGTATTCAACTATTCTTCTCCCAGCTAAATGTTAAAAATCCCTTGTTTCATTTTTGTCTATTTCACAATCTTTGTTATTAAGATATATACATTGTGTCCCGATTACGCATTGGTCACACTAGACTAACACACTCCTATATACTCAAACAAGAACAACAACCTAATTGTGAAACATGTAAAACACCTTTGACTGTTAAACATTTATTCACATCAGTACTTGATTCTAAAATAGAATCTTATGTCCTGATTTTCTTCAAGTACCAGCTTAAGGGAGTAGGAAACGTAATTTTTCACCATCGTTAATCAGAATGAATACTTTTAAAATATCTGAAATCTGAATCTGCTTTGAATTTGACCAGCTGTTCTTCAGTACAGAAGCAATTTTGGGGGAAAATGGTTGAAAAAAATAAAAAGAATAAAGGAAACATAGAAAAACAAAGTTCAAGCTGTTTTATTCTATTCAATTAACTTGTTTCTGTATACCTCACTACACATAAATATGTGTAGGAGTTTTACAAGACAAGATTGATTGAAAAGATAGAAAATTAGATTGACTGACTTTTACTTGTCTACTCCCACACAGTAACATAAATAATATAAATGAAAACTCTAATAGGAACTTGTGTACATATAAAATTGAAAGATTATTCCACTTGCCTGAAGAGATGCAATAGCATCGAAACATTTTGTCAGAATATATATATATATATATATATATATATATACATACAATACAATAAACAAAAATATATGTATAAGTATACTATTGGAAATGCACCAACATACCCATACACATATATACATACATGAGCTGTAGCTCCTTTCACGTATGGCTAATACCCTTGGAAAATGTACGAATCCAACTATTCTCCCTCCAGCTAAAAGTAAATAGTAGGGCAGATTGGGCTATTTAAAAGGGACGGGTTAGCTCAGTCGGTAGAGCGTTCGGATAGAAACCACATGGTTCCTAGTTCGATACTGGTCCTCGCCAACTCAGCGTATGAGTAGCACAGGGATCTGTGCGGTAAAGTAAGGTGCTGATGGTAGGTGTGGCGCTCCACCTCAGATGCTAAAAAACAATCTCCTTGGTCTAGCGCTATTGAAAAGGGTATAGACTTCCTCGCTGACTGGCTGATACCGACTTTAGGCCGCCCGTCGACTTTACTTTATAATAATTGTGTAATCTTATTTTAAAGATGATAGATATAAACAAAGAATTATTTGTTAAGTCTATCATTATATATATTTTTAAATCAAATATTGATGAATAAAATTTATAGATTTTGAAAATAACAAAATGGATTGCATACATATGTTACTAAAATTTGTGGGCACTTTCCTTTTCAATCAATTTCGGTTTCTTTGTTATAATACCATATCAATCTTTGTGGGTTATTCGATGCCAAAGTATTCTTGTAGAAAAAACAGCAGTGAAGCTATTTGATCTATAACTGGAGGGATGAGAGGTTTCATGCCTTTCCTAAGAGTATTGTCCAAAAATGAATCTAATAGCATGACTGGAGTTTCAATTTTCCTTTTTGAGATCAATGAGCAGGGCATGATCAAATAGTATTGAGACTGAATCTTTGAATTTTTTAAAAATATCTAAATGAACCCCCCCCCCCAAGATACCTTTTGACAATATCTAACAATTTAAACATGCTGCAGCGGATTACTTGAATCTTTATTTTATACTATAATATCTTCTAAAAACAGATTAAGCATTTTCGTGATGTAGTTGATGGTTTCTCACTGTCACTTGCTTTCAACATTACTACTACACTGTCCCTACTCTCACTGAAACATCATCTCTTTCCTTTGTAAAGATGTCCACAGGAATTCCATTATTGATTTTTATTGAAATCAAATGACCAGTCCTGTTACTGAATATTAGCTTAACATGTGTTAAGTTTTATCTTGATCGATCACTGGTGTAGGAGCCAACTGGTTATACACACACAGAAATTGCCATTTATCTAGTAGATTCACAACTCTGTTTAATGATAATGGCAAGTAGATGTTTTTAAAAAACACTCCCATTGTGTATTATTTGTATTATGTTCAAAGCTTCCAAGGAAATTGAAAAAAAAAATCTTCACTTTAATCAGGCTAATAAATTTAGCTTTTCTTTTTTAGATGACGTATTTACTTCAAATCAAAAGACACAAAATTATTGAATTTAGTTCAACTTTTTATTATATTTATATTTGTCAAAATGTCCAACGATTTTTTATAAAGTTATTAATCTGTCATCTACTGTTAAAATCAAAGTTTGATAAAAATCCTAATTTGGTTTATTTATACATAAAAATTTACATTGTCACTGAAACAGAGAAAATAGACTTGTCAGCAATTTTAGTATTAGAGTTTTGCAATATTAGTCGGTTCCTTTGTTTTATGGCATGTCAACTCTTGTGGGATTATTTTATGCTGAGTCAGTTTAAAATTCTGGTCTTCAGTTATATAGTGTACAAAAATTATCTTCACAATCATTCGAAACAGATAATCACTTTATACTTAGTTGTTAGTATTTTAAGAGCCAATGTATTCATGTAATGTTTTTAACAGAATCTTAATCAGATCTATTTGACCCATAAATGTCAACAGGTACTATCACTTCAGGTTAGAGTGAATAGGAGAGAGAGAGAAGAGAGAGAGAGAGACTGATAGTGATATGGGCATATTAGAGAGAGAGAGAGAGAGAGAGAAATTGATATAGACATAGACTGGTCAAGAGAGAAAGAAATGGTCAGATCAATAGAGACAAGAAAGTAGAAAGAAACTGGCATTGACAGAGATATTGAGAGAATTGAGAGAGAGATTGGTGAAGAAAGAAAGAGAAAAAGAGATGGTCAGATCAATAGAGATACTAAAGAGAAATGAGAAGGCTGAAAGAGAAAGGCCAGTAGAAACATTGGCATATTGAGATAAAGAGAGAGGGGGGTAGAAGGAAGATTGGTAGGAACGTGCATATTGAGAGAGAGATAGAAAGACTGGTATGAACATGGGCATATTGAGAAAGAGACGGTTTGGTTTGGTTTACGGCATATCAACCTCGGCGGGTAATTTAATGCCAAAAAATATTAAATAAATTCATTCTTAATGCATAATACCATTTTGTTTATAAACATGTTTTTCTATTCAACCCATAGATAGAACCCTAACAGGTACTACCACTCCAGGTCAGAGTGGACCAGAGAGCAATGGTGATGAAGGGGTGCTCCACATTCCCTAAACCTCCAGAACTGGAACCTCATCATCAGATAGAGTTTAACGTCATTCCCAGGATATGTAGACCTTCAGCCACCATCTTCTACCACGCATATGATAAGAAGAATTGGGGGTTGCCATAAGGGCAATAGGGTTGGAAAAATCATATAGGTGCTAGGGCTTGATGTGGCCAGCCGATTGATCAGAGGGTGCCTCTCCGACCACCCATCTAGCCCAAGATAGGGCCAAAATGGAGTATTGCAAGTCATGAACTGCTCATCCACCTGGGTTCTATCCTTAAGCATCATGGGTTGCCACCCGGCCAACAGGTGGCCCCATTGGGGGAGTCTTACCCCTCTGCAGTCGGTGCATTCTAACGCCCCAGCCGACAGGGTGGAAAGAGAGAGAGACTGGTCAGGGAAGAAAGAGACTGATGAAGAGAAACAAGCAGGTTGAGAAAGAAAAAGCAAAAAGACTGGTAGAGAGGTAGAAATGAAATGGTCAAGAAAGAGACACAGAGAGAGCCAGGTCAAAAGAAAACCTGATAGAGAGAAATTGTCCTGGCTATAAAGACTTCTAGACAAAAGCAGATTGAGATATCTTAGATACAGATGTCCAGACTGTAACAGTTATTTATTGTATGCAAAAATAAACCAAACCCTAATTCATTTTCATATGTCTTATATTTCCAATAAATTGTGATTTAATCCATTGAAACTATTTTTATCTGCATCAGTCGAATATTTCTCAAGTGCATCATTAATGTTTACATTTGAGTTTTTCATTCAAATTGAATTCAGCAAAAAGCAAAAGAAAAAGTAGATAGAATTTTGATACGATCTTGTCATGGCTGCCCTGAAGTGCAGAATTAGCCACAGATCCACTCAAACATCATTAGGTTGAGAAAATTCTAAAACAACAAAATGGTTTGTCATGCTTTCAAACTATAATTGGAAAAGCCATTTCCAAAATACACATCCTGACTCCTCAGATACCTTGATAAAAATATATACAAACACACTACATATTTTCACACACATGTGCATGCATTTGTCTGTGTGCATGCATGTGTACGAAAGGAAATTAAACATTTGGGCTCTCAAACATGCAGTCAGTGTTTGCAAGAATATCAAAAATAAAAATAAAAACAAGTTAAATTAGATAAAGGCCATTTCCTTCTTGATTCCTTGGATAATTCAATCCATTTTCAAAGCTTCCATTAGCAGGATATTTGTGAGATAATGTCTGTAAATCAGACAAAAGGGCTCCTCGTCTTTAAAAAAAAATGGATTATGGTTTATTAACATCTTAGGTCAAATGCCAGAATTAGGATGAATTCCTTAAAATCAAAGATTATGTTCAAAGGTAATGTTGGATTTTGTGTCTTCAAAAATATCCAGACTAGAGCTGTATTTACCAAAGATAGAAATGAACAACTATTTTTTTTTTTTTTTTTAAAGTCTCTGTGGCATTCAATTATACTTATTCCAAAAAGATATATTGTATATTCCATACAAGTCAGCATGCTTAATTTTTCATTCAGATTTTAAACATTAGAAAGATCTGATTAGTGTCAAGATCAGAAAGGAACATTTTCATTTGATAAAGTAAAGTGTTTGTTACATTCCTTTGTTGGAATGAGAAATACAAGGATTTATTTACTATTTCTTTTTTATTGGTGGGAGGGGGGTGTCATGTAAGTATGTTGATATTCTTATCATTATTGTTGTCATTATTAATCTTATCTGATGTATTCAGTGGCAATTCAGCAGTAGGTCTGTTGAAATCCACAGCAGTTCTGAAGTTTGCCTTTTTGAAGACAGTGAATGACCTTAAATGATTTTGTGCTGTTTGTTTATTGGAAGTCATTGCTTCTGCTGTCTATAAATAGAAGTGGTGATTCTGTTTTGGTCTTATTCAAAAATATTCCAGCAAATAAAAAATTTAAAAAATAGTTCTGTACATATCTACATATAAAAAGGAAAATTTTTTTAAAGTCAGTCAGTCAGCATAGTGTTGGTTTGGACAACAGCAACTGGCTAAGCACAACTGAACTAGTGCCCAAAACAGCTGGTACTTATGGAACTCAAGAATAGTCCATTCATGTATTTGGGTGATTCCATTCTTTGAGTCCTGATTGGCTTCTATAATGTTATGAAGCTTTATAAGTACTCTGCAGTAGGATTGCAACAAGGTTAGATCCATATTAAGTTACAGCTCCTTGTTGCCTTGTCTTACCAATTCAAAGGTAATTGGAAAATAATTCTACACTGAAAATGCTAATGTGTTAACAGTGATGATGCATCATTTCATCTTAATTATCAGCAGCATTTATAGTTTATAAAATAATATTAAGAATATGTATGAATTGATGGACAAAATTCTGGCTGCTTGCTTGCTTAGATTTTACGACATGTCAACCCTTGTTGGGTTATTTTAACCCAAAGAAGTTTTATTCATTTTTGATGGGTATTCAATTTTTGAAACGGCTTTTTTTTAAAAACCTTTTTTTAAACAGGTTTTTTTTTTATTTAACCTATTGATGGAACTTGAACAGGTACTACCAGTCAGGGTGGACCTGAGAGTAATAGTGATGAAAGGGTACTCTACACTCCCCAGAGATCCACAATCAGAAGTTCACTATTAGATGTTGTTTAATATCATAGCTAGGACACAACATTCTGGTGAGTATAAGTGACACTTGTACAATTCTGTGTTTTTCCAAATCAATTTATTTCAAAAAGTATTGAGACTACTTTCATAATTTGTTGTTTTTTTCAAACTGGCACTAACTGATCTAGAAAGCAATCTAAATATATTGATACTTTATTACTTTAGTTTCTCAGCCTAATCAAATTAATTTCAATTCCACAACCAGATGTGCAGGTAAAATCCTCTGCTTACCAGAATATTAGAAATATTACTTCAAATTATAAATAATGCAGTTATAATATTTGAGATCTTATTACCTGACCATAAGATTGTGTTTGATCAATTGGGTCACCTAAGTGAAGGTGTATGATGTAAGACCCAGAGTACTTAATCATCCTTCACTGATAATATGGTCAGGTACATTCTCCATGTGTATTTCTTAATATAGTGAAGACAGAAGCTGCAGACTTCTTTCGCCACACCACAGATCTTACACCCATGTGTAAAACTGAGTATATAAGAGTTCAATCCCAATTTTTGAATATATATATATTTTACACAAACATATTTATGCACACACGTATTTAGACCTACACAGTCATTTACACACACATGTCTACACCTGCATGTATATATATATATATATATATATATATATATATACACCACACACATTTATCTATATATATATATATATACACACACATTTACAAACACACTCTCATATATATATATATATATATATATATATATATATATATATATATATATATATATATATATATGAGAGTGTGTTTGTAATGTGTATATATATTATATATGAGAGTGTGTTTGTAAATGTGTGTGTATATATATATATGAGAGTGTGTTGTAAATGTGTGTGTATTATATATATATGAGAGTGTGTTTGTAAATGTGTGTGTATATATATATATATATATATATATATATATACACACACACACATTTACAAACACACTCTCATATATATATATATATATATATATATACACACACATTTACAACACACTCTCATATATATATACACACACACACACACATTTACAAATACACACTCTCATATATATATATATATATATATATATATATACACACCTACACACATATTTACAAATACACACTCATATATATATATATATATATATATATATATATATATATATATGGTGGACTCTCCTATCTTAAACGATAGATGAGGGTCAGCAGTGAGTGATTTGATTCCTCCCATGTTGTGCATGCTGTCAAGAAGACATTTTGTGTTTCCTCGAGTGTGACAGCAGCCCAGCCCCGCTGCGAGCCATGAAGCCACATTGACAAACGAAATGCTCCAAGGCAGGAGTTAAATGTTTTTCTTTTAAAGTTAGGTGGAGCCAATCTCTATGCTTCAGTCTATCTTATTCAAAGCTCTTTAGTCTACTGAAACAGGTCTTACGCCATTCCTTCCGATCCTAGATCTTCCCAAGCACTAAGGTCAATATCGAGGCCCTTCAATTTGTCCTTGTAGTGCAAGAGAGGACGTCCAATAGAACACTTAGCATTTGTCCGTATGAAATCTTCTTTGAAAGTGTTCTCATTCATTCTGACAACGTGACCAGCCCACCTTAGCTAAACCTTGGCTAGTAGGGTTTCAATGCCAGCAATGTTACATCTTTTTTATCTTGTGCTATTTCTCACTATCATCCCATTTTATACCCCGAATAACACAAAGACAACGCATGTGAAAGGCAAGCACACACACATATATATATATATCTTATTATAATGGAGATTGTGGGTTTGTCTATCTGTAACCGAAACTATATTACTACTCAAGTCACAATTCCTTTAGTTATTTACACCATATTCTCCATGATTTTATTTTTATTTAAACCTCAATTATTAATAAAATTGTTTTACATTACTTACACTGTTGACCATATCTACATAGTAATAACATGCAATTGTATTTATATATACAACAAAATAGAGGTTTACAGTGTGAATGGGAAGGCTAATTTGCATATTGATCTTAAAAAATTGATTTTAATAAATATATGCTTAGTATTATTGATTTCTAATTGTTTGGTTTTATCTTATTGAATATGAGCAAAAATCTCTTCAATAAATCTCAAAAGAAATCCCTTAACAAGAAGAAATAACTGTAATATTATTCTTTACTTCCTATTTTAACTAAACAGTTTAATTAGGAAAATTTACCAATGAAAGACGGGAGTAACAGAAAATGATGGAAGAGTTAGTTTCAAAGTTGTTCTATTTTTCAATCATACCCCCTCTGTTCAAAATCTGTTTTATCTACATTCTTATTCAGTTTCATTAGCCTTTCTAATTTAATATCATATTTCATTATAAAATTTAACTAAAATACTTGCACCCGGAGGGTGCATATATTTGCTAGTATATATAATACACACACACACACACACTCTATATATATATATATATATATATATAAAATACACACACATATTTACAAACACACTCTATATATATATATATATATATATAATACACACACACACACATATTTACAAACACTCTATATATATATATATATATATATAATACACACACACACATATTTACAAAACACTCTATATATATATATATATATATATATATATATATATATATATATACACACACACATATTTACAACACACTCTATATATATATATATATATATATATATATATATATATACAAACACACTATATATATATATATATATATATATATATATTATATATATATACACATATACATACACACATATTTACAAACACACACTATATATATATATATATATTAGCTCAGTCGGTAGAGCGTTCGGCTAGAAACACACCTAGTTCGATATCCCCGCCACTCAGCGTATGAGTAGCATAGGGATCTGTGCGGTAAAGTAAGGAGCTGATGGTAGGTGTAGCGCTCCACCTCAGATGCTAAAAACAATCTCCTTGGTCTAGCGCTATTGAAAAGGGGATAGACTCCCTCGCTGACTGGTGATACCGACTTTAGGCCGCCCGACGACTTTACTTACTTACTTATATATATATACACACACACACACACACACACACACACATATATTTACAAATATATATATATATATATATATTTCTTATCAAATCCGACTGATAAGAAAAATGGAGAATGAATACTGCAATGTCCAAGTTTCATTTCTTTCTAAGTGAGCCTTATTTCTATGCACTTCATAATATTATTATCAATATAAGATTCTATTATTTTTGACTGCAAGAAGAGAAATTTATATATTTGTGAAGCCCTGTAAGTCTTGTCAGAAATATTGAATTTTTTCTTAGTTGTACCCAAAACCAATAATTGAAACTTGACATATCCATTAGCCAAGAAACTATCTGATTCATACAGCAAAATCATCAACATTTCTGCCCAGTTCTCTTCTCTTTTTTTAAAACTTTTGGAGATGCCAATGCCATCAGTAGTTGACGTGAAGTTCTGATTTTCATACATTTAAAAATTTGAACTTTGGCCAAACTCTAACTTCTACCATTTTACATTTCTCATCTCCATTTTTATTTCTATTACAGATCTTCATCTTTTATAGCTTCCTTTTATTTCCTTCTTTTTAATGTCTTCCTTTTTTGCCTTCCTTCGTTTTTGTTTATCCTTTCTTTCCTTTTTCGTCTTTTACTTCATTCTTTTCATTCCATCCTCTTTCCTTCCTTTCTTGTTTTCCTTTACTTACTTCCTTCCTTCTATCTTCCTTCTGTCTTCCTTTCTTTTTTATCTTCCCTTCCCACTTTTCTAAGTTAACTTATATCCTTTTTGCTGCCATTATTTTATTCAATATCAAAGGGAGAATTATCAATATACAAATGTTTTATAAGTTATTTAATAACTCTCATCAATAGATATTAAACTCTAAATAAAACTTATTGCTTCATAATCAAGTATTGATTAATTATGAGTACATTTTCTATTTTCACTTTATTTTTTCAAAAATTACAAACAGACAAGGGTTTTAGTTACTTAAAAAGTATCTTTTGATATTTTGCCTCTTCATACATGATAAAAAGGTATCATTAAAAAATATAATCATTGAAAATTACTGAAATGAAAAGCAAACGAAATAAGTGCACAATCCCTTTATAGAATTTTATATTGTCAGATTTTAAAAAGCATGCTTCTTACTGACCAGTGTGAAAGTGCCATCAAAATTAGAAATGTTACAACGCACTCATAAAGGAAAGGAAACTATTGTTTCATATTTAGGTTAACCTGGAACATGACAGGAGACATTTTTACACACACACATTATATATATATATATGTATATATATATATAGTTAAATAATGCATCCATTTTTTGTCGGATTATTTTTGTAATATCTGGCGAAAATTCGCTGATGTATTTGCCATATGTCATAGACCAAGTATTTTCTGCCCTATCATGGGCCATCTTCAGGGTATTTTGAAACCATACAACGATGGGCTTTTCCATTTTCTATTATATTATTATGTTTATTATTAGTGTTATTATTATTGTTTTTATTATCATTTTTAATACTATTATAATTTTATGATTTGTTAATGTAATTATAAGCATTTTAGAACATTGGTGCTATTTTCAAAGTTTATTTTGTTTAGTTTTGGATTTTTGTGTCTAATACGCCATGCTTTTAAGATTTTTAGTCGTCGTTTACATGTTTGTGTTTCTATAATGGTAGTGTTATTGTTAAGTATTTTCCGGAATTTAGTATTGGGACAAGAGTGTGTTTTTAGATGTTGGGCTATTGAGCTATTGTCTATATTGTAAGCCGTCTGGAAAGGGTAGTTGTTGTTACACCAATGTATATATAACTTGCAGACAAAAAATGGCTGCATTATTTAACAATATATGCCTACAAGAATAAATGCTGCCTAAATACACACACATATATATATATATATATATATATATATATATATATATATATATATGTTTGTGGTAATGGGGATCATTCCATGCACAGATTAGCCATAGTGATACAGGTAAATCACAATGAGAGCCAGTAAGTGGACAGACAGAGCAATACATAGAATAAATTAAGGAAAAAACTTTAAATTTGCTTCATTGTAATAATTTATTTCAACTGCATGATCACAGCATCTTCAGACATGTCACAAAATGCTGTGATTACACAGGTGAAATTTAAAATTATTACAATGAAGCAAATTTAAAGTTTTTCCTATTGATTTATTCCATATATATATATATATATATATATATATATATATATATATATGGTTAGGAGGTTGATTTAGAAGGCTATCACAATGCAGATGTAAAGAAAAAAAAAAATAATACAGTAACAATGGTTTTTTTCTTTACTACCTGCATTGTGATAGCCTTTTAAATCAACCTCCTAACCAATATATACACAATGCTTCAAGCAAATTAAAAAAACTCTCATATATATATATATATATATATATATTACCAACTCCTCTGCGCAGGTAGGATGTGACACAAGGTCAATTTCTTAAGCATAGTTTAACAGGTTTGAATTCAGAGTTTTCCTTCTCCTAGACTAGTTGCCTTACCAAGGTTAAAGAGCTCTGTCCCCCCTACTAGTTATCCATAGCTGAGGAGAGAATAGTTGGATTCATACTCATTTTGCCATATCCATTTCCTACAACACTAACCATTACATTTTTTTTTTTACCTTGACTATTTTTACCAGATAAGTTATTATGACAGAAGAAATACACTTCTTAACCTAGTTAACATTCAGGAGAGAATGCAGTGGCTATCTTAATTGATAATTCTACAAAATGAAGTAAAAGAAGGGAGGCAAGTGGTGCAATGGTCATACTTGTAGGAAATGGACTGTGACCAGATTTCAAATCCTGGATGGGGTTATTTGTATTTCAATAACACCAATAACCTTAGGAATTATATGCATCCAACAATTCTCCTTCCAGCTATGGGTAAATAATAGGGCAGACTGTGCTATCCATTGGCAATGATGTGATATTTTGCCTAAACTCAAGCATGATACATTAAGAATCTACACATTGTGAATGAGACAATAACACAATACCATAGCCAACTGCGTAATCCCCAATGATTAAATTTTTAACAATGTCTGGTTTGACTAGATTATTTTTGTACAAATAACTCAAGTAGGCACCTATCTATATATTAATTATTATATGCTCTTGTTACTTGACTATTATCATCTTGCAATGCTTTCTTGTTAAAAATGAGACCATCCAAACCATCCTAGACAAAATGAAAAACAATGGAAATACTGATTAACTACTGTTGCTTATCCAATTAATTATTTCTTTTAAGTGTCGTCACCTCAGCTAAATAATGAACCATTCCATTTTCATTGTAAAGAAAGAAAGGGAAGAAAAACGTATAATATCTTGATTTAAATCTCACTTTTTTCTTTCTTTATTTTCATTATGTTTGCTTGAAACAGATTAGCGTTATCGCATCTGCACACAGAAAAAATAAAGATATGAACAGTCGGGGAAATATTGAGAGGGGTTGAGCATATAGAAGGAAAGAAAGAAAAAAAAAAACAGTGAGAGAGGGTCAAGTCAAAATTATTATACTTTTTACAGATTGAACTCTTTATCAATAGCTCTTAACATATCAAACATGGTAATAATTAAATTATCATACTTTGATATATCCACAGGTCCTGCTATTATAGTATTAATTACAATCAAACATTTACAGATTAATCAAGTTTCAGCATTAAATAACCCATAAGCAGTTGATATACCATTAAATAAATAACCAAAATAAACACCAGATAAAAGCTGAGAAATGGATCAGATAAAATGTGGTGACAACGTCAAGGATGTGAAGGAGGAAGTGCAATTGTCCGAAGAAAATTTGGGATAAACAATCTCCTTTCCATGGAAACTTCAAACTCAAGAATGGCAGTTCCAAAAAAGTAATAGCTGCTTCTCATTGCCAAGTCAACCTTCTGACAAGAATCCAATTGAACATGTCAAGGTTTTTTTGGAACATGAAATAAGGAAAGTGAGAAAAAACAAAGGAAAAAAAATGTACAAATGTTTTGAATGCAACCTGACCAGATAGCCAACAAGACAAGATCAAATAAAATTGATACCTCAAAAAGTGGGGAAAAAATGCTAAAAAAAAAAAAAAAAAAAAAAAAAAAAAAATCTACCAAATTTTAACCTCCATGATAAAACGAAGTGGCTACCCAGTGTCACCTGAGTAGAGGAGTGGGGAAGAAACCCTGCTGTATTGATTTGTTTACTTTTAAAATTTACAAATGCTGGACAATTTTAAGTAGAATTTCTATGCTATTTCTATGTATATTTTAATTTTTAAATATCTTTGAATAAAAATCAAATCTTCATAATTTTTACACAAAAAAGCAAGAACCGCTTAAATTCAATGTGCATATATATTTACTTTGTTGTTAATTGTTTTCTTTTCATAGTTTTATCTGGATGAACATACATACCAACTGCCATTTATATATGTATATATGGTCTTGAATAATATAGACTACCTGAAAACCTGCTCTACAAGCCTTTTTAAAAAATTTGCCCATGGTTATCGTTATGAGAAATGGACTAAAAGAAACAAGTTCAAATCTTGGACAAAGTTGCCTTTCACATAGCATTATTACTCTTGGGAAAGGTATGATTCCAACTATTCTCCCTGCAGCTACAAGTAAATAGTAGGGCAGACTGAGCTCTTTAACCTTGGTATGGTAACTGGTCTAGGAGATGGAAAACTGACTTCAAACCTGTTAAACTCCTCTTAAAAATTGACCTTGTATTAAATCCTGTTCATACAGAGGGGTTGGTAAATACATCAAAAATAATTCTAAGCTAATTCTATAAAATGAAGAATCTGAACAAAATAAGAATCCAGTTTAGCATTATGCGTACACTGTAAATTGAGCCCATAACTAAAAACTAAAAGTTTTGTCATTTTTAAAACTTAATATGCTGAAAACATGTGCACAGTGACTAGTAACTGCAGAAAATTTGGTGGCCTTACCAGACGGCATGGGTGTCAAACTTTAGGTACCAGACATGTATGCATGAAAGAAAAAATGATATTTCAAAGAAGTACCTGTAAAAGTACTTGAGTATAACATTTATTATCTAGATATAGAAATAATGTAAATAATTAATTTATATATCTAGTTAAATAATTTCAATTTTTTAAATGCATGTCATTTTTTCTATTAACTTTAACAAATGAAGTCATTTTAGAATTTGATAAAAGATAAACAGCTCATTCAACTGTGGCATATGGAAATCTAATAGATTGCAATGGAGTTATTAGAATGATTTTATTTTGTTATTGTCTAAAAGAACTAAAATGGTTAAATTACAAAAATACTAATTGTACCAGATACTCGCTCAGTTACCTCATTTTAGGGATTACCCCCCACACACACACACACACACACTTTGAAGGTACTAAGTGCTTTTTATAATATCACAATTCTTCCTTAACTCAAAGTCCTATACCACCTCATTCCACCCGGCTGGAAGTCACATTAATTTTAACTAATCAGCCCCAAACAATAGCCTTTGTTTAAATGTAATATTAAACATATGTAGAAATCTTTGATTTAAGGGAAATAATAGGTAACTTTAGATGCAAAGGTCATTTTTAGCCATTTTTTTTTTTATATATCCTTATAGGAATGCTCTGGACTTAGAAAAATCTCAACAGGATGTTGAGAATTAAAGGACAATACATGTCCAATACCTAAACTTCGACCCCTTCACCCCAGGATGAGAGACAAATATACTAAGGCATTTGGTGAATTATTGTGGGATAGTTGAGTAAAAAGCTTCATTTGAAAACAGTGATGATTTACATTTGTTGTGTTTGCATAAACAATAAGTTGGGATTACATCACTTGCTTAATAGGGGACATGAAAGGTAATTATCTCCTGTGTCTGCCACTAGTTACTAGGCGGCATGGTTAATGTAACACAAATGCAAAGTAAAATATCTTTTTCACTCTTCCTGCATCGACAAAAGTAATAACATCGGTTGTATTCCTGTACATGGAAAGGGGGCTTTCAGCCTCTCAACAGCTTGTGAAGCACACTATAACATGCTTAATATCTAAGTTTTCATATTCTTATTCATTAACAGTTACATATCATACTCAAGACTTCCCCTTTTATAAAGGATGAAGTATTATCCAGATATGACAATGGAAAGAAGAGAAGGTTTGCTTAATTAGTTTAATGGCATATCAACCCCTTATGGGTTGTTCAATGCTGAAATTTGATTCATTTTTAAATGTTTGATTATAATTATAACTATTTTCCATGTTCCATTGCACTTTCTTCTAAATTGCTTTTTTAAAAAATTTAACCATCATTTGTTTGTACACAATTAGATTATCATTAGGTTGCACTGACAGAGTTGATTCCCATGACACTCTCACCATCAATCCTGGCAGGTCTTCTACACAGCAACCAGCATTTGCACAGAGCTGATTGATGTAAGTTTTTAATGGTTGGCCTACACAGCTGTCTCTATGCGTAGGTATCCACAGAGGAATGTCACTTATGAGTTCATCCTTGCTTCTCCAGCAGTGTCTTCTTTATCTTATTTGGATGGTTTATGTGATAGGAAATGTGTCTATGCAGCTATATTTTGTGAAATGCTATTTCCAAGATCTGTTCAGAACAGCATGCAGAATCCTTGTTTAGTTTCTATCTGACTTTTTCTTTAAGCATTTTGTTGGAGTCCAAGTGGTTCAGTTATACAGTAGCACTGACTCAGCTACAGATTGAAATAAATCTCACTTGATCTTATTAGAGAGGTCAGATTTCATATAATCAATGCCTATAGTAGTTCATGCCTTTCCTGGAGCATTGTATCTTAACTGGTGAGAGATAGTCATGGGAATCTACTCGGTCAGTGCAACCTAATGATGATATAATTGTGTACAAACAAATGATGGTTAAATTTTTTAAAAAATAAATTTAGAAGAAAGTGCAATGGAACATGGAAAATAGTTATAATTATAATCAAACATTTAAAAATGAATCAAATTTCAGCATTGAACAACCCATAAGGAGTTGATATGCCATTAAACTAATTAAGCAAACCTTTCCTTCTCTTCTTTCCATTGTCATATCTGGATAATACTTCATCCCACATCCTTTATAAAAGGAGAAGTCTTGAGTAAGTTGTCCAGCCATACAGGAGCACTGCCATGGCTACAGCTTGGAAGAATCTTCTCTTTATCTTGTAAGAGAGATCAGATTTCCATATGATCGATAATCTGTCTATAACAGTCCATGTCTTTCCTGCAGGCATTGTATCTCTTGTACACAAAGTTGATTGACAAGTTATATAACAACACAACACACTGCCTTAGAATGACAGGTATTATAAGACCAGAATGTGAACGGTAAGAAATAACTGTCTAAGGTCTTTCATATCCATGCCAGAATTCAGATTACATAGAACTTGTTAAAAGAATTGATGCCTTTACCAAATGATTCGGTTCCTATTGCATTTCAGATCAGACATTTCTACTTGAAAATTCACTCTAATATTATTAAGTTCCATTATTACAGGATTTTTGCTGAAGGTGATGAGAAATCTATACACAGAGTTATATTTATTTTTCTGAGCTGTTGTGGAAATTGTGCCAGAATACAACCTCTGTCAAGTTTGCAGGTCTGCGAGGCTTGGCAAAATGACAATTAGCTTGTATTTGTCGGCATATCTTCAGCCACGGCCTTTTTGTTGTTATCTACTTTGGCTTTCCTTTTTCCACTTCTCTATCAATACTTAATTTTAGCCGTGTGCACTACAGACATATTTGACAATGTTGTTATCCTTTACACAACACAAAGAAAAAGGCAATTATCACAGGACAAAGACTTTTTAGAAATCTGTGTTCTGTAGATTATGCTTAAATGTACAAAGCAGGTGGGGGGGGTAGGGGGATGTATGGGGGTCAGTAGGTTCATAGCATGTCATGATAATTATTGAAATTTTCACCCATGTGATTAGTAGAAAAGCACAAGGAAAGAGATTACATAGAAAAATCAATATTTATTATGTGAAATAATCTTATTTTGGGCTACACATTGATGTACAGGGTGGTCAGAAAGTCTTGTCACCCTAACATATTGTTTTAACTTTTATCATTTTTTGTTTTAATAATATACAAGTTGTATAATTATTTTACCTCTAGAAAAGAGAAATAAATTGAAAAATTAATAATTTCCTAGAATTTTAGTGTTTTATGATGTAATTATTTTACCCCTTTAAAAGAAAATGTAGGGGTAAAAAGACTTTTGGACCACATGTTTGTATGGGGGGGATTGGTAAATAAATATGAACAACTCAAAATAGGCAAAATAAGAAAAGTTGTTACTGATTTTTGTTTTGGAAATCATTTTTAAAAGTTTGATTGTTTTCCCAGTTTGGGTCATTACTATGCTTGGATACACAGCGAACACCTGAGGAAGGCTGGAGGATATAGTAGCCGAAATGTTGTGTTTATACATACTGCAAAAAGATGAGGACAACACATGAAAATTATTCACACCAAGCCTCATCTCAAAAATACAGACAAGTGATTTTTGTTCATTGTTTTTGTTGACTTTTTCTGGGATATAAGGTGTGTCTTAGATGCCTACTCTTATTTATAGACTTGGCGATAATCATGTGACCAACCTATTGGCCAATCACTGGCAGTGCTCTGCTGCTGATATTGTTATTTATACCGGCTGTTCTGGTCATACCTACGCATATTGCTTTGAACCTTCGTGGACAACGGATCATAGGATTATATCACTGGACCTTTGACACTACGTAGGATTCCATAACTCAGGACTTATTCACTTACCAAAGGATTCTATAGTCAGGACTTATTAACTTTAAGTCCTTTTCAACAGGCCAAGGATGGCGGTCAGAAATTTAACAGTTTTCAGTTAAAGAAGACGAAAATATATAATTAACTTAACCCTTCTAAAATACCAATGAAAGGTTTTGGAAATGTCATGAGGTTTATTGTAATTAATTTCCAACAAACTGACAACAACCTCTGACCCTCACCATACTAGTTCTTCAAATATCTTACTAGAAATATTGCACTTTTGCAGGTAACAACAACAAAAACTTCTTCCTGGCATGTTTTTCATTTAATTAAGGTTTATCATGCAGAAAGGAAATACATTTCAATAAATAAATAAAACTCTCTTCATTTCTTTCTTTGTTGTTACAATGTTTGCCGTTGGGATTGCAAGTAAAGTACACCACTAAATGAACAAAAAGGAAATGCTTTGCATAGCATGAAACACAACAAATGAATTGCAATAATATTTTTGATTTAATTATTTTATTATTTTTTTTACTTTTACTTAGTTCATTCACCTCTTTGCAATGAAATGGTCTGATCATGTGGAAAAAATATTATGAATGAGATATATATAAGGTAATTGTATCCAATTGATTGGTAAATTAGGGATGATTCTATTTGGGATCATCTGTATCCACTGTACATCCACAATGCATGCCCATGCTGATGCACACCTATAGGTTTATTCAATGGTTATTTCAAATCTCTAAGATAGTAATGTAAGAATTAATAAATAAATAAATTAATTATATATATATATATATATATATATAATACGAGAAAAACTTTTGGTTGGTTGTCAGCCCTCTGGTTATTTCATGCCAAAGACGTTTTTATTTTTCATTTTTAGCTATTCACAATTTTTTATAACTCATTTTTTAATCAATTTGACCCATAGATGGAACCTTAACAATTATTACTACTCCAGGTCAGGGTAGACCTAGGAGTAATGGTGATGAAGGGGTACGCCCCCACTCTCCAGAGCTCCAGAATTGGAACCTCACAACTCGATGTAATTTAACATCATAACCAGAACACTTTATTGTAGTTTGGTGTATTTATTTAAAGCACATCAGATCCTTATGGATTATTCAATGCTGAAATTGAATTTTACACCAGAAAAAAAATGCTTTATAAACAAAATTTTGTAAAAAGTTTTTTTTAGGTAAACTCTCATGAACAATATGAGGTAGGGATCTTTTAGTTTGATTTTTGTTATAACTTGATGAGTGCTTGTGGTGTAATGGTTATCATAGAAGGAAATAGAAAGGGTGAATCAGAGTTCAAATCCTGAACAAGTCTGTATTTTCCATAGTTTTTTTTATATTTTTTCATACTCTTGGGAAAGGTATGCATCGAACTATTCTCCCTACTGCTATGAGTAAATAGTAGGGCAAACTGGGAACTTTAACCTTAGTATGGCCACCAGTCTGAGATGAAAAACTGAATTCAACTGTTAAACTCTGCTTAAGAAATAGACCTTGTGTCACATCCTACTCATGCAGAGGATTTGGTAAATATATAATTCAGCATAGAGGTTTGCATTCCTTTACAGTAAATTTCATACTGTTTTGTTACATCCTGCTTGTGTAGAGGGCTAGAATAAATACATGCTTGATAAATTTGTGTTATAAAAAGTAGTACAAAATAAAAAACACCCTCCGGGCGATGTAAAAATAGATTTTTGAAACATATTGCCTGAGGGGTGGGAGTAAAAAATTCAATGTCAGTGAATTTGTACCCTAAGTAAGTAAAATCATCAAATTCATTAAAGGATAAAAAAATAAAACAATTTGATATGTAAACTTTAAATATATATTAAAATAAAACAAACTATTATAGATATATAATACCAGTCATGTATTTATTAAAACTTGTTTTAAAAAACAAAGAGGATTGTCTAATGTTGCATGTTCAAATTTTTAGTGTATTTATTCAGTTATGATGATTTTGGGTAATGTGATGTAAGCAGTAACGTAATTTTTGTTACAGACAAAAACGGAAGCGAATTCATTATTAATAGAGATATTTTAAAAGAATCTTGAACAAAGTGGACATTTTTTTTTTTAAATCTGAAATAACAAAATGTCAAAGTATAATAATCTTGATTTAACTTTCTTTCCTTTTCATTTTATTCGATTGTAACAGATTAGTGTTATTGCTTTCACATGATCACCTCCTCTCTCTATCCTTCCCTATTTTTCTTTCTTCTTATCTTTTTTCATATCTTTTTTCTGTAGCATGTCTTTTCTTTCTTTCTTATCTTATTTCTGTGTAGCATGTCCTTTTTCTTCCCTTTCTTTATATAGGGCCGGTTTAGCTCACTCAGTAGAGCGTTCAGCCAGGAATCACAGTGTTCCTGGTTTGATACTGGACCTCGCCAACTCACCATATGAGTGGCACAGGGATCTGCGCAACAAAGTAAAGAGCTGATTGTAGGTGTGGCGCTCTGTCTCAAATTCCAAAACAATTTCCTGGTCTAGCACTAGTGAAAAGGGGATAGACTCCCTTGCTGTATGGCTGATGAGACATTGAATGAAAAAGAAAACAAAAATCCAATTTGCAAAATCATGTTGAACCAAACTTTTAAATAAACTCATCTAATCCTGAATTTGAACATCAATATCAGACAAGGGGGAAATATACAATTATCTTAATGTTCCGGTGGGTTAGGATCAAAATTACTCACATGATCCCTGGAGACCCCTGCCCTCCATACAACACTTTCCCCTAGCCTAAAATGTAGTAATGGCAGGGTTTATTGCCTGGCATCTAAGGCAACCCTGAAGAGGAATCCCAATGGGACCTGTAATGGCTGCACACTGAGTATTGGTTTCTGCATAGCTCCTCACTATAAAATGACTTCATGTCAATCCTGACAAAGTTGGAAGTCAGAAAAATACCTATGTTTAATGCTTTGAACCTATAAACCCAATATTTCAGGCTAAGTAAGGGCCGGTTTAGCTCATTTTGTAGAGCGTTCAGCTAGGAATCACAAAGTTTCTGGTTCGATACTGGCCCTCACCAACACAGCGTTTGAGTAGCACAGGGATCTGTGCTGTAAAGTGAGGAGTTGATGGTAGGTGTGGCGCCCCACCTCAGACGCTAAAATAATCTCCTTGGTCTAGCGCTATTGAAAAGGGGATAGACTCCCTTGCTGAATAATACTTCTAATAACATTAGTCAGATTAATAAGAATAATCTTTTATAAACTCAAATGCATTTTATTCTCCATTTTTCAATGAATATATTTCTATTTCAAAGTAACTGGTAAATCTTACCATCTATAAAATATAATTACTAGGGTTAGTAGATATCATCATGTCACACTGTAAGCAAAGATTCCCATGACTTTCTTGCTAACCGTCCCAATCGATCATCACTTTTGGCAGGTCTTCCACGTAGTATACAGAATCTGCAGAGTTGATTGATGTAGGTTTTTGCTGGTTGGCTCACACTGGTGTGCCCATGTGTAGGTGTCCATTGGAAAACATCACTTATGAGTTTGTCTTTTTTTATCCAACATTGTTCAGCATGTCTTCATCTCACCTTGATAGTTTGTATAATAAGAGGCAGGTGACCACACAGCTATTTTTTTGAGGGGTGCTGCTTCCAAAATTTGTTCAAGACAGCATGCAACATCCTTGTATAGCTCCCATCTAACTCTTACTCCAAGTGCTTCATTAGGGTTGTGGTGGTGCTGCCATACAGTAGCACTGATACTAGATATAATGTATAATTGTAACTTCAATTAAATTTCATATTTAATTTTGGTTATTATTTACTAGTAACTTCTTTTGTTATTGCATTATAAATAAAGCCACTAAAAAATTAATGTAAAATGGGAATAGAATAATGAAAAAAAAAAAAAAAAAAAATAACTGAATCTGGGAATTAATTTCCCAACTGCAAAAGTTCACCGAAAAAGTCTTTCTGCCTGCAACAATACTACAGCAGTCTTCAATAATGTCACTTGTGAAGAATCAGAATCATCTCTCTCTTAGCCTTCGCTGCATACCACATTAACAAAGCAGGCAGTCCCACTAAATCCAGGTGCTTCAATTTGCAGCTTCCAACATGCTGGCCCTTCATGCCATGCCAAAACCAACTACCGCCCACACAAAATCTTAACACTGAGCATGCATCTGGGACATAGTAGTCAGGCATGATAGGCAGTGCTGATGCTTTGAATTGGGTGAATATGTATCGTTACAGGAATATAAGTCAATGTGAATAATATCAGCCTAGTTTGATCAATTGAAAACAGTACACACTTAAGTATATAAATGTACATTCATTCGGAAATGGTTGATAATATTGTCAGTTATAATGCTGCACGTAATGACATTTCTGCCAATAACGAAAAAGAATCAAACACTGACAAAAGGAAATACATGATCAATACTATTGATTTAATTAATATTTCAATAGAAAGAACATGCTCAAGACTGCATGCAGTAAGACTTGCCCAATTCTATAAAACTCTTTCCAAATCTAAAATAAAATTTTTACAAGGTCATAAACAGTGAAGCTAACATTTTTTTTCTATCTTTTTCTTTAAAACTTTATCTGAAATTCTGTATACACTGCAAAGTCCCATTTCATGCATGCCTCAACAAAGAGAATAAAAAATGTAAAAAAACATAATAGATGCTGTATTAAACTCATTGCTGGTGACTTATTGCAAATCTGATCATTAAATGATATTTGTGACTAGTGCTTGTTGGTTGGTTGAGTTTTACAGCATGTCAACCCTTATTGGGTTATTTTATGCTGAACACATTGTTTTATTCATGATATTCAATTTTTTTTTAAAACATTCTTTTTAAAACTTATGTTTTGCTATTCAATCCATAGATGGGACCCTAACAGGAACTACCATTCGAGATTAAGGTGGACCTGGGAGTAATGGTGATGAAGGTGTACTCTACATTCCCCAAAGCTACAGAATTGTAACCACCATCAGATAGCATTTAACGTAATACCCAGCACAATAAGACACTCAGCCTCTACCTTCTAGCACCCATATGATAAAAAGGATTAGAGCTTGCCATAAGGGCAAGAGGAATAGGAAAATAATATAGGTGTTATGGCTTAACGTGACCACTTCAATTGTATTGTAGGGGGGCCTCTGACCACCCATCTAGCCTAAGTACATACCAAAGTGGAGTGTTGCATGTCATGGATTGCTCAGCCGCCAGAGTTCCATTCTCAAGCATCACAGGTCACCACCCACAGCCAACAAGTGGCCTGTTTGGAAGGGAGGTCTTACCCCACTGCAGAGGTGCAGTTGGGTATTTTAAAGCCCCAGCCAAAAGGGCTGTTAAGTTTGTATAGAATGATTATAATTTGATATTGAAATGATGGCATTGTGCTCTGCTGTTTTCTCCTCACCCATAAATAAATATAAATAAAAATAAATAAATATAAATAAAAATAAAAGAATAAAAAAAGGGAAGAGAATAAAAATTCCTGCCAGCCATTGTTATAGATTAAAAAGTTGAACTGATTGAATAGATATTCCACAAAATGAATAAATAAAAATAAGTCAGTTCAGGAACCAATTCCTCAGGGAAATCCATGGTTGAATATCGATAGAAAGTAGAGTTTCATTCAACATTTAGTGAACACATCTACAATCTGTAGTTTTCTTGTTTAAAATAATTCCCTTTCAGGCATTCTCCTCCAGTTCCCCCATTCCTCCATGTAATTCCTCCTTTCTCCTTTGCCATCTTCTTACAAATTTATCACACTCCCTTGAAAAGATAGTTGGTTAGTTGGATTTTACATGTCAACCCTTGCTGGGTTAATTTATGCCAAAGACATTTTGTTTTATTCATTCTTGATGGGTATTGAAAATTTTTTGAAAAACTTAACGCATTTTTTACATTTTTTCTACTTAACACATAGGTAGAACCCTAACAGGTACTACCACTATAGATCAGGATAGACGTGGGAGTAATGGTGATGAAGGGGTACTCCACACTTCACCATTAGATGCAGTTTAACATCATACCAAGGACATGGATATCTGATCATGGTGTAATAGTCAGCAAGCTAGTCTTGCAGATCCATTACTACTAAATAGCAAGTTCAATTCTTGCTAGATAACCCACATCCAGCCCTTGACAAATGGGTTGGGTTGGGTAAATGCCTACTGGTTTGAATTCAGACTTTTTCTCTTAGTGAACTTACAAATGCTAAAGAACCAGTCTTCTCTGCCATTTTCTCAATTTCCTACATATACAAGGTGTATCATAAAAGTATTGAGATTGAAGCTGTATTTACCAAGATAAAAATGAACAATGAATGGAACGTTAATTTTTTTCAGAATACAAGGGGTGAAACAGTACAAAAAAAATTGACACAATTTTGACACACCTCTATATATATATATATATATATATATTATATATATAACGGCTGTCAACTCATGTTCGAGTAAGACCATTTCCTGTTTTTTTTTATGCTTTTTTTTTTCATAGTTGGGTGCCAGTAGCAATTGACACTATCCTTGTGTTTTCTCAGTTGACTCACAAGGACAGCCCTGGAGAGATATACTCTTCCACATAAACTACATGTTGGAACTTTTCTATTTTTAATGTTGCTGGGCTGAAAATTACCCTTTCTAAGATCCCACTTCAATTTTTGGTGTTTAATTCAGTTGTGCTGGAATACTTTTGGATATAAGGTGTGCTCTAATTCTCCACCTGGATTTATAGACTAGCCAGGGTCACGTGAGTTATTCTTGCAGCCAATCATTAGCAATACTGCGTGGCTGATACAATACTTAAAACCCCACTCCTTGAGGATGGACTTACAGGATTACCAGATCTTTACCAATACCCAGGACTCTTTATCAAGGATCCAATTCCACTGGATAAGCGCTCTTGCTTAAGGGCTCCATGATGACCCAGAAGATTGTAACAGGTTGGACTGAAATTCTTCCACAGAGTGAGTTTTTCAGCCAGGTCTATTACAAGCTGTTATCTAAAATATATATATATATATATATATATATATATATATATATATATATATAAAAACACACTCAGACACACCAAGTTTTGTATACTTTAATGCTTAAAGAAAGTTCTTAAATGGCAGGCATTGGGCAATATGGATACTGTCTGTACAAAACCTCTCTTTGTTTTTAAGCAAAAAAACAAAAAAAAACAAAAAAAAGGATAAAAAGGGCATTTACATAAGGTGAAACAAATAACTTCATCCAGGATTTGAACCTGGATTGCCAATTTCATTTCCTACAAAAATAATAATTACACGAAGCGCATCGTATCTCTATGTAATGAATTTGGAAGACAGTTCTTCATGCAAACAGGTATTACTCAGGATAAAAATACACAAAAACATTTTGTCAAACAAAAATTCAATCTAATTGCTTTCTAGACAAATCAATTCTGCCTTATCAATTTTCATCCAAAAATTTCCAGTCCTCCCACCCACAAATGGGGGAGGGCGTTGTTGCTGCAGATGGCAATTTCATCGGCTTGCTAAACCTTCCAGATCAATTTATATGTATTCACCCACCCCTCCAGATGAGCAGGATGTGAAACAAGTGGAGTTTTTAAGCAGAGTTTAACAGGTTTGAACTCAGAGTTTTCTTTCTCCTAGACAGGCCATCATACCAAAGTTAAAGAGTCCAGTCCGCACTACTATTTACCCATAGTTGAAGGAGAATAGTTGGATTTTTGCTTACCATACTCATCTTGAGACATATCTTATGTATAGTATTAAGTAGACCTATGGTGATATATAAATATACTTATCTTCTTTATAATTATCTTGTTCTAAGTATCTGTATCTGTTATCTGGGCTGCTCTGGGCTTCTTAGCTGGCTCTATCTTGGATTGGTCTGGTAGATGTTATTCTGGGAAGTCTCTGTGTCTTGACCGATTTTTTGGTCTTAGTAAACGAACACAAGACTGTTTTTTCTTAGAGCTCATATTTAATAAGATCCAGATTAACAAGCATGCACGTGTGAGTTTAGTTTCAATGGAAATATCACCATTGCAACCATCCTCTTTAGCACCCAACTAAAATATAACTTTCTAAACTAACTTTCACATGGCTCACTCTGACAAACAGAAGAGAGGTATACTGCGAGTCAAAATCTGTCCTTCATTTTTCCTGTATTTTTTCCATAACTGTCAGTTTTGAATTAGACTACACTTATCATACACAATTAATAGGCTGCTTATTAATTATGTAATAGTATTCATATCTAGTAGGGCCGGGTTAGCTCAGTCGGTAGAGCGTTCGGCTAGAAACCACAAGGTTCCTAGTTCGATGCCAGTCCTCGCCAACTCAGCGTATGAGTAGCACAGGGATCTGTCCGGTAAAGTAAGGAGCTGATGGTAGGTTTGGCGCTCCACCTCAGATGCTAAAAACAATCTCCTTGGTCTAGCGCAATTGAAAAGGGGATAGACTCCCTCGCTGACTGGCTGATACCGACTTTAGGCCGCCCCGACGACTTATTCATATCTTATGTGAAATGCTAAAAGCCTCATCCAGGATTTGAATTCAGGTCAGCATGTTCATTTCTCACAATAATAAACATCACACAGCAGATGCTTCCATATCTTGATCAATTTCAAGCTAAAAATGTTCCATTGTAATGAAACTTGGCATCTGGGTAAAGGGGAGGGGGGCATTTGATACCCTCAAATGCCCCCCCTCCCCTTTACCCAGATGCCAAGTTTCATCAAAATTTGCCCATTAGTCCAAGAGTCTACAGGCATAGAAGAAAAAGCAAATTATAGAGAAAGATAAATTTTAATGTAATTAAACTTCCATGAATAACCATGATAAATTTATATACTGTATTGAGAATCAATGTTTATCTGATAGTTCATCATTATACTTATTTGTTTCAAATATGAAAGAATACTAAAAGAATAAAATAAAAAACACTGGATAGTTTTCACAAAAATCTACCAACCATTCCCTGCAGTTGAACAAAACTTGTGCTTTCAGCATTTATTCTTCAAAGCAACCATTGCCGCCAACCAATTATTCCCTTTTTCCCAAGAGTCAAATGATATTCTTATTCTTATTTATTTATGTACAAAATTATTAAAATATTGTATAAGACAACCTTCAGGCTGTATACATCCACATTATGTAAATAAAGAATAAATGGATTTCAGGTTTAGCCGGGGGCCAAAACAGCTAGATGTGAATAACTTCATTAGACAGGCATATGACATGAATACAGACACATAAAATCTAGAGGTTTTAGAGAATCTGAAACTATTTTAGGCTTCCAGCTTTTCAGTGAAAACTCTTACATAAATGTCCATTACTTCAAACCAGTTATTTGTTTTCAATATTATTTTTTCAATTTTATATTTCTACATCATTTCTATCTATTACTATCTCTTTTCAATCATATATATAGGGTGCGTGGTGTGTGTGTGTATATATATATATATAATATATATATTATATATATATGAATGAATGAGAGAGAGAGCGAGAGAGAGAGGGATTCATCAAAGGTTGCTACAACATTTTCATTGTATTAGCATATTTAGTAGGACAGACTTGGTGCTTCAGACTTGATACAGTAAACAGTCTATAGGAAGGAAAACTTTGAATTACAACCAGCTGTACTCTGCTTAAAAAATTATCTTGTGTTATATCTTGTCTATAGCAGAGTGGTTGAATAAATAGGTATGCCATGATTACATAAGTGAGTGACAAAAATTAACAAAAACTTTTGCATTAATGTTATAAAAATATTTGTTTGGTACTTCATCTCCATGCATCATCATCAGGTAGAACTGATAGCATGGATACCTATGACTCTTTTGCCAATTGTTCCTATCAGGTCTTCTGCACAGCATCCAGAATCTGCACAGAGCTGACTGATGTTAATTTTTGCTGGTTGGCTTACACGGGTGTGTCCACATGTAAGTGTTCACAGGAGAACGTCACCTATATGGGTACATTCTTGCTTCTCCACCAATGTTTTGTTCATCTTACTTGGATGATTTGTGTGATAGGAGGTAAATGGCTATACAGATGCTTTCTTGTGGAGTGCTGTTAAAAAAGATTTGGTTAAGACAGCATGTAGAATTGTTGCATAATTCCCATCTAGCTTTTTTCACTTAGTATTTCATTAGAGTCCAAATATTGAAGGCGTATAGAAACACTAATATGGCTACAGTTTGAAAAAATTGTCACTATCTTTTCAGAGATTTCCAAATGATTGATCATATGTCTATAGTAGTCCATGCCTTTTCTATTTGTATATTGACATTACTTTCTATTGATGAGATGTTACTACCTAGGTATATAAACTGGTCTATTAATGTCTCATAGAAAATGTGAACATTTTTTTTTTTTACTTTGCATAATCTAGGTTTTGACCTTTTTTTGTGACAAGTAACAAAGCTTTTTGATTGATAATATATATATATATATATATATATATATTACATCAGATCTTGAGGCTTCAAATTAAATTATGGGAATTTGGAACAATATATGTTTGGAAAAAAATCAAACTTGGATCCTATATCTTGGGAGCTTATTTTATGTAACAATATCTATACACCCTTGACTCACAGCCAACTAGAGTTCTTATTACAAATCCTTCTCTTACTTTTTTCATTCTGACTTATTCCCTGTCACCTTTTACGACAACATTATATATATATATATATATATATATATATATATATGGATTATGTATATAATCCATATATGCTTCTATTATGTATTAGGATAGTCAAATAGTTATTCAAACTATTTGAATTCTAGGTGTTGCTATCTTTTTTGATTTTTGTTATATTTTCTGATTTATCCAAAAGCATTGTTCAGGTATACAGCCAATAAGAAAGACCAGGCAGGTAATTTTTTATATATATATATATATATATATATATATATACACACACACACACTTCTATTATATACTAGGATGACATAGTTAACAACACTAGGTGACAGTCACTTTCTTGCCTATGCCAGATTGACAGTTACCCAAGTACCAGCGACTGTGTCTATGCAATACTTAGATCTACATATGCTCTATCACTGATATTGAGCACTTTTATCTATAAATATTGAAAAGTAGATTATATATATATATATTTATATACACACACATACACACACACCTATATTGTTGGCCTACTTTCTTAGCCAAAATTTCATTGTATTCATTTTGTTGTTCACTGCAGGTTCATGTAATTTAAATAGTGCATATTTAGGAAGGAGATTTTCTTAGAGGCATGTTTTTGTCACTGAAATATTATTGCCTACAAGAAAATCTGATGCCTAAATACTCACTATTTAAATTACGTGACCCTACAGCAAACAAAGAAATGCATACAATGAAATTCCAGTGACAAAAATATGCCTACAAGAAAATCTACAGCCTAGTTATATATATATATATATATATATTATATATATATATATATATATATTTTCACTCAATTATGATTAGCATTTAATGCTAAAAGCATTTTTAATCAGTGTAATTTTTACAATGTTCTATTCACAGTAAAACAATATTACAATATCTTCAAGTATAAAATAGACTAACAGTAAATTCACGATAAAACCTCACAACTGATATTTCCATTACCGATTCTCAGGTGAGCCAGTATTCTATGTGATTTTATTGCTACTCTATTTTATAGTTCATATATATATATATATATATATATATATATATATATATGAGATTATTTAATATTTGCTTGAAGCATTGTGTGTATAATGGTTTGACAGTGACATAAACCACACAAACATACATAGGAAAGACCAACCCAAGAACACAAACACAAGGAATTTAGAATGACACTAAGACATTATTAAGCAAACACACACACACAAAGAATTCAAAAGAAGACATTATTAAACAAACATACAAACACACAATTACAAACAAGTACAAAATACAAAACAGTGGATTGATTCAGGTAGCAGTGAGCATCTCCCTATTCCATTTTTCATCATGAAATATTAAGAAAATAAATCACAGGTAAATGAACATCCTCGTTACTTCATTTTTCTTGACACTTGTATTGTGATCGCTTTCAAAACCAACTACCAAACCATATATATTATGAGAAGAACATTAGAATAAAATATATAATGAGAGGAACAGTCAATCAACAGAATTTTTTGTCAAAAATATTAAAACTAAAATTGCATTGATTATTTTGAATTGTTGTTTTTACTTTGCCATGCTTCTAATATAACCAACAAGGCTTCCCACCATCTATTATACATTTGTGTGTGTGTGTGTGTGTGTGTGTGTAGGCTATTCGAGTAATTCTTATAGCATGACTGACACATATGTCTGTATTTTCAAGTGTTGCATAACAATGGATATCAAGCAGAAACAAAAGGGAATCCATTCAGTTCTTAGCAAAAAAAAAAAAAATAAGGAAAGATGAATTGCTGCTGACATCCATTGAAGACTCAAGTAATGTTTATAGAGAGGTGACAATAGAGAAGATTGATGGGCAAAGTGAGGTAAAAAAAAAAGAAAAATTCAAAGAAGGGGAGGGGGAGAGGTTTTGTGGAAAGCCATTGACAGCAGCTTTCAAGGAAAAGTGTCTGAAAAAAAATTTTTTTTTTCAAAGTGGAATTTACAAGTGGGCTCAAAGACATTACATTCATGACTATTTTGAATAGCACTATGTTACTGAAAAAGAGTTACTCTATATACATATTTACCAACTACTCTGCACAATCAGGATGTGACACAAGATCAATTTCTTAAGCAGAGTTTAAACAGGTTTGAATTCAGTTTTTCTTCTAGACTAGTTGCCAAATCAATGTTAAAGAACCCAATCTGCCCTACTAGCTGGAGGGAGAGTAGCTGGATGCATATTTTTCACATGGGTATTACCGCTATGTAAAATGCATCAGCCTCTTCCAGGATTTGAACTCATGTCAACGTGTCACTTTCCTATGACTAACCATTACACCATGTGCCTACTCTCTCTCTCTCATATATATATATATATATATATATATATATATATATACACACAAACACACACAGTTACATGTGTTCATATATTCATTGTGTAATGGTTATTGTTGTAGGAAATGGTCTTGTAACAGACTAAGTAAAGCAAATACATTAATTCAAGATCATGGTCATGGAGTACTTTTGTTATGTAATCGCTGCCCAGCACCTATAGTTGTGGCCTTGTGCCAGACTTAGAAAAACCTTTAGAAAAATGTACTACCGATTATCTTATATTACTGGGTGGTCTTTGTAGAATCACCGAAAAAGGAGTTAGAAAGATAACATCTTTTAACGAGAGAAAGGAGACGATAAGTCTAGGTTTAACGAAAAATAGGATTAGTGACTACCAAGGAGTCTTTGATCTTTAGGCTTGTGAACTCTGGTTGACCAGTGTGATTCGAAGGAATCGAACATTCGATTCGGTCGAGGGCTAGCTCGAACATTCCAGAGAAAGACCTTTCTGGAAAATGACTTTGAAATAGTATTTAAGAGACCCGTCAATAGAGTTAGGGACAGTCGGTGATCGGAGGCAGTCAGAGAAGTCGACCGGAGTGTACGGAGTTTGGCAAGCTGGTGTCGCTGAAGACAAAAAAAGTTAGAATACAATTAATTAATTATTAAGCGCAGATATTATTAGGGACTCTCTCTCTCTCAAAAGTTATAGTGAAGTTTTGAATATAATAAACTTCTGAGAAGTAAACACGGTGTTATTAATTTTCTCTATTTACGATGAAAGAAACCGTTTTATGAATGGACTCACTACCCAAACAAAATAGTAAAGTAACTATCATAAAGGGGACGACCTGTGGATAAAGTCAATTGGCCATAATGAAGGGCACGCGGCGGGCGTAAAGCGATATCTTCCCTTGACCAAAAGAAGTGGGTGGAAGGATTTGGGGTCTAGAGGACTGACTGTTAGATTTTGAATACTGTAAACAAACGACCGTACGAATATACAATTTGATACCGGGAAAGAAACAACAAACCCCGTACGTTACATATCGCTAATGTGATGCCGTGAAAGAAAAAGCGCAACGTAACATATTACGAATTGAAGCCGTAACGTTACATATTACGAATCGGTACCATAACATAACACTTTGTTGAGGCGCCAGTGGTGTAATGGTTATTGTCATAGAAAATGGCCACAGAAACCAGAGTTCAAATCCTTAAAAAAAAAAAAAAACTTGTGTACAAACCCTTAAAACTTGTAAAATAACATTGCAAATTGTATTAAAAATTGTATTTTAAACACATTTTTGTTAACTCTTTTTTTTTAAATTTAACACATAGATGGGACTCTAAACAGGTATTACCACTCCTTGGAGTAATGGTGACGAAGGGGTACTCCCGAGCTCCAGAATTGAAACTTCACAATTACATGCAGTTTAATGTCATTCATACCCAGGACACTTAAAAGATCTTATAAGATAAGAAAAATCAATAGATATTCTTCCCTTTCTTTATGATAAAAATGGAATGGTCTATTATTTAGCTGAGGTGACAGCACTCATGAGAAATAAGAATTTGGTGTATAAGCAACACCAAATAAATTTTTCTTTCAGAAATATTTTTTATTGTTTAGCATTTAGGAGATTTGTTAGTTTTAAAAAAATATTGATTCTTATCAATATTTAGGTTTTTTTTTTCAACACCCCACAAGAAAGCAGCTATATGACCACTTGCCCCCTATCACACAAACCATCAGAGTAAGATGAACAAGACATGTCAGGCACTGGTGGAGAAGTAAGGATAAACTCATAAGTAACATTCTGTTGAAATCTGCACATGCACCTGTCAATGTGGGCCACCTAGCAAGGACCTACATCGATCAGCTCTGCATGGATTCTAGATGCAATGACAGATAGGAAAGATTGGCGAGAGACTATGGATATCCATGTTGCCAGCACAACATGATGTAAAGGTGGGGATTCAGTTTACAATGTAATTAATATCCCAAAACGATCACTGACTTACTGATACACAATAAGGATCAAACTCTTTTTAGTAGTGAATTATTTCACAGATCTAGCGTGCTAACTCTAGAGCAAAGAGCATCCATGGTTATTTACTACACTTGTCTATCATGTGTAGGTGTGGCGCTCCACCTCAGAAAACAATCTCCTGGTCTAACGCTTATGAAAAGGGAATAGACTCCTTCACGGTCAGGCTGATACTAACAACAGGCCACTCCACCGACTATAACTTTAATTTAAAAAACTCAGCTTAAAGAATTACCCAGTATCACATCCTACTCATACAGAGGGGTTGGTAAATATATAGTCTGTCAACAGTAGTAAGACACCCAGTGAGGATCAAATTCATTGCATTTGTGAACTGGTCTGTCAACAAAATAGGTATACTTGCCATCACACAATGGTAGGTACTGTCTTATTTCTTTGTCTCTAAATGTTTTTACTCATTATATATCTTAAATTATTTCCCACTTTCTATCACCTGTTTTTCCAATTCCTACAATAACTTACTTTTCCCCAGACACACTCATTTGTTGTATTCAGAATATAATTTGTCACAAAGAACCTCTCAACCTAAGTAATAATTTACAATTTCTTTCTATTGTGTTTGAACTAGTTCTCCTTCTGGCTGAGTGTACTACTTATTTTTGCTTCTTCAATCAGTTTATTCTTTTTATACCAGATAATTTTCATACTATCTTCCTCATCTAATCGTTTTTCAACAAGTTTCTGGCTACTAAATTATTCAAAAATTTTCTTCAGGTAAACGCTGATCCCGTCTTTAAACAGTCTCTACTCCATATATTACCAAAATTCTTTATTTGTATTTTTGTTATGTTAACTCTTGTGAGTTTTTCACTCTAGTTTTAAATGGTGTTTTCTTCACTAAAATTTGAGTACCAGCAAGTTTCATTATATCCCCAGACTCTAAGTATTCTAGTTGATTTCAACAATGCTGTGGTTTAAATCGGGGGGTTTCAAACAATGGGTCCCAACCCTTCAGTGGGTCACAAAATTAATAGACTTTAAACTGTATTTCTCAATGACTGTTCATAACAGACTGTCACCTATGCGATTTTCAAAGCACATGGTTTGAAAATTGCATGTTGACTTCATATCTTCACTACCCTAAACTATATAAATATATGGTGATTACCACTTCTTCACAGAAGAAAGTCATTTCTACAAGCAGTTCAGTTGTGAGTACACAGATGGCTCAGGAATCCAGGTTTGCTTTTATGCACCCTATTGCACAAATAACCCCCCAGCTTCTGCTCGTATGGGACTATACATAAATGAGAAGCCCAGTCCCCCAACAGGAAACCCCTGACACACACATCACATCATTTTATATATATATATATATATTATATGAGATCAGATCTTAGCCCTGAAGAGCATTAAGCGAAACTTTTAGTAGGTTCGTCTGACTCATTAGATTTATCTTTATTATTTGCTCTGCTTAGGTATTGAGCACTTTTTACTTATTAGCCTTAGTCTCCTGGTGGGTTTGTATATATATATATATATATGTGCATATAAATTGTTTTTTCTTTTGGCAAAGATATTGTGCTAATAGATTATTTTTTGTTGGTACGATTATCTTGGTCTTTTCTTTTTTACAAAAATTTTTTTCTTCCCGGTTGATGTTTGGTAGTATATTTTTACAATCAAACTATTTGCTGGGTTTTTTCTCACCGCGAGGATTTACCAACAAGTTTGGTATATTAAATACTATATATATGAGATATATAGATAGATAGAGAGAGAGAGAGAGGTCTAACCTGAATAGTCAGTACAAACTTTTTTCATTTTCATCTAATATATAAGTAAAAAATACAATATATTATATGAGTAATATATCATATATACATTATATAAGTAAAAAATCAGTAAACCGAGTTAACAAAAAAAAAAAAAACATTTTTGACAAATATTATTGTGCTTCTATATATCAACTGACACACAAAAAAAAGATATTTTTGACAAAATAAGTAAAATAATATTTTTGACAAAATATGTTTTCAGCTAGGTTAATCACTTTTTTTTACTATTTATATATGTGTGTGTGTGTGTTTTACGTGCTTACAAAAGTGGGGGAAAAAAATCATCTACATGAGCATCTGACAATTGGTACACAATCAGGAAACTATCGGTAACACAAAAAACTTGTGCTGACTATCCTTTTTTTGTTTTTGTAAAGCAATTTTGACCCTGGTCTGGATATGACACTTTAGTGGTTTAATCTAAGATATCAAGCACTGTAGGAAAAAATCTAATTTGATTTTTTTTTTATCTTTATTTTACATAGAAAATCTGCAGATTTCTATCACTAAAAAGTTCCTTGTTTCTGAAATCCTATAAATAGCCAAATCGAATTTTTAGTGCAAGTGTACTCTCTAGAAGACTTGATTATGAATAACTTCAGAGACTTGTAAGCAGATTGAAACCTTACAACCAGCTTTGCTGCAGGGAAATAGTAAGCAAACTAATTAGACAAAATGTGGATCACTGCTAATACAGTTTAATCTTTTTGGTTGGTTGGTTAGTGGTTTTTAATGGCATATCAAATCGTCTGGGGTTATTTCATGCCAAGAGGTAAGGAAATAATATACATTGTATATCTATATTGACATTTTTGTAGTTAACAGTTTTAACGATATGTTAACATTATTGGGGATCATGTTGAGGGATTAGTTTTGTATGGTATTGATCAAATTTTTGCTTATAATTTTATTTCCCTCAAAAAAGACAATGTTATCTTTAATGGCGGATACACAATTGAAATATTACACTAGGTTTAGTCAAGTTTTAAGTTCTTTTTTTTTAATTGGCTTTTGTTTTTTCATTTTCTATAATCATTTGTTTTGCATAGAGTTATATGATATTAAGATATTAATATCTAATACAAATAATTTACACACTATATATGGTATCAAGTATTCCTATGTAATACAAGTAATTTATACACTTATATATGGTATCATGTATTCCTATCTAATAAAATAATCAAAACAATTATATGGTTTAGACTATTCCTATTTGAGAGTAATCATTTGTTTGCACATAGTTAATCTAACATTAATAATTTTCAAACAATCTATTTAACCATAGATGGAACCCTGAGGAGTACTTCTACTCCAGGTCAAAGTGGACCTAGGGTAGTGGTAATGTAGGGGTACTCCACACTCCCTAGAGCTTCAGAACTGCTTCTTTATCACCAGATGCAGATTAGTGTCATTCCCAGAACAATCCCTTTTTTGAGTGTGGGGTGTTTTACTCCTCGGCAGAGGATGGATTCTAAGCCTCACCGATAGAGTTGTTTGTCAGTTAAATAATCAATGAAAAAAACAACAATAAGAATAGATTGAACAGTTGACTTTAATGGCATGTCAACCTTATGTCTCAGTTTGTTGTATACTCTTCTTTTTACTTCTATTATTATTCTGCTCATCTTTGGTATCATACGTTCTTCTTCCAGCGTCTGGACCTAGTCTTAGGGGTTGGTCGCACTTAATTCATTTCTTCTTCTAGATCAGTCTTGTTGCCAAGACATTCATCAACCACAAAACCATATTATTTATGTAAGCTTTTATTAACTTAACTAAACATTTCATGTAACTAACATAATTCGCATGTGCAGTGAGCTTCAGCTAAGGCAGAAAGACCTTATCTGCCTGACATCCAAGCTGAAATTGAGGGCCAACCAGGTCCCATGTGACTTCACATATTTCGCAGGCTTTCTGTAATATTCAATGGAAAGTCCCGCCCGTGATATGAAAAGGGGCCATCCCTTCAGAAATACAGGGGTTGACAATAATCTATGCATAGATTATGTAACAGAAGATCCCTATCTGTATTCACAAGAATATGTAACATGTTTAGAGAATCACATTCTTTGTAAATTCCTATTTACATTTGTGTAATTATTTCTTATGAGTTTTTTTCTTTTTTTTAACACATGCACCAATCAAATATACATAATTCTTTAACAATCCTAACGATTCCGAGTGGACATGTGTGTAATGTCAATGAAGGGGAACTCCAATATCTGTAAATCCCCAGAATTAGATCCTCTCATCAGATACAGTTTAGTCTCATACCCAGGACACCGCCTTTTGGAGGGGGGGGGTCTTACCCCTCTGCAGAGGATACAATCAGCATCTTCTAATACAGAGATAGACAAAAGTGATAATTAATATACTAAGTTCAATTCAATTTTTAATCCCCTGGGTGCTTGGGTGGTAGTTGTATAGTTATGTCTGGGTGCCTAATACTGCTAATTGATCTGGTTGCATTGTTAATGCCTACCTTTCATCTATTGCCATATTTTCTCTATTACCCTTGTACAAAGGATGCAGTAGGTGTATTCTAACACCTGCCAACAGAGTTGAGTCAAGTTTAGCAGATACCTATAATTGAACCTGTCTGCCATGGAACCTTGGATAGCCAACTAGTTGGTAAATACAGCTTCAGTCTTGATACTTTTAGAACACATCATATTTTGAAGAAAATGAAAGTTTTATTCGTTGTTCATTTGTCTTGATAAATAGAGCTTCAATCTAGATATTTTTTTAAAACACACATCGTATTTTGAAAATTAATGTTTCATACATTGTTCATTTCTCTCTTGGTAAATACAGCTTCAGTTTTGATACTTTTTGAACACCATTTGTATTTTGAAGAAAATTAACATTTTATTCATTGTTCATTTCATTCTTGGTAAATAGAGCTTTAGTCTCAGTTTTTTTGGGTTTTTTTAACACATTTCATATTTTTAATAAAATTAGCATTTCATTCTCACTATTTTTTGTTGGCATTCTTCGTCTACTAAAGATGGTGTAGTGTCCTTTTTTTTTTTTTTTTTTTTTTTACACATTTCATATTTTGAAGAAAATTAACGTTTCAAATTCAAGCTTTTCTCAGTACTCCATTGTTGTAGTCTTGAATCAAATGTCAGACTAAACTTAGTAAACAGGTTCAAATTTCTCTATTTTCTGACTATTCAATGATTTGTCTTATCTATAAATTCTAGTTAATTATATTTCTCTTTATACCGAGTCTATCAAATCTTTCTTTTCTACCCTCCACTTTCCTATAATAATTATTTTCAATCTGATCTTGTCTACTTGTTTTTTGCCTTTTATTTATTTTCTTAATTTTAATTCTCCTGAATTCTTGAATTTCTTTAACTTTTATCATTTATTAGTCTCACTCTGTACTTCCTCTTTTCCCCATAACTCTGTAACCCCCACCCTTTTCCCCTACTCATCTCCCTCATTATACTTCTCTTTTCAAACCTATTTTATATGTTGACAGAATTATTTATGTGACCACCTTTGAAAAGTGAATGATAAAAAATAAATATTCAACAGAAACTTTTTCTCTCTCTCATATATATATATATATATATATAGGCAACATTATATTCTATTTATTACTAAATTCTTCAAGTAGTGATCTTTAAAAACTTCCAATTAACATAGTTTAAATTTCCATTCTCATAAAAAATTCTAGACTTGGGCAAAATACTCTTCAGTATGCAGTAAAACTAAAATAGAAAATGGCTGAATTTTCAATTCCAATATTGACCTTGGAAATTTGAAGCATTTCTTTATATGTCTGTATTTACTACCAATTTGAACACTCACATAAGCATATATATATATATATGAGAGAGTCAAAAATTATCCACATTTTTGCCAGAACATATCTTTATTATTGTCACACTGTGTTCTGCAAATGCATGCTTATAGTAGGCACTGTTATGGCCACGGGTAATAGTAAACCAGCAAGTTAGCATCGATGAGGTAACTTGTTCTCTACAAATTATTCATGGTTCTGCCTATCAAATAATCCACATTGAGCTCAGCTTTCATAAAACAAGAGCACAGATAATTTTTTAATCTCCCGTGTATGTGTGTATATATATATATATATATATATATATATATATATATATATATGACATGAGGGTTGTCTGATAAGTTCATGGGCTGATTAAGGTACTCCCATGGAATGTGACCAAATGAAGTTTATTTTTCAACAATCTTCCTGGCAGTCAACACAATCCTTCCATCAGTGTTGCAGTGTTTGGATCTCATTGGTCAGAAAATTCATTGAGAGCAGATATGACTTCATTTGAACTTTTCAGATTATCCCAGTCTGTGTATGTGTATTATCAATACATTTCTAGTCAAATCATGGAAAAAAATTTTTTTAAAAAAAAGCAATTATTTTGAACAAAAAAAATATGTATTTTTAACAATTTGCTCCTTTGTCAATGCAATGAAGCAATGCTTTTCCATTAATTCCTTCAAATGAACATTATACAGGGAAATTGTCAAATCAAGATTCAACTAAGTTTATTAATTTGTCCATAGATTGAAAAGAGTTTTAATTGAAATTTGATCGGAAAATTTCCCTGTATAATGTTCAAGTGATATGATTTTATATCTTTATGAGATTGTGCTGAAGAGTTTATATGCTGATGTCATATCAGCTGTTGAGGATCTTCTTTGACCAATGGGATCCAAGCATTGGTTGGCTGATTGGTTAGATTTTATGGCATGTCAACCTTTTTGGGTCATTTTATGCCAAAGATGTTTTGTTTTATTCATTCTTTGTGGGTATTCATTTTTTTTTCAACTCATTTAACCCATAGATTCCAAACACTAGATCAAATTTTACATTTTATAGTACAAGCTGATTTGCTGGTATTAAAATACAAAGAAAAGCAACGATTTTACAAGACTCTTACTTTTTTTAAACTCATAAAAGAGAATATAATGTCCTTTTTTTTTCACTGTAAGAAATTGCAATTTTTTTGAAAGCGAGTTGTGATTAAGCAAAACAATTTAAATTAGAAGATGAAAGAAAACACTAAAATCAGATATAATAATTGTCAATGCTCCATAATGATTTTTTAAAAATAAATAGAAAACTTCTGTTGATCATTTGTATAGCATTCTTCTAAGGTATGATCGAGAGAGAGAGAGAGAGAGAGAGAGAGTGTGTGTGTGTTTTCAACTGAAACTGTCAAATAGAAAAGAAATGATGACTAATATATCAACAGTCTTTGTTTGTCTAAGTTATTTGCTTTGCATTTGCTGCTGGGAAGATACTAAGTTTGTCAATAATGTCTGCTATTATTTTTCTGTTTGCCAAAATACCTCCCACACTTTTTTGTTGCTTATAGAGAGAATGTGTTTATGCAAACCCTCTACCAAAAGCATGATGTGACACAAGGCCAATCTTTAAGACAAGTTTTCTTTATTGAGTGGTTTCCATACCACGGCTCGTCTGAATCTAGTCTGCCTTACTATTTACCAAGAGCTGGGGGAAGAATAGATGGATTAATTACTTTGCCTAAGGCTTTAGCATGAAGTGAAAAACAGTCTCATTTAGAATTTGAACTTGGGTTATTGAATATATTTCCTATGATGAACCTTACGTTAAACTTGCCATAGGTATTTATGTATATATATATATATATATATACACACATAATACATGTAAATATTTTTGAGGGTGTACAACATTTTAAAACATGTTGAACAGTATAATTTATATTTTGATTTTATTCAAATAGTTTAAAAAATAAAAGTATAGAGTCGAGAAGAGAAAACAAAAAAACTAAGCACTTTTATTCCTCTCTCTTCAGAGTCAAATGTCGAACAGTAAAGCACAGAATTGGATTGTTTTGAATTGAAGAACTATATATCTAAGTAAATAAATTCGACAAGGTGGCCTAAAGTCGGTATCAGCCAGATAGCGAGGGAGTCAATCCCCTTTTACTAACGCTAGACCAAGGAGATTGTTTTTTGCATCTGAGGTGGAGCACCACACCTACCATCAGCTCCTTTACCGCACAGATCCCTGTGCTACTCATACGCTGAATTAGCAAGGGCCAGTATCGGACACTCTACCGACTGAGCTATATATATGTATATATGGAAGAATTCTTGCTCTATATCAGGGAGATCAGATTTTCTTATGATTGATACTCTGTCTATAGCAGAAGTAAACTCATGTAATTCTCCTGTGTTCACCTACACATGGACACACAGTGTGGTCCTACCAGCTAAAAACCTACATCAATTATCTCTGCACGGATTCTGGATGCTGAGCAGAAACCTTACCAGAAGTGATGACTGATAGAGATGGGTGTGGAGAGTCTTGGGAATCCATGCTGTCAGTGTAACCTGAAGATTATATATATCCTTTCCTACTATAAGCCACTCACAGCGGCTTTCCACCACTGCAATCCTACATAACAAAAACCATTGGTTACTTCATTTTTATTGAGCAGAAAGACTCAGATTACAATAATAATAGGACTTTATTTGAATAGAATAAGTTCTGAAGTGAATAAATAGTGAACTTTGAAATATCCCATCATACAGGAAAAAATACCAAAATAATTTTGTAAAGCCATGTAGGAAATTTGTTAGGTAGAGGTAGAGTTTATGGCTCTGCGTTCTGTGATCACTGTGGAGGGGGGGGTCACAATATACACTGCTGGTGAGACCTAATATAGGTTGAAAGCTGTCCAGTGTTTCACACATTGCATGCGATGTTCGCCGGATTTGCTTGTTGTGATTATATATATATATATATATATATATCAGATAGAGAGAGAAAACCAGAAGAAGGCTGCAAAGTAGATCAGCTGAAATATTTTTTTAGCATAAGAAAAAAAATAGGTCATTGTATGATATTTTCTTTTTCCAATGAATGAAAGATTTTTAGGGCCGGTTTAGCTCAGTCGGTAGAGCGTCCAACAAGGAATTACAAGGTTCCAAGTTCGATACCAGCCCTCACCAACTCAGCATATGAGTAGCACAGGGATCTGTGCAGTAAAAGTGAGGAGCTGATGATAGGTATGATGCTCCACCTCAGATACCAAAACAATCTCCTTGGTCTAGCACTAGTGAAAAGGGGATACACTCCCTCGCTGTCTGGCTGATACCAACTTTAGGCCACCCTGAAAAATTTCCTTACTACTTTACAATAACTGTTACACTAAGTGTGCCTTCTATATATTCATAGATAGAAAGAAAGTGAATAAACCTGAAGAAGGATGTAGAGTAGATCAGCTGAAATATGGTTTTAATATAATCAACAAAAAAATGGGTTTAGTAATTTGAAAAATTCTTGAAAGGATAATGTATGACCGTTTTTTTTTTGTTTTTTTTTTTTTTTTTTCCAATGAATGAAAAACAAATTTAATTGTTCAAATAAAATAATCTATGGCAGCCAAATAACACACTCACTGAGCACAAATACAGTGGTAGCTTTAAGTAGCAATACATAAATTAGATTGTCATTTATTTCTTTTTCTTTTTTGTGTTCAGTATAAACAAATGTGCTACTATTTATACTAGAAGGGGGTATGGAAAATGATAGATTATTCTTTTTAATTTTCAGTTTTTTTAGTTCATCTCTTATATTAAAAGAAAAAAAAAGGCTTATATTATTTTTTGCATTGATAGGTCTATTCTTATTCCCATGATCCTTTGCTGGAGTCAGAGCTTCCATGAAGCAAGCAAAACAAAATCCAGTACATGCATAGATTATTTTGACTTTAGATTTGTAAATAACTGACAAAGAAGTAAATTGCTTGGGATAAGTTTAAGCATTTTATTTTTATTTTATTTTTTTTTCCAACTCTTTTTTTTATTTATTCAATCTGGCCTATTGTTTGTTTGAAGGCTTTGAAAATTAAAACCTGATTAATCATTAGAAAACTAACTGGATAAATTAGCAAGAGAATGCAATGACTTTCCAAGGCAGAAAATGCATTCCGCTATGTTCAGTAGCTGTAGTAGTTTAAAAAGAGAAAAATACGTTGCTTTCTGACACACTGCTGAATACGTTTAGTGTTCACAGCACAAAAGGTGAAATATCAGAAGAGAACATTATCTGCCTTTTAATAGGACTCTATTAGATTGTATTAGAAACTATTTTTAGTTGCCCAATTGCCTGTTTTTGTCATTCACTTGTTCATCAAAAGAATGAAGGGGGGGGCAATGCACTTATTCAGAGAGAGAGAGAGAGAAGAGAGAGAGAGAGAGAGAAAGTACATCCCATTTTTCTGACAATCCTTCTTAGACAAACACATTCAGGTCTTAGAAATGAAAATCATTTATCTATTCTCACATGCATAACCGACTGTATTTGATACCGTCTAGCAAATTCATGATACTGGTTCAGTTTTTTTTCTAACATTAGTTACTGGATGATTTGTGTTATTTGTGATATCACAAATAGGTTTGTGCCCTGGGTATGATTCTGAACTGTATCTGGTGGTGAGGCTCAAATTCTGGAGCTCTTGGAAGTATGGAGTACCCCTTCATTGCCATTACTTCTTAAATAGTCCACTCTTAAATAGATTTAAAAAATGAGTTTTTTTTTGGGGGGGTTTACATTAGTTTTCAAAAAAGATTGAATACCCAACAAGATAGAATAAAACAAAAACATCTTTGACATAAAATAACCCTAGACAGGATGACAAGACTTTTGGATATATATATATATATATATATATATATGTGTGTGTGGCTCCGAATGACTTGTCACCCTGACATATTATTCTAAGTTTCATTATTTTTTATTTTAATAATATGATATATAAGATATGTAATAATTTTACCTAAGAAAAAAATCTTCAAAAATAAAATCATTTTCTAGAATTTTACCTCTAGAAAAAAAAATGTAGAGGTGACAAGACATTTAGACTATATATATATATATATATATATATATATAGACCTAATGAGTCAGATAAACCTACTAAAAGTTTCGCTTAGTGCTCTTCAGGGCTAATATCTGACTAATGAGATTTGGAGCAAACTCATATTTATACAACACCTTCCACCTAGATTCAAATAACTTAGCATAGACTAAACTTACCAATGAAAAACAAAGAAAAAACACAGAACACTGTTTAAATCTATTATTATTGATATATCTTTATTATATGCTCTACTTAGGTATTGAGCATACTTTACTTATTAAAGTATATATATATATATATATATATATATATATATATATATATATATATAAATTGTTTTTTCTTTAGGCCAAGTATTGTATCAATCAGATCTTAGCCCTGAAGAGCATTAAGCGAAACTTTTAGTAGGTTCTTCTGACTCATTAGATTTATCTTTATTATTTGCTCTGCTTAGGTATTGAGCACTTTTTACTTATTAGCCTTAGTCTCCTGGTGGGTTTGTATATATATATATATGTGCATATAAATTGTTTTTTCTTTTGGCAAAGATATTGTGCTAATAGATTATTTTTGGTTGGTACGATTATCTTGGTCTTTTCTTTTTTTCATGAATTTTTTTCACTGGGTGATATTTGGTAGTATATTTTTACAATCAATCTATTTTCCGGATTTTTTCTCACCGCGAGGATTTACCAACAAGTTTTGTATATTGAATATAAATATATATATGGTGTCCCGAAAGTCTTCTCACCCTGGGTTTTACTTTTCATTATTTTTTGTTTCAATATATAAGATATTTAATAATTTTACCTCTAAGAAAAAAAAAAAAAAAAAAAAAAAAAAGAAATCTTAAAAAATTAGATCATTTTCTAGAATTTTACTTCTAGAGAAAAAAAAAATGTAGTGGTGACCAGACTTTCGGACCAGCCTGTACTATTGGTTTGATGTAGGTTTTACAAAATGTTACAGAAATCTTAAAAGTGTCCTTGAAGTTTACTCTTGAGCTCTTCATCGATTGTACTATCACAGTGTTGTTTACAAGCATTAGAGAAAAGATTCTGAAGCTAAGAAAATGAGATCCAAATGAAATTAGATCAATGAATATTGATCAGCATTTAATCTCTTCTCTTTCTCTTCTTACTCAACAAAAGAAGAAAGAAAAAAAAAGACATTTTTGTACAAGGCAATCAAGTGCTGATTAGAAGTGGATTTATTATTGGAATCCAAAAAGGAAGAAAATTATGAATTCAAATCTATTACGGAAAAAAATGTTGAAGTTTCCGATAGTGTTAAATAATGGATTGGTGTAATCTCCATTGTTTGGTAGGTAGTGTAGGAGGATTTAAAAATGGTGTCAACAATCTGCTAGGGCATCTAAGTGATTGATGGGCAACAACCCTCTATCGGCTTTAAGATCAGTAAGAGAGTCTATCCCCTTTTCACAAGTGCTATATCAGAGAGACTTACCCACACTTACCATCAGCTGCTCACTTGACTGCACAGATCAGATTACCTGAGAACCTTGTGATTCCTAAGTGGATGCTCTACTGACTGAGCTAAACAAGCCCTCATCAAAATAACAAGAAATTCCAATACAACCCAATGGATGATAGAAGCAGACTTTAGAAGTGATTAAGAGCAGAAGAGTGGATCTGGGAGTAATGGCAATAAAGGGGTACTCCACAGCTCCAGAACTGGAACTTCACCACTAAATACAGTTTAACATCATAACCATGGCACAAGAACATGATGTATTCAGATAATTACTAGTTTCACATTTCCCTAGTCTCAAGATATTGTTAGAGGTTTCAACAAGTTCAGGATATTAAAAGATTCTTTAAATAATGAACTGAATTAAAACTGAAATCCTTTTTTTTTTTCATGATAAAATACAGTTTAGCTGAGGAGTTGTGTAAATACATATTATTTGAGCAGAGAGTGGTGTAAAGTTTGGAAAAATTGATTAAATGGTGATGGTATGGAAAAAAAAAAGGGGGTGTGTTTTTTTTAGATGCTGACTAATTTTACATCTGACCTAAAAATATGTACTAAAATTAAAGGTAGATCATGATGTAAAAAAAATCAAGGGAAAGGGAGGTTGTGATTTGGGGAAAGGGAGGTTGTGATTTGCAGAATACTAATTAAGTCTTGTAGAATGAAAACTTTCTTTTTAAAAGGAACATTTCAGAGAGTTTCTTTTGATTTTATATAATTGACATGACAGATGATGACATTTTTTTTCTTGTTCATTTTTTTAATATCAACAATTTTACTCAAGTGACATGGTGTGGGAGATTAATACAAAAGTTCAAGTGATGGAGTCACTTGCATTTTTATTCATTCAGAGACAGAATTTATAAGATAGAAATGAATAAAAATAATGTTTGCTCTTTTCTCTCTCTCTCTCTCTCTCTCTCGCAATCTCTTCCAGTACCTCTCTCCCTCATGTAATCTCTTCCAGTTTTTCTGACTTCTAAAGAAATCTTGTATAAAAAAAGGATAAAAAAGAAAATAGAACAAGAATTTTTATTCATTTTACAAGAAAGAGAAAAAAATGGTATTGGAAGGGAGAGGAATGTCTTTCTTTTTTTTTTGTCTGTATCTTAAACTCATAAATAATGAGTTTGGTCATTTTTTTTTCTTTACTTTATGTCAATGACAAATGACATTGTGTTCACACAAAAATTTGAACCTAATAAACAGAAATGAGGAAAGATAACTGGATGAGAAAAATTCTCTTTTGGCTATTCTCAACATTTGAATAAAAGTATCCCAAATTTTAAGGTGGCACTAAAAACATCTAAGGCAATACCATCACTAGTGACATATATATTTTCAACCCCTCCACACAAGCAGGATATGACACAGAGTCAATTTTTTTAGGTGGAGTATAACAGGTTTGAATCTAGTTTAGTTTTTCTCCTAGACTGGTTGCCCAACCAAGATTAAAGAGCCCAGTACTCCCTACAATTTAATTAGCAATTGCTAAATTGAATTTAGTCCTATGAAATCTTGTCATTTCTCTCTTCCAAGTTTTTGTCATATTATTTATAGGAAAAATAGGTGATTCCATTCTTATTATTTAGGGACTATATGATAGAAACCGTCACAAATTCTAAGGCAGCAGGAAAAAATCTAACAATAACATCACTAATTAGATACACAAGTACATGATATATATAAGTTCACTGCACACTTGGAAAATGGTTTTATTGGTATGTGTAGTGGAATTGGAGTGGGAATGGTGTGTGAATGCTTGCATACTGGCCTTTGTATGTACACATGTTTGTGTGTAACTTTTTTTTATATGTCTGCAATCATGTTTCTGCTGGCGTGTGTGTGTGTGTGTGTGTGTGTGTGTGTGTGTGTGTGTGTGTCTTGTTTAATAGCATATCAACCTATGTGGATTATTTAATGCCAAAGCCATCCTGGGAGAAGAACAGTAGTGATTCTATTTAACACAGATGGAGTGGAGATAAGTGTGTTCATAGCTTTCTGAAGGGTATCAGTCTGGAAGTGAATGTAATAGCATGACTTGTGTTAGAACTCGCTTACTTTAATGTCACAGCTATTTCTATCCTTCTTGATAATCAAATTCTGATTAAGGAAGAATTCTTGGTTTCTTTTGACAGACAAATCAAACTGAACTTGAGAGTAGAAAGTAAATATCTGATTCAATTTCCTTTTTTTTATTCTATGATCATATGATTTACAAAAAACAAAACAGAGTTCCAGACAATGTCCTGCTTTATTAAAGACATTAACTAAGATTGTCCAAAGAAAAATGATCAAGATTGACAAATGACTCATTTCCAGTGAAGACAGAGTAAACAAAACAAATAGATCATTTATAGATTGGTTTTGCAAATTTCAACTGAATCCGCAAGTATGAAACTATTTAGGTTGTCATTTTTTAGAGCATAGGTTTATAATGGATCTTATTAAGTATAACTTCACAAAACCAATCTAGTGATAGATAGATAGATAGATAGATAGATAAACACACAGGCTGAGATAGATATAGATAGATAAACACACAGGCTGAGATAGATAGATAGACCACACAGGCTGAGATAGATATAGATAGATAAACACACAGGCTGAGATAGATATAGATAGATAAACACACAGGCTGAGATAGATATAGATAGATAAACACACAGGCTGAGATAGATATAGATAGATAAACACACAGGCTGAGATAGATATAGATAGATAGATAGACAGTTAAAAGAGTATGAAAACCCACAATATTGTTAAAATGAATACATTTTTATATCATTTTCACATAGCTAATATTGAACAATATTTTGATTTATAAAAAATCATCATCAGAGCATGTTTTTAATCCGGACTCATTGAGAGAGAAGCAGAAAATAATTTGTTCTCTCTCGATGAGTCCTTATTAAAAACATGCTCTGATGATTTTTTTTTTCTATAAATTTTTTTTACTCATGGATAGTATACAAAGAAAATTATACTAATAGTGCTAAACTAAGTTTTATCCAATAAAAAAAAAACCTTTGTATATAAGTTAGATCAGCAAAGACATGAAATCAATGGTGCTTGGTAACCAACATTTTCTTGATGTCTAAGTGAGAAACTGTTGCAAAGCACTGTTGACTTCATGTCTTCACTAACTTTTGATATATATTTTCTATCAATAATATTGAGCACTCTTTACTTAAGAATATTGCAAATCATATTATATATGAAAAAATAACAGATTAGAGAAAATGACAAAATGTGAGGAAAAGTTATGGAAAAAGTGAATAACTCAGCAGAGGCAAAATATTAATTGATTGTAATTGTGTTCATTATTCACTTTTTCCATAACTTTTCCTTTGTGTATATATATATATATATATATACACACACACACAAAAAATCTAGCTTTAAAAAATCATCAACTTTGTCTTGAAAAGTTTGTAATCAGCTGATCCCTCAGTGGTCTTAAATATCATTACCAATAACCAAGAATATTCCAACAGCACCATAATGATTTGTTTTTATTGTTGTGAAGATTGTATTATTATCATCATAAAAAAAAGAAATCAATTTTAATAAGAGTCATTATCCTGCCAAGAATTGTTCCAACTACAGAATTCATTATTTATGTGGCTTTTTCTTGTTGCCCTATTGCAGCAAATTGATTCTAAAATATTAAATATATTTGAAAAAATGTAAAATGGACCAACCAAAATTTAACAACAAAGAACTAGTTGAATATTCAGAACACTTGTAATTACTATCAAAAGTTTGAAATTAAGACAAAGTATTTACATAAAAAACAGATACTAAAAAATTTCCAATTTGTAAAATTAAAAATATTTTCTTTTCAGTATGGCACTCCCTATAATGATTTAAGAAATGATTAATCAATAATTCTATAGCCAGGATAGAATTGAAATGTGAATAAATTTGAATATTCAGTTTTTGTGCATCATCTTATTATAATGGAGATTCAGTGTCTGTAACCGAAACTATGTCATTGCTTACGTCCCAATACTCTCAGGAATTGCATAAGAAATATAGAAAATAAGAAATATTCAACACAAGACAATCTGACAGCAATTAATCCACGAAGACATTTTCTGACATTTTCTTATTGGCCTCACATAAGAAAAGCTGGATGTTTTGATTTCAGAATAAAATTGTAAATAATTCATTTCCTTGTTGGAAACAACTTAAATATCTACTCTGCCAAACCAATACTGATGTTAGAGAAAAGGTGTGTGTGTGTGTGTGTGTATATATATATATATATATATATATATATAAATCAATGGTAATATTATAGATTTACACCCATAACTTGAAGTTTCATGGTAATCCAATCATCAGATGAGTAAAAACCAGTCGTGAAATGGTTGAGATCTTAAAAACCAGGTTTAAAATCTGTTTTTTAAGATCTCAACCATTTCACAACTGGTTTTTAAGACCTCAACCATTGAACTCATCTGATGATTGGATTACCATGAAACTTCAAGTTATGAGTGTAAATCCATAATATTACCATTGATTATAAATCTGCTCTGCTTTATTAGCATTGAGCACCTTTTCATGCCAATACTATATATATATATATATATATATATATATAACTGAATAAACAATAAGCATTTTCACCAGCGCAGTAATATAAGTATTAAAAAACACACGTACCTTTGAAACCTGAGGATGGGATTTTATCCCGAAAATATTTAGGAAACGGGTAAATAAACATCATTTTCATCACCTATTGTTCTTCCATTGCATTGTCAACTTTCTAATTTCTATTTCAAACACATACATACAATGCTTCAAGCAAACTATAAAACCCTTATATATATATATATATATATATATATATATATATATATATATATATATATATAGTATTAGATTTTTAGGACTGTTGTCCTCATCTTTATTGTTAAATATTCATCATTTTGGCTTATGTGCCCTCCAGCCTTCTTTAGGTGTTTCTTGTTGGAATCAGGAGCCTTCACTGAACTTCAAACCAAAATTATTTAATCCATTCAGGTTGACTGTTCTTATTCCATTAACCACAACCAGGTACAAGTGTTAAGTTATATTAAGTATTCTATATTATTTTTGTCTGTAGTCAGGATTGAGCCTGCAACCTCGAGATGATTGTCCCTTAGAACTGTATAAACTCAACACCTATATTCATTATGCCATGTATCCTACTGGAAAAGAATTCACATACATACATACATACATACATTATATATAAGTTTATACACAATTTTAATATATTTCAATCTTCTAATTTCATAACTTAAATAATGGACAAGCAAAATTCAAAATATTTTTTTCATTCCTTCATTTTTAAAAGATCTGTTATGATTAGCATTCCTTGATATATTGCCATGGCAATCATGTAGAAAATTTGATTATTCTTTTATTCTTTCCAAAAACTTTTTTTTCCCCTATTATTCTCTGATGAAGCTTGTAAATGAACAGCAAAATTATATCAAATTTTGCTTTTCACGTCAAATTCCATCCACAGTTGATAGAGTATAAAATACAGAAGCATGAAACCATTAAATTGCAGACTTTTAGTTGGTTGGATTTTTTGGTTTGGTCTGGTTTGTTTTATGGCATATCAACCTCATTGGGTCATTTAATGCCAATAAAGTTTTGAAATAAATCAATTCTTAATGGATACTCAATTTCTTTCATAAACACATTTTTCTATTTAACCCATAGATGGGGCCCTAACAGGTACTACCACTCCGGGTCAGAGTGGACCAGAGAACAATGGTGATGAAGGGGTGCTCCACATTCCCCAAACCTCCAAAACTGGAACCTCACCAACAGATAGAGTTTGACTTCATTCCTTCAACCACCGCTTTCTAGCACCCATATGATAAAAAGGGCTGGGGCTTGCCATCAGGGCAATAGGGTTGGGAAAATCATATAGGTGCTAGGGCTTGATGTGACCAACCAATTGATCGGAGGGGGGCTCTCCGACTGCCAGTCTAGCCCAAGAAAGGGCCAAAGTGGAGTATTGCAAGTCATGGACTGCTCATCCACCTGGATTCTATCCTTAAGCTTCACGGGTCACCACCCACGGCCAAAAGGTGGCCCCATTGGAAGAGTCTTACCCCTCTGCAGAGGTGCAGTCGGTGCATTATAACACCCCAGCCAACAGGGCAGGGATTTTTTGGCATGTCAACCCTTGTTGGGTTGTTTTATACCGAAAACATTGTTTTATTCATTCTTGATGGGCATTCAATTTATAAATTATAGTCTTGTCCAGGATTTGAATTCATCTGACCATGTCCATTTTCTATGATTATAACCATTACACAATGTGGCATCACATATAAATGCAAATAAGTACATGATGATGCACCCTTAGTATAGTAGTATATTTTCTTACTTTATTTATCTACCTTTATAAATTCCCATAACTCATCCCTTTGGTTTAAGGTGTATCACCCATAAGGAATAAGATGTGTTATTTGTTTTAGATCTTTTTGACAGAAAAACAACACAAAATATTTGTTCAGTTGTCTGAACAAATGATTCTTCTTTAACATGAAACTAAAAAGATATTTCCAGGAAACATATTGATCAGTTTTAGTGTTCCAGGAATTCCACAAGGATTTTTCAACAATGTTATTTTGTCTTTACAGGTCAACTTAGACATGTATTACTTATATATTTCTTCTTTTCTCTTCTACAAAGGGATATGGAAGAAGGGTTTGACCAAATATGGAAACTGTCTATAAGTTGTAGGAGGTCTATGACAGCTCTGGCAGAGAAAGATATAGTGGTTTAAAGGTATAAAAAAAACAAGTGCAACAGTAAAAAGTTTCTGGCTTCGATAACATATTTTTATCTTGGATTATTACTGTTGTGAACATACGAATCTGAAAATTCCTCAATAATCTGTCCTGATGACAGTCATCTTCATCTTGAGTTATGGGTAAGCAATATGATGCTAACAGGAGTTCAAACACTATAAACAAAGACTATGGAATGCCATAAGGAACATTAAGGATTTAATTTAATTTTGCATTTTTCAACTCTCAATTTCTGGGGGGGGGGTATTAATGTATGACCCAATATGTAGCCTAGAAGAACTTTTTTTAAAAAATTACAAATTTTAACTCTTTGCCTACTTTAAGCCGCTCACAGCAGCTCCCAAACCATACCCAAGCCTAGTACAAAAACTGATCCTTAGTTCATTATAATTCATCTGAATGACTAAAATTACAAATATTTGAAAAGAATGAGTTCTGAGGTCGATAGATAGTGAAAATACAGGTAAAAAAAATTCCAAGAAAAATTATTACAGATATGGAGGAAATTTGGTAGGCAAAGAGTTAAAAGTAATATTATTTGTTATTATTGTATCTGTTTATTCAAAACAATTGATATATATTGTTGTGGTTTATATATAAAATTAAGTTTAGGAAATGTATTAGATTCATTCATAAATAAATACATCCTCTGAATATATGTTTTAAAATATTTTTATACTAACATAACAGATTTATTTCCATTTTTATGATTATATATATATATAAGTTAAACCTAATGAGTCAGATATACCTACTAACAGTTTTGCATAGTAGCTCTTCAGGACAAAGATCTGACTAACAATCAAACTATTTGCTGGGTTTTTTCTTACCACACAGGTTTACCAACAAGTTTGGTGTGTAATATATATATATATATATATATATATATATATATATATATATATATATATATATTGTGTGTGTGTGTGTGTGTGATGGATCTTTGGAAAAAATGTTTTGGTGTCTTAGAAGCTTGTTCTATATCAAATATTCTTTTAAAATTTTCTTGGAAATATAAAACCTCCATATAATCAAATAGCTAAATAATTGATATATCCGGGTTAAGGGATATATTCTGAAGTTGGTATTTGGTATATTATCGCAGTAGTAGGTGGTGCGTCGAATAGCAATACGTCTTCCGAGCAAGAATGGTGTAATCTGAGTAAGATTAGGTTGTAGGTGTAGGTGCCTGTACCAACACAGTGTCGACTATTTATACATGACACTGTCCAATCAGATTATAGTGAGGGGGTACCAAGGTATTTACATATTCATTACATCAATAATAAAAAAATAAAATGTTTGTATGTATGTTATCATAGTACAGACAAAATAGTGGAAACATTAATTTTTATTTGCAAAATACAATTAAAATCATCATCAGGAAGTGCAGCACAGATTCCTATGACTCTCTCTCACCACCTGTCATCTGTCACATGAAAAGTTTTATATCAGAAGTAAATGTCCAAATGTGAATGTTAACCACATATATAAAAGTTGATATTTTGACTGTTTTGTTTACTTACATCAATAAAGTCCATTAGATACATGGTGCCTCATTAAATCAGACCCAATCAACTTATGTCAATATCTTTTAATGGGGTAAAAATATCCAGATCTGGCTTTTATATTGGCCTCTTAAATCTTTATATTGTGCTGCACAAAGGGAAAAATGGTTCTTTCACACAGTAAAATAAAAATCAAATATATACATGAAAATAATGACTTTTTTTTTTACTCACACAAAAATGTCATTATATTGTACATGAATAAACATAGCACCTTTTTTAATGCTACTTTTCTAATTACAATAATCAATACAATATTTGACAGCATATAAGATACCCTAACTATTTGCATTTAATCTATACTGTTATGTTGAAGGTTGTACCTTGATTTGTGTCTAGCCAAGGAACATGGCCCAGTAGAAAGTCCCAGCAACCTGATTTTTTACATGAGTATTGACTTGATCACCAAGGTAAAAGGTTGATTTCCAATATCATTTGAAGCCACTCAATATCATCAAATGCCAAAATATGCAATTTCTAACTGAACATACTTTGATATGAAATACAAAAATTGATTTAATCTCATATGGTGGTGGATAAATGAGGTCAGATTTGTTTTTTTTTTACATAGCTAGCTATATGTTAGATGTTCATGAGTAGGAAAAAGATTGTGTGCATGTGTGTCAGAATTACCCTGAAGATCTTTTTTGTGAAACCTGGGTAGTTAGTTTTTGTTGCTGATTTGATTCTCTAAAAATGGCTCTACAAATACATATTGAACACTTTCAATATTTATCTTGAATCATTCTTTTTTTTCTCTACCTGTCAGAATTGTGACTTTTTTTTGTTCCGTTGTTCCCCCAAATTACTATATATATATATATATATGGAAAATGAAATAATCTTTCTAATATATCTATATAAAAGGAAAATATTTTTATTAAAAAAAAAAAAAAAAAAGAAAAAAAAAAAGGAAATTTTTTTACGTTCATATATACATATATATGTAAAAGAAAGTGGGTCCTGAATAGAATTATTTCCACCACCAACTCATCTGTGTAATATATATATATATATATATATACTAAAGTTGAATGAATCAATGATTATTTTTTTCCTGTTTAGTTAAAAGACTCAAAATTCATACTAAAATATTCCTTGGTTTTAGAATTGAGTTATGTTTGCAAAAAATCCCATTTTAATTGGTTCTAATTAGTCATAATTTGCAATTAAGTCAAAAACTGACCCATCTCTTACTTTACGTTCTGCCTGTCACTTCCCCCTCTCTATATATATCTTGATTATCTCCTTGTTATATATGTTAGTTTCTCAGTAAGTGTATTTATTTATTTGTATGTTTCAGCAGTAGTGAGCCTGTAATGATTCCAAGAATCAGGTTCATTTCAATTCAAATTAGGTCAAATGATCCTTTCTTAGAAATCTTACAAAATGATTTTAATGGTTTTTTTCCATAAATTTCTCCAGGAATATATATATATATATATATATATATATATATATATATATATTTAATTTAATTCACTTTGCAAACTCACTTTTCCATAATCCCAATTATCTACCCAGAGCTCAATTGATGACCCAACGGGTCACGTTTTGTCTAGTATATATATATCCCAAACTAATCAGAATATTTCTTTATGCTTATAACTTTTTGTTTCATATATTCATATTGCCATAGAATCTTGTTAAATATATCAGAATTATTGCATTAGATATTTTGACTTATCTATTTTCTCTGACATTATTATCAAGTTGTTTGAAAAATAATGGATGATTTTATTTCACATTTAAATATTAAATCAGCCATTAGTGTCTGGGTTAAGTATTACCCTACCAAATATCTCAATTTCATAAGACCCTGGAGAAATAATGTTATTTTTCAGGGGTGGGGGGAGGATAATACATCCTATGAAATAGGGGATATAGTTTAGCGCATGTATTATTTTTTCAAATGATTTTTTTTATCCATTTTATTGTGCATTTGACTATTTTATACTAAAAGAGTGAGTAAAGGAAATAAGCAAAAATAACAGGGTCTAAATACATTTTTCCAATTGCAGTGCAATACTTAGGAGGATTAATTCATTAAAAACAGCCTATCAAGTTAAATCATTAATATACATGATCAGTGTGTATTATATGTATTATTGGCTGGTTTAGCGCAGTTTTAGAACATCCACCTTGGAATCACAAGGTTCCAGGTTTGATACAGGTCCTCGCTAACTCAGCACATTAGCACAGCTTGGATAATCTGATTTCTGTGGTAAAGTTGATGATAGGTGTGGTGCTCCACCTCAGCAAAAACAATCTCCTTGGTCTAGTGCTAGCAAAGAGAGGAGAGGATAGACTCCCTCACTGTTCAGCTAATACTAACAATAGGCTACCATGCCAAATTTACTTTTTTTACTTACATGTATTAACAAATGGCATTTATCATAGTTCCAAGATATCTAATATACATTAAGTTTTTAATAAATAATTGTGTAGCGAGATGGTGAAGGTCCTGAGTTTTGCGAGGACTACTATAGAAAAGAGAGGAAGAAGAAATAAGACAGAGTAAAGGTTTTAAAAAAAAGTGATGAACATAAAACGGTTTGTCATGAATTTGACCGGGGCGTGACCCTCCGATTGGAGAATTGAAATCCAACTGGAACTTTCGGTGTTGACCGGAACTGGAAGTCACGAGGTCACGAGTAATGACGAAGAAAAATACCGGCCTCTTTTTGATTTCCGACAGCGTAGGATACGGACGGGCCTCTGGTCCCTAGTGTGGGATTACAGTAATTTAACAGTGTTCTCTCTCTCTGCCTTTCCTCCTCTCGGACACAACCCACGAGACGAGCCTGAAAATAAAAGCTAAGCTATATTTTTCGCGTTGTACTTTTTTATCGGCAAGATGACCACCACATGCCGGACACCTTTTTAGTGTCATGAATTTGGAGGCACATTGACAAGACACGCTATACAACATATATCGATATTAGAAAGTTACATATATCCGCTTTGGTACCGTGAATATACCACCACGTTACAATTTTCCTGTGTCATTCATTTTTAAACTATTGTTTTATCATATTTATTATCAATTTAATAATAATGAAATTCATTGTGTACAGTGCTCGGGTCCACCACAACTCAAAGTCTCATGTCTAGGACACAGAATAATGTATTAGTGTCAGGAACATGAACAGTTTACAGTAATAATACACATGTATGTGTGTGCATGTGTGAAGAGGGGTATCAGGTATAGTGTTGGTGGAGTACAGGAAGCATGGAGGCTTTGAAAGATTCAGTGTTTCGGCAGCCTACAATGGATGCAGGCAGCTTATTCCATGCCTCGGCAATTCTGAGCATGAAAAAGTGTTTCCGAAAGTCATGTCAGCAATGCTGTTTTCTGACTTTATAGGCATGCCCACGCGTGTTAGAAACATGGAGATCAAACAGCTCAAGGTTGCTGTTGTTAAGATGATTAATGACCTTATGAGTGTTTACCAGATCAGTTGCCAGACGCAGAAGTTTCAACGAATCCATTCCCAGGGCAGCAAGACATTCAGAATATGGCATATGCCTGATGGAGGATATTCGTTTGGTTGCACGACTCTGTACAGTTTCTAGGAGGTTAATGTTCTGAGCGAGATAGGGGTTCCAGACTGGTGATGCAAATTCCAAGTGTGGCCACACCATAACTTTGTACAGCTTTAAATAGATAGGATGTGTGGTCACCCTTTTTGAACAGTGGAATTACACTAGCAGTTTTCCACTGTTCTGGGGTAGCACCATTTTTTTCAGTACTCCTCCTTATCTGTTTAACAAACATAATGTTCTTGGAGCGGCCAGAAGCACGTCCGGCCACTTCACTGGTTGGCTATTTACTATTTACCAATTTCATATACTTAAACAAATAAAGTAAAGTTGTTGGAGTAACCTAAAGTCAGTATCAGCCAGACAGGGAGGGAGTCTATCCCCTTTTCACTAGTGCTAGACCAAGGAGATTGTTTTGGCATCTGAGGCGGAGTGCCACACCTACCATCAGCTCCTCACTTTACCGCACAGATCCCTGTGCTACTCATATGCTTAGTTGGTGAGGGCCAGTATTAAACCAGGAATCTTGAGTTAAACTGGCCCTTTAAACAAATAGAAAAACAAATTAAAAAGATTGGTAAATAGCTAAGAAAAAAAAATATCTACACAATTTATTTACAAATCATGAAATATTGTAGCCATTTTTGTTTTCACAGGTGTGTGGGCTTATATACCATAAAATACAGTATATAATCTACTGCAGGTTTATTTTTTTTAAAATGATTTTTTGTGGTATTTTATTGTGCAACTGAGTTATAGTTTATAATAGAAAAAAAAACTAAGTAAATGAAATAAGGAAAAATGATAAAAAAGAATATATTGTTATAACCATTCATTTAGATACTATTTTTAGTTACTTCTTTCAAATGTTCAATTTAATGCTATTACCTAATTTGCAAATAGGAAAAAAAAATGACACGAAGATCTAGAGGAAAATAGCCAGATACTTTTCCTCCTTAGCAAATTATTTTAAAGACCAAACTATAATTATTATTATTATTAAGAAAAAAGAAAAAAAAAGAAAACCACTGCAAAATAACAAACTGAAATTATATTTCAAAAATGTAATAAAAATCAATTTAATATATTTAAACAAATAGAAAAACAAATTAAAAAGATGGGTAAGTGGCAAAGAAGGAAAGAAAAATATCTACACAATAATTTGTTTGCACTGGAAATACGCGTTCTGCACAGCAATCTTGGAATGGTAATATTCTCAAGACATTTCAGAAAGGGAGGGAAAAAAATAAAGAATAAAAAATAAAAAGCTAAGAAATAAAAACAAAATTGATATGCAGCAATTTGAAATACCTGAAGGAAAATTAATAATTCTGAAATACAATCAGTGAATAATCAATATGATTAAATATAAGTTGTAAGCAAATATAACATTTATTCAAATTATATTTACCAATTCACAGTGGTGTCTCAATAATAAATTGAATTAGAATTATATTCTAATTATATTGTTCTTTTTAGATGTTATATAGAGTTTAACAAAATGTCTAATTTAAATAAATTTATCATCAGTTTTAATCTTAATGGTGCATACTTAATAAGCTAACCCAATATACACTGGAGAAATGGGTCACATTTTTATATAATCTAGATATATTTTAAAAAAACCTTATCTTTTCAGAAGTGGGGTAAATATTCTTTGAATAAAAATTCTAAGAGCTCATAAACTTGCTAGATTCTATCCAGGCTCTAAAGATTCTTTTGATAAGGCAATACTTTTTTTAGTGGACTGTTATCGTTATTAATAATGATAATGTTCTAGGTGAATACTTTGAAATTTGAAAACATTTTAATGATTTTTTCTTCTTTCTCCAAAAATGTCACATGAGTTTTAATTTACAATATTCACCATGTTTTATTTGTTTTGTTCTAATTATTTACATATTTTTACATATATTATTTTTTAAAAGTTATTTACATAATTGTACATATTCTAATTATCTTTTAGTAATTTACATATTTTTACATGTCTTTATTATTTGCCATACCTATTTACCTTGATGGCTTATGGGAGAAATAGTTGCTTTCTTCATAGTGTGAATTCAGAGTTGCAATTCTCATTGACTGGTTGTCTACTAAATCATCCCATTAGTTTTACTCATAGCAATGCCACCTGAATATCTATAACTTTATAAAGGAATGACAAACATTTCTTGGCCCAATCAAAATTCAAATTATCTTTTTTCTTAAATTTTTATTGACTTTAGAAACTACTTAATCACCAAGTATGTTTCACTTTAGGATGAAAAAAACAAAAAACAAAACAGATTAGTATGTCTGTTCTATCGTTTTAAGTAATTTCCTTCTTGGTTAGGTAGTGAGCTTTTCAGTTCCGCCTTGTATATATGCCCAAAATATACTAAATAGGTTGAATGTCCAACTATGGTCATACTAATACAAAAATATAGTTTGTTCTTTTTAGTTTTTTACATTATACAAAGTGTGAATAGAACATTACATCTCATTCATATAACACCTGCCCTCATTGTTTAAAAAGATTATGAATTAGGTTTATTGCTTGAGGAACACCCATGGAACTTAGGATACAAACTTCCTAGGGGTGTTAATAATAACACTGTAACATTGAGATAGATGGATCACCTATTTCCAGCTATTAAATAATAAGAAAACTGTCTTCTCATGGAATTTGCCATCCTAGCAGACACAGAGTGAAAATGAAAAAGAATCTAAAAAAAAAAAAAAAAAAAAAAAAAAAAAAAATTTGTTTAAATATAATAAAATAAACAAATATTTTGACCTAGCCAGAGAACTAAAAAAAAACTGTGGAAGGTGAAGGTCACACCAGTTGTCGCTGGTGCCCCAAGAATGTTCCCAAGGGTTTTGCAAAAAGACTGGATGAATAGAAAATCAGAAGAATCAAGACCATACAAACAACAATATTAAGATCAGCTAGAATACTCAGAAGAGTCCTGCAAGATCCGAGGAGACTTGCTGTCACTCATTCCAATAAAAGACCAACAGCTAATGCTTATAAGGAATTATAACAATGATAATAATAATAAAACTTAGAATCTAAATTTTAACATTAAAGGGTCATATTGTTTTGAATTCTCTGTAGATTTTCTCCCTTTCCTGAAGGGTTGATACATTTTAATCTATTCTAACTTGCATGATTGAGTATTTATCTTTACGTTTAATTACAATCAGATTGCCTTGAAACATTTGTCACTCTACAGTCGGCCATTTTGTCTCAGTTCACGCAGTCAAACTAATTATTCTCAGTCTGTTCAGTGTTAATCAAAATGAGATCAAATCAATTATTCTTGTTAAATTGGGGGTGATAGGTATGCAAGGCAACTTAAAAGGACAAAATAGAGAGAGTCAATCTATCTACTTTTAAGCAGCAAAATGAGATAAAGCTTGGTTGGTTAGTTGGATGTCAACCCTTGTTGGGTTATTTTATGCTGAAGATATTTTGTTTTATTCATTCTTGGTGGGTATTCTAATTTTTTTTTAAATTCAATTTTCTTTGTATTATTTGAACTATTGTCCTCAACTTTGTTATCTACACATTTCAGCTGATGAGCTCTCTGGCCTTCTTCAGGTATTTCTTCTCAAAATCGGAAGCCTTCACAGAACTTCAAACTGAACCCTTTATTCAATCCACAGGGTAGACTGATGAGGACAATAGTCCAAATAATATAAATTATCAAGCCTCATCTAAAAAAAAAAAAAATCCAGAGAAATAGTATCAATTTATTTTTAAATATTTTTTTAAAACTCATATTTTTCTATTTTTTTTCTATTTAACCCATAGATTGGATAATTAGATAAAAGTTTAAAAGTTTGAATTCAGAGTTTGTCCTTCTAGATCAGTTACCATACCAAGATTAAAGAGCCCAGTCTGCCGTACAATTTACCCATAGTTGGAGAGAGATTAGTTAAATTCATACTTTCCCTAAAAGTTCTAACACTATGAGAAATGCAATCATCATCTAGGGTTATGTCACAATGTCACTTTCCTACAATGATAACTATTACACAATTGTTCTTTAAACAACTACTTGGAGGATATACAAAAACAGGACATTGAACTACAACATTGAAACAGAAGTACTTAATGAAATCATATCTGATTTTTTTCAAATTACTAAATTTGTTTAAAGTAGGAAGTGTTCATTGTGTAATGGTTATAGTCATAAGAAAGGAACATGGTGACATGAATTGTCATGCTGACTATTCTTCATCTGTTTAATACACAGTCGAGTTATGATTTCAAATCTTTAGTTCAATATCCTCTTTTAATATCCTTTCCTTCTTCCTAGTATCCTGCTCCTCCAGTGAGGCTTAGAATATGTTGACTATATCCTCTGCAGAGGGAGGGATAAGAGCCCCACGCCTAAAAAAAAAAAAAGAAAGAAGAAAAAAAAAGAAGATTTTTTAAATAAAAAAAAAAAAAAAAAAAAATGGGTGTCACACTAAACAGCATTTGATGTTGAGGCTGGAGATCTGATGAGTGTAGAGTACCTCTTCATTTCCATTCTGACCTAGAGTGGTAGTATTACTGCCCAACACTCAGACCAGAGTGTAGTATTTGTAACCCATGGCAGATTTTTCCTAAGTGAGCTGCATATTCTTCATAGATTACCTTGATGGTTTAGCTTAATAGATCATCCACCCAGGAACTACAAGGTTCCTGGTTTGATACCAGTCCCAACCAACTCAGCACATGAGTAGCCCAGATTTGCTAACCTGATCTGTGTGGTAAAGTGGGAAACTGACGGTAGGTGTGGCGTTCTACCTCAGAAAAAACAATCTCCCTAGTCTAGCGCTAGTAAAAAGGAGATAAACACCCCTTGCTGTCCTGTTGTTACAGATAATAGGCAACTCCGCCAACTTTACTCTTTTTTTTTTTTATTTACTTACTCTGATATTGTTTAATCAAATAAGCTTGATGACAAGCTAAGTCTTTGCTTCTTGAAATTATTTTTTGTCATGTCTACAAGCTCTCAAAATTTTTACTTTATCTTAGACTTGATGATTCATAAT
>CM042150.1:115820285-115850285 GCA_023376005.1 Doryteuthis pealeii | reverse complement strand
ATACAATTTCTAATAAATTCTAACTCCAAGCAGAAACACAACTTTATTTGAACAAAACTTGGCCAATGCATCATAATCTTCAGATTGGTAGAATTCTAAGTGGAACAACATAAATTCCTACTAGTGTCTTTCACCTAAGTTTTATTTGTCACCAGGGACAGTGCTGCAAATGAGGCAATTGTCTGGGGTGCTAAAATCCTTATAAAAGCTGATGTTTAGTATGTGTCAATTGGGATATTGGAGCCATCTGTGTAATCTTATATAATTACCAAAACCTATCGGGCAGTAAGAAAGAGGATCTATATTCTAGGACTGTCCTAGGACATTGAATACCCAGTATCAACCCTGGGTGTTATAAATATCTACTAGCCTACAATCGGGTGGCAATTAAACCAGCTCCTGTGGAGGAGCCTTTGGTTCAACACTAAGACTTCATGCATTGAGTAATATCAGATTTATTTCCAAGTTATAGAAATTGTTATCATACAAAAATTTTGTTATAAAAAATCATGTAAAAAGAAAAAAAAAAAATCAAAATAATTACAGTAATTAAAACTTGGTACCCAAAATTTCAGGTCTGGATTCAGCTTGGAATGTTTATTTGTTTATGGAGTTAACTTTATTCCAAAATGGTATGATATGTGGGGCATCAACCTCTAAGAGTAAAGTTGAAAAATGTGACACACTGATATTTGCATTTATTTATATAAAAGATTAAAACGGCATTTGTCTACAATGTAGACTAGATTAATTTTTTGGCAGTCATGATTTTTTTTATAGCAGAAACCTTTTAAAAGGGATTGTGTGTGTCCAAAATAGATCTATGAAAAATTCTGTTAATTCTGCAGTAATATACAAAAGAATATGCAGAAATGTAACACTTAGATTCACCATCCAGTTAAAAATAATTTAGTTATTTGATTCATTCTTAAATTCTTTTACTTAATATTGTAAAGGAAGAGATTTCCCCCTACAAGAAAGTTGGATTCATCCAATGAAACAAATAATATAGACCACATGAGGGAGTGGTCAGTAATAGCTAGTCTTACTACAGAGATTTAATTAGTGTTGTTAAAGAGCTGCATGTTGGACTATATGATTTTTGTTTTTGTACCAAAGGGTAATAAACCAATGTTAACCTTTCTTCCAGATTTCAATGTTATTTGATAATTTCATTATAACACTTAACAGTTACATTTAAAAATTACATCTTCAGCTATCTACAATTCAGCCATTAGTTTAATACTTACATAAGACAAACTGTAGTTGAAAATAATTGAAAGTTAAATGCAGTAAAAAAATGTAATTTTCTGTTTTGTCTTTATTTCTTTTCTTGCTGGAGGAGTAAAATGGCACTTTTATCAAAAGTATTTATTCAGCAAAAACTGAGAATATGCTTCATATTTTTTGTCATCTTTTTTTAAATCCTGAAAGGTGTTTTAAATTAAAAACTTTTCAAAGGAAAGCAAAATTTCAGATATGAAAATTGCACCTGTTGCAGTTTAAACAGATTATATAAATAACTGACAAAAAAGATTTATGAAAATGATGGCAAAACCAGAAATAACAAAGGATACACAAAATTCTGAGTTATCTACTACTTGAATGGCTATTTCTGTCTGTTTATAACTAATCGGCACCTACATCAGAAGGGTAATATTAATTAGGTAGTTAGACTAGCGAGCCATTGTTAGTGAGTTCAGTAATAAATGCTCCATACTTCTGGCCTTGTGTCAATCTAGACTCAGCTTAGTAAATGGCACCAATTGCATTGAGCTTATTTTTTGTTTTTATTTATAAATATAACATTTCATGAAACACTTCACATACCAAATGTAATGGGCCGGGTTAGCTCAGTCGGTAGAGCGTTCGGCTAGAAACCACAAGGTTCCTAGTTCGATACCGGTCCTCACCAACTCAGCGCTATAAGTAGCACAGGGATCTGTGCAGTAAAGTAGGGAGCTGATGGTAGGTGTGGCGCTCCACCTCAGACGCTAAAAAAAAAACAATCTCCTTGGTCTAGCGCTATTGAAAAGGGGATAGACTCCCTCGCTGACTGGCCAATACCAATTTTAGGCCGCCCCGACGACTTTACTTTTTTACTCATATACCAAATGCTTGAAGCATCTCGTGATTTAATGGTTAGCAAGCTAGATTAGCAGACCATTATTATTGAGTTTGATTATCCCTGGGTGCTCCATACTTCTGGCCTTGTGCCACATCTAAGCTAAGCTTAGTAAATAACTACCAAATCTAACATCTATTATATGATAAAGTAATATTCTTTTAATAATTAATTCTTCTTCATCTTATTGTTGCATTTTATCATAGCATTGGCAAAATATCCTCTCCATTATTAATTGTAAGCTTTTTATATATATCATTCATTTCTTTTACCTACTAATTTGCTAATTTATTCAGAAAAGGTCACCAATGTTAGAAATTGAGAGTCTTTTAGCCGAGAATAAATTAAAGAGTTCAAAAGATTGCACTTTTCATTTGTCAGCATCACCCATTATAAGATAATGTTTTAATTATCACAATCTGAAGTGTTGAAAGGCGCCAATTTGGGGATATTAGATTAACTGTGAGAAGCTAAATATATTTATCTTAATTGTATTTTTTGTAGAAGTAAAGATAGATTCAAGCAAAGAAGTTGGCTGGTTTAGTTATTTTATGCCAAAGACAATTTAATATTTCTGGCCTTCAATTATTTTTTTGTTTAACCCATAGATTGGACCCAAACAGGTACGACCACCCCAGGTCAGAATGGACATGGGAGTAATGGCAATAAAGTGATCCACACTCCCCAGAGCGCCAAAATTGGAACTTCATCATTAGATGCAGTTTACGTCATATCCATGACACTTTTTTGTTTAAAATGTTAAAAAAGAGAAATTCTGACCGTTTTAATTCAGTATTTACTATATTAGTTAAAGTCTGTGGGGTGGTCTATTCAACAGCGAGGGAGCCTATCCCCTTTTTGCTCATGCTAGACCAAGGAGATTGTTTATACTGAGGTGGAGCACTACATGTACCATCAGCTCCAAGATGCTTTAGTGCTCAGACCAGATTACCCAAGCTGTGCTACTCATGCGGTGAGTTGGCAGGAACCAGTATCTGTAGAATAATCATACTAAGTTCCAATTACCGTTGAATTTGTAAGAAAGCAACAAGGTGCTCTAACTAAATGCGGATCTAACTTTATTGCAATCCTGCCAGTAGCGCCATGATGAACTCAGTCAGTATACTGTTGGTTGGGATAACAGCAATTGGCTAAGCACAACAGAACTTGTGCTCAAAACATCTGGTATTTATGTAACTCAAGAATAGTCCATTCATGTATTTGGGTGATTCCATTCCTTGGAACTTTGTATGGTTATTGTACAGTATAAAACCTGAAGAATTGCAATTCTTAGGTGAATGCGTTATTGACTGAGCTAATTTTAATATTTTGGACTGTTGTCCTCATCTTTATTGTGGTATGTATAAACACAATGTTCAGGACACTGTAACCTCAGGTCTTGTTTAGTTATCTCTTAATTATCTTGAAATAAAATGAATTCAAATGTAGTTTCAGAGCTAAAGATATCATTGCCATCAGTGTACCAGAATGATGTTGCATAGGGCCAAGTTCAAATTGTAGTAGTAGTCGTTAGTTCAGAAACAACACACGCAGGTTGTTTCGTCACAAGTGGCTTTTTATTTCTTTCACGCTCGTGGGTCCTTTTTCAGAGAGAAGGAAAGATAGAGAGAGAGGGTATTATCACATTATTCTATCTTCTAAAATAGTATCATGTTCTGTACTACTATCCCCAAACCTATATGGGGAACCGGGAGCCACATCTGCTCCCACCAGAACCCAGCTGAAAAAAAGTCGCTTGAAGCAGCATAACTACCACCAGACTTATTGATAGAAATGTGATTAGATATAGAAAAAATAAAATGGAAGAAAAATTATATATTTTAAAATAGAAATTTTAAAATGTCATAAAGAACGCTATTACTTATGTAACCATTTTCATCTGACTTGGAACTTGAAATGTTGTATTGTATCTTACAACTTACTGTTAAGAATAATCTATAAACCCTAGCCATTAAAATTTTGAAATCAAGGTTATTGTATGATGATGACTATTTTTAAGAAACACCTAAACAAGGCTCAAGGTTACAGTGGCCTGAACATTGTGTTTATAAATATCATAATAAAGATGAGGATAACAGTTCAAAATATCAAAATTAATCACATCAAGCCTCATCTTATAAATATAGACAAAAAAAAAAATAGTATGCATATTTAATTTCTCCCAGCCAATAAAAAAAAGGGTTGTGAATAACGATTTGCATATGATTACCGTGTTCCATCAAACAGCTTGTGGAGTGTATTTCTAAATTTAGAACTGGAGTGAAACTTCAATTTCAACAACAAAGCAAAATGGCGGAAGGTAATTACTTCTATCTGAATTTGGTTAATTCTGATGGTTAATTTGAAGTGTTTGAGCCGAAAAACAATTCCATTATGATACAGAGTTTAGTGATTATTTGTGCAATGGCATGGAAATGTTTATATGTGAACTAAAGTGTATCTAGTGTATAGACACTTATGCAATAAAGTGAATATGGATCAAAAAGACATTTTTAGCAATTATTTGTGCATATAATTTGGTGACATCAAATTCAGCCAATTTTAACAAATTAATTCAATTATTATCATGTTAGTGGACAAAGATTTAATCAGTACAGTACAATATTAATGTTTTAAACAAGTTGCAATATTGATGTTTTAAGAACCAATGTATTAATAATGTATTAAAATTAATTTATAGAGCCGGTTTAGCTCAGTAGGTAGAGCCTTTGGCTAGGAATCACAAGGTTCTTGGTTCAATACCTGCCCTCGCCATCTCAGCGTATGAGCAGCACAGGGATCTGTGCGTGAAGTGAGGAGCTGATGGTAGGTGTGGCGCTCCACCTCAGATGCCAAAAAAAAAAAACAATCTCTTTGGTCTAGCACTAGTGAAAAGGGGATAGACTCCCTAGCTGTCTGGCTGATACCAACATTTTTTCTTTTATTAATAATAAAAAGTAAAGTTGTCATTGTCAGGGTGGCCTAAAGTCGGTATCAACCAAACAGCGAGGGAGTATATCCCCTTTTCACTAGCGCTAGACCAAAGAGTTGTTTTTTTTATTGTCTGAGGTGGAGTGCAACACCTACCATCAGCTCTTCACTTCATCGCACAGATCCCTGTTGTACTCATACGCTGAGTTGGTGAGGGCCAGTATCTAACCAGAAACCTTGTGATTCCCAGGTGGACGCTCTACCAACTGAGCTAAACAGACACTTCGTGTGTGTGTGCACGCGCATATCATATGAACAAGTAGGTATTTACCCAACCCATTCCCAAGGGTAGGATGTGATACAAGGTCACAAATATTTGTGACCTTCTATCACAATCTACCCGTGGCGAATGGGTTGGGTAAATACCTACTAGGTCTTATGGTAATTATCCCTTTGTTTGAGAGTTCTCATGTTTTCTTGTATATTTTTGTTCCCTGCTAAGTTCAAACAATGTTCAGTAGATCTTCTAGATGATTGATAGACTGAAATGTATAGATATTTCAACAATGTTTTGACATTCTCCACTGCTTCTGGGTAGAGAGACTTGTGTTTTTTTTTCTTTTCTTTTTTAAGTGAGCTCTGTTTTATGCTGACTGCCCGACATAGGTTTCCATAGTAACTAGGCTACTTCACTAACCAGTGATGAACCCTTCAGCCAAAGGCGGATAATCAAGTACTCACAATGTAAAAGGGGACATTTGAGTTTCCACAGTAACAAGACTAGTCAGAAATATTTTGGCCAAAGGCATATTATCAAATATTGTCCATTGAACACCAAAATTCTTATAAACAATACAAGATTTATTTATACACTAGCAACGGCTACACGGCGTTGCCTGGGTAGATAGGGATTTTTTTTAAGTTCCCACAGATCCATTATTACTGAATCGCGAGTTTAATCCTCGTGGGATGCCCCATTTAAATCCCTATGTAAAAAAAAAAAAAATAGACCTTGTATTGATCAAGCTACTCTGAAAAAGAAATGTTAATGTCTACTATCTAAAATATTAAATGAAAAAAATCCATGGTGTTATCATTTAAATTTTATTTTTCAATTATCTTTGAATATAAATCAAATCTCTATTATTTTTGCTGAAAAACCAAGCCCTGGTGATATTTAATGTGTATATATATTTACTTTGTAATTAATTGTTTTATTTTTGAAGTTTCTTCTGGACATACAGATTCACCCAACCGCCCTTTATATATGTATAGATGAATCAGTATTTCTGGCCAGAATCATAGTGTAGTAGCTGGGTAGTCTGTTTAAGTCTTGAAGAAGGAAAACACTGAATTCAAACCTGTTAAACTCAGTTTAAAATTGACCTTCTGTCACATTCTGCTCATGGAGGGCTACATCATTATCATGTCATGCTAGTAGCAAAGATATCCATGACAATCTCATGCCAACCATCCCTATTATTCATAGCCCTTGGGAGGTCCTCTGCACAACATCCAGTATCTGTACAGAGCTGGTCTTTGCTGGATGAACCACACTGGCTTGCCCATTTGTTGGTTTCTACAGGAGAAAGTTTGTCTTTGCTTTCCCATTAGTATCTAGCAAGTCTTGTTCATTTCACTCGGATGGTTTGTGTGATAGGGGCCAAGTGACCATACAGCTGCTTTCTTGTGCAGTGTTTCTATGATTTAAGCATTCTTGTACAGCTCCCATCTAGCTTATTCTCTAGGTGCTTCATTAGGGTCCATGTGGTGCAGCTATACAATTATTATTATAATCTGTATCAGCTTTAGTATTATTAGTGTTATTCGGACTATTGTCCCCATCTTCATTGTTATTTGTACAACGTTTCGGCCAATATACCCTCCGGCCTTCTTCAGGTATTTCTTGTCGGACTCACACAACTCCTACCCCAGCTATGGTTAGCGGAATGAGAACAGGATACCCCCGTGGAATAAATAAAGGGTTAGGTTCAAAGTTCCGTGATGGCTCCCGAGTTCGAAAAGAAGGTTCCCGAGTTCGAAAAGAAGGTTCCCGAGAAAGAAATACCTGAAGAAGGCCAGAGGGCATATCGGCCGAAACGTTGTACAAATAACAATGAATATGGGGATAATAGTCCGAATAACACAGATAATACTCATCTTCAAGCCTCATCTCAAACATTCAGAGAAATGTATCAGCTTTATTTTCCCTTTTCAAGTTTTCTTAGTTCGTCTTTTTTTTTTTTGTCAGAGAAAAGTAGCCTAAATGTATAAGAAATGGCATTGATAGTTTCATTCCTTGAGAATATTTTGCAATAAAGGAACTGAAATCATTGTAAATCTTTAAAATCAATAACTCTTTTCATAGAAGTATTCATTTTTGACTTTTCATTAATCATTTTAAAAATCAATATCTTTTCTTTTTTTCCTTTTTAAATCAACAGAATTGATTTTCAGGCACTAAAGATAATTCCCAAAAAGACACAACTAAGCAATAAAACTGACCCCAAATTAGATAGAGAGAAGTTTCACTTAGAAAAACACTATAAAAGATTTTTTTGACTGCTGGTTTTCTTTGTTGTTTCTTAATATTATGCACCTTTCTTCTTCTTTACACATGGTGTCTCTTCTAACCATCCCATACACACCCTGCCCCAAACAACCACATAAAGAGGGGGGTCATCAAAATTCCACTGGTGTCTGTATCATTATGCAAGATGGGGTAGCCTGCCTTTCAAGGTTACAGGGGACAAATGACAGGTTCAGGTATCCACAAGATGTAAACTAACATGACAGAAGGCTAAGTGGAGAAGGAGAAAGGAGAAGGATATGTTCAAACTGTGGAGTAAAGACTTTAAAAGGAGAGAGGAGGGTTTTTTTTTATGAGTCGACCGAAAGTCGGTATCAACCAGTCAGTTAAAGAATCTATCCCTTTGTCACTAGTGTTAGACCAAGGAGATTGTTTTTGCATGTGAGGTGGAGCACCACACCTACCACCAGTTCCTCACTTTACTGCACAGATCCCTGTGCTACTCATACACTGAGTTGGTGAAAGGAGAAGCAATTTGAGAACAAAACAGAAGGTATTTCAAGTTGAGGATTAGAAAGGGAATACTTGAAAATGAAAGGGAGACATTTTATGGATAAGTGATGAAAAAAAAATATTGCTGGTTACCATCCCCAAGTTAAAGAACTCAGTTGGCCATACTTTTTACTCATAACTGGAGGCAGAGAACAGATGGATTCATGCCTTTCCCATGGGCATTAGCATGAAGTTAAATGCAAAAAAGATTTGAACTAGAGTCACTGATTTTATTTCCGATGACAATCATGCTTAATGTGTCTTTTTTTTCTGTCATTATTTTAGTTTGACTGCAACTAAAATAGGCTTTTATTTACAGAGAGGAGAAAAAAAGAAATTCAGTCTTTCCCAAAGATATTAGTATGAAGTGAATGCAATGGACCTAAAAGTTGAACTCGTTTCACCCATTCCATATTCTCTGCCAATAACCGTTGAGCCACCTCGAATAGAATATATTCTCTTATAAATAGTTCCTATTATTATAGTTAAATTCTTTAAGATAACTGAATATTGGCTTCTATATTAATAGTCAGGGGAGCATTTATGTGTAAAATACAGGAAATTAAAAAAAAAAAAACCAGACGTTTCATGTAAAGCAATCAACTGGAACACTTGAATAAAAAAAAAAATTTTAAATAAAAAAAATTGATCATGATATGGAATTTCTGAATTCTTTACCATTAATTCTGTCAGGAACAGAATCATCTATTTAGCTGAATGATGAAAGCTGACACATTCACTGCTGAGAATTCTATAAAAACAGAAATGCCAGAAATAAATAAGATTCAAAGAATTGACTTGCTAAAATTCCAAAGACTATTTCAAAATCATTCAAACCTTAAAGCCAGAAAAGAATTAAAACATTGTTTTTATATATGATCCATATTAAGTAAGGTTGATTTTGTTTTGATAATTGGAAAGAGGATTATGTCAGATTTACGGGTATTTTAAGAATATATTTAGCTTAAATCATCTATCAAAGTAAAGAATTTCATTCAATCATGAAACATATGAAATTGATTCTCTTTTTTTTTTTTTTTGCTTAGATGCTCCTCAATAATTGTTAATGTAATTATAAGATATTTCTGTCTATAATATAAAAATAATACTCATGTTCCTTAACTCTTAACATCCTGTTGACAATTTTCTAAGTCCAGAGCCCCATTCCGATAAGAATATATATAAATGGCTAAAAATGGCCTTTTCATTCAAAGTTACCTGTTATTTCCATAGTGTAAAGACTGCTAAATATGTTTAATATAATTTAAACACAGGCTATCGTTTGGGGTGATTAGGAAAACAAATGTGACTTCCAGCCGGGTGAATGAGGTGTATAGGACGTTAAGAGTTAAAGTACAGCTGTTCTCATCTTGCAACACTCTCTGGTTAAAAATTAGACCATCCAAACCAGCAAAGATGCAATAAAAAAATCTAAATCCTGATTATATGATGTTGCTTATCCACTAAATTCTTATTTCTTATGAGTGTCATCACATCAGCTAAATAATGGGCCATTCCATTTAAAGAAAGGAAAGAAAAAGGATATGCTACACTGAAAAAATATAATAAAGAAAGAGAGTAGGGGAAAGATTGAGAGAGGATGAGCATGGGGAAGCGATAATACTAATTTGTTTCAATCAAACATAATTTTTTTTTCCCGAAAAGAAGGAAAGAAAAAAAAAGAGTGGGAGAGAGTTAAATCAAGTTTATTATACTTTTAAAATATTGAATTATTTCACAATAGCTCTAGTAAACATATCAAATGTAATAATTAAATTATCATACTATGGTATATCCTGCTAGTATCATGAAAATTCTTAGGTTTCTATGTATCTGTAACTGAAATCAGGACCAGTACTAGGGTCTCATGGGCCAACCCTCCAAATCTACAGTATGGGGCCCCCACTCTACTACATTTCAATTTTTCTATTACAATTTACTCAAGCCACCAATCTTTGAAAATGAAGACGAGTGAAAATCCAAGAAATAATTAATAGAAATAAAAAGGAATAAAATTCATTTATTTTTCTTTTATAAAATGTGGATATACAACAGTATGATATTTTAACTATTACAATGTTTAATATGCTTACTTATAAGCAAAATAGTTCAATATGTAAAAAGTATAATCTCTCTCTCCTTCCATCTTTCCATTGAAACAGATCAGTCTTATAGCTTCCACTCTCGCTCTCATTCCTTGTAGCTCTGTGTATCACATTTTAACACAACCCTAACTCCCTAATTATGAAGCTTCTACAGATTGGAGGGTGTTAAAGTGTGACACACATAGGTAAGGACTAGTATATTGATATATAAAGATATATTTATAGATGACTCCTGTTGCAGTACTACACTGCATTGTTGGTGCGGATTCTGGTTTAATAAAGTTGTTGCTGTGTTTCTAGGATATCTTTTCAGCAAGAGATGCATTATGTTCAGAAATATTAATAAACAAACAGACATTATCACAAAAGCAAATTCTGTAACATTTTATGACAGGTCAAATATTCAAGACATTTTTAGATGTCAGTGTGTTCTGTACTATGACAAGACTCACAATGTTTGTTCACTAATATATTCATTGCCATCATGGATATTTGAACACCTTCAGACATTTCTCAGTGGGATTGTTAAGCAAACAGTCAAGACACTCAAAGAAGAACAAGAAATGTATTAAATAACAATCATATCACATCATATGTCTTATACAACAAACAGATACAAACGTGTGTGAACACTCAAAGGAAAATCTGTTGACTATTTTAGTGTGTGAAATATTAAAATATAGCTATGAAACATTTTATTAAAGCCTAGTAAAATCACATCTCTAATAATAATAGAGATTCGGTCCCTATTTGTCTGTAACCAAAACTACGTCACTGCTGACATCACAGAGTCATTTCAAGAACAAAGCAATTTTAGTGTGTGAAATATTAAAATATAGCTATGAAACATTTTATTAAAGCCTAGTAAAATCACATCTAATAATAATAATAGAGATTCGGTCCCTATTTGTCTGTAACCAAAACTACGTCACTGCTGACATCACAGATTCATTTCAAGAACAAAGCAAGTTTATCAATTAGCATTTAATTTATAGTCAGTGGGTTAGCTCAGTCGGTAGAGCATTTGGCTAGAAACCACAAGGTCCCTAGTTCGATACCAGTCCTCGCCAAATCAGCGTATAAGTAGCACAGGGATCTGTGCGGTAAAGTAAGGAGCTGATGGTAGGTGTGGCGCTCCACCTCAGATGCTAAAACAATCTCCTTGGTCTAGCGCTATTGAAAAGGGGATAGACTCCCTCGCTGTCTGGCTGATACCGACTTTAGGCCACCCCGTCGACTTTACTTTATTATTACTACATAAAAATATTAGAATTCTATGAAAAATCAATTAATGGTCAAATTTTCACGAAGACTTTTATACTTCTTCACCTTTAGATGAATTCATGTTTAAAATAATTTTTTCCTAAAATATATTAAGGGGAAATATTTTTTTCACTAGGCTGACCCCCTCCTCTTATTTAATTTTATGAAACCCAAACAAAATATATTTTACTCATACAATTTTAACATTTTTCTCTAAAGATAAGACTGAATAATTAAATCAGAAACTTTTAGAAATATTTTGGAGATCCTTACTGTTGTAAAAAAAACAAATATCTCTGTGGAATAGAGTGAATATGATGCTTTTTAAGTAAGTAAGTAATTTTTAATAAATATTTAAGGTTTTATTTTATTTAAATTTCTCCCCCACCTTCATACAATATCTTTTTTTTTTTTTTTGCAAGTGTACACAATGGAAATAATAGAAGAACAACTCAACTATATTATATGTACTAGCATATACGGGTATAAGTATTCAAGTTTTAATGTCATGAAATATATTAAATTAAAAAACTAACGAAATTAAACAAGAACACATAAAAAGATTACACTTATTCAATTTATATTTTAATTAGTTTCTATATAAAAATCATTCATAGGATTGGTTTTAATATGTTGGAGAATAAAACAATAATATTAGAGATCAATAACACCAAGAAATTATTAATTAAACCCAGTTTTGTTAAAACCAGGTGGGTAAATTAACTGCAACATATATCATATAAACCTTTATTTCTTAGTGATATATGACACATTGCAGTTTTTAAATGCACTAATAACATGGGCTGTTTTGAGCCAAATTGAACTCAGATTTTCATAGAGACATTGTCAATAAATGAGAGATATTTATATATCAATGATTTTGACTATAAATTAAATACTCATTGATAAACTTATGCAATTCCTGAGGGTATTAAGATGTAAGCAGTGACGTAGTGTCAGATGCAAACAGATGCTGAATCCCCATTATAAGAAGATTTGATTACAAAATGAAATTAGATACATTAAGGAACAGAAATAAAGATTAACAAAGATTATGACATATCTGTAATACACATTCTTACTAAAGAAAATACAGAGTCGCTTGAAAGACAGTGTGCACTGGGTTCATCTGTACATCCTTTGATCCAAGCAGCATAGTACCTTTTATTTAGTTATATCAAATGGAGGTCAGCTATTTCCATTCTCTGGCAATCAGTGTTCAAATTCAAGTGTTGGCAGTGACAATTTATTCAGAGATGTCAAATATATAGTTATTAAACAAAACATTTTTATCACAGTTTAGAATATATAATTGCAATTGTTTAGATTATCTTAAACTGATTTATTTGAGAAATAGAAGCGGCTACCCAGCATCAACATGGTATAGGTGGGGAACCCTGGTGTATTGATTTGTTTACTTTTGAGATTTACAAATGCTTGACATATTTAACTAGAATTTCAATGCTATTTCTATGTATATTTGAAATATTTTCAAATATAAATCAAATCTTCATAATTTTTGCACAAAAAGCAAGAACCGGTGATATTTATTGTGTATATATATTTACTTTGTTGTTAATTGTTTTATTTTCATAGTTTCCTCCGGACATACATACATACACAACAACTGCCCTTTATATACGTATAGATGGAATATTAAATATCAAATACTTTTGCCATTATTATACATACAAATGCTATTTCATGTTTGTACATTAACTTATTCATTTATGCATTTGTTCACTTGTTTTAATGTTAGTACAGAGTCCCCCTGGACTATCAAGTCCCTGGGTGCTGCCTGCTTTAGCTGAGATGTAAATCTGGCTTTGGCACTAGAGGCAATATTTCATAAAATTTGGAAGTCAAAAGACAAATGCCAAAGTTTCACAAGAAATGCACAAAACTTCAAAGGTGTTTTAAATAACATCTATACATTGGCTTCTTATATATTTTATATTCTTATTAATCAAAAGGTATCAAGACTAAAGTTTTTATCTAATGGTGAAGTTCCAATTTGGAGCTTTTGGTAGTGTGGTGTACCATAGATAAAATATGAGTTTATAAATGTGTTTAAAAAAAACTGAATAAATAAAAAAATGTTTTTGGCACTAAATAACCCAAGGGTTGATATGCCATAAAATCCAACCAAAGTTTTACAGATATTCACATGATGGTATCAAGTCTTAATCTAGATAGTTTTTGACAGTAAAGTGTTTATCCAAATCCATCCACCTGTAATCCTGATCAATGGGAAAATAAAAATGAATATTGTTGTATTCTAAAAATATATTTAACTATTTTATTAATCCTAAAATCTTGGGATATAACAATTTTGAGGAATTAGATGAAAATCTAATTAATATTTTTGAATGCTTAGATTCTTTGAGAAATTATTAGTATTCATAGAAAATATGTAAATACCACCCTTGTGCACCCCATTCATTGGGTGATTGAGGGTAGTAGACACTGGCCCTATGTCTTAAACCACTAACTCTTAAATGTGATTTCTCTGAATTAGAAATATTAATTTTTTCGTGCATAGTAAAAGTATGCTGATCCCAAAATATTGGACTTATGTGTAGTAAAATAGCGGGCTTATGATACATACTAAAATAGCACTTTGTGTATTTAAAGGATTATTTTTTAAGCACTTTCATAATCAAATTTTATGGCATGTCAACATGTTGGATTATTTTATGCCAAGGACAATAAGAAATTGACCTTGTGTCATATTTTACTCATGCAAAGGGGTTGGTAAATATATACACTTGAAATAACTTTTACCGTTATTCCATTAAAGTAAATATAAGATCTATTTATTTTATATCCTTTGGACTTCAGTATATTTTTTTTTACATTTATTGTAAATAAACATTTTGGTCCTAAACCCACTACTAAAAATTAGGAATCTTCAATATAGAAAGACATGGTTGACATATAAACACCTAAATAAACAAATGCTTGACAGAAGCAGTCACAACTAATTTGAAACACACCCATGCTTAATATATTTTCCAAATGGAGAGATCAGTGCCAGGTGTCTACCATTGCAGAGATCATGTATATATTTGGATTTTCTTTCAAATAATTTTAATATGATTTTTATTTGCTCTTATTTTTTTACCACATGTAACAAGGAGTTAAACTAAAGTATAATTTGTAATGATAGATAATTTTAATGCCATTATACTTACTAATATAATAAAGTATCAAAGCATATTTTTTTTATTTCATATGTACGATAACATTTTTACAATTTCTGAATTCTTATAGATAAACTTGGATAAAAATCTACTCATGTTCCAATGAATAATATTCAGATTCTGTACAAAATACAGAAAGATCCAAAATAACATCTTATTTAGAAAGAAAAAAAAAAGAGATAGCATCCATCATGGCCAGAATAGATAAATAGATAAATAAATAAGAAGTACAATTGCACTAAAGGTTAGACAAAGATATAAGACAGGACAATGAATCACGCACAGATAAAACAGCTCAAATATAGGCTATGTTCTCTTACAGTGAAATGTGCACTCAGCATGAACGAAGAAGCAGGTGAAAAACATAAAAGATTTGAGATAGAAATCAGCCGGCCAGAAATGTTTCTCCCTGACTACAATAAAGAATGACCCATCAGGTAACTAAGAAGATTGGCCACAGCAGTTTCATAAGAACTGACAAGTATCTGTCATTATGCCAAAATTTGACCATCACTGCAAAGTACTTTAAATTCTCAGACAAGCTCGGAGTTTCATTTCTGTAGGAAAAAGAGAATATCATCATCGGATGAGAATCTGTATGGTTAAATTCAAATTACATTCAGCAATACAGTTGATGGATCCCTTTTAGGATAACAGGAATTTATGATTTAACCATGTCTGACACAAGGCTATGGAGCTACATGAAAAGGAAGATTCATTGAAAATGTAGCTTTTATAACTTTATTCAAACTATTGCTACAAACATAAAAAAGCATTATATTTCACAGAAATACTTGAAACCTTTAAGAGATGCTAGGATTAGAGTACTTCAGGAGTTTCTGGTATCTAATGCTATTTATATGTAAAATGTGATTCTAATGATATTATTTCATGTGCTATTGTGCATTAGTATCTGCTTTATTTACAGGGACAATAATAAAGAAACAATGGGTAGATAACTGTCCCCTATACTATAAGGAATCCGGGCAGATAATTCTGACCCTTACACAATTTACGACTATGAGTGAATTCTAACTATACAACAATTACTATCAAGAGTGATAATTTTAACAATTACACATAATCATTCTTCAGTTCAACATATTATATTATGGTATATTATAATTAAAGTGTCCTTTGAAAACCCTTTAAAAATAAATAAAAAGATTTGTTTTGTATAACCGTTTTGTTATTGTTTTGTTTTTTGTTGTTGTTCCATTGATGCTGATAGTTTTTTAATTTAGTGCGTTCTGGATGCATGTATTTGATTTGAATGAGTCCCCAGGAAATTTAATGGTTCCAAACTAAAGTTCCTTAATACATTATAGAGTTTTTTTATCTATGAACAACTAAAGCTGTCTAACCCCTACCTTGTACCCCATACAGTGTAATTCATTTCCAAGAAAATATTGAAACGTATTTACAGCTGGAAATAGTGAGAAGAAAAAAAAACACTGGGCCCAACATGGATATGATTTTTCTGCGTCTTTTTATCAGTGATGCAGGATGCATACCTATCAGCATCTCTATTCTATTAATTTTAAATTATCTCATTAAAAAATATTTCAAAGTATACAATGTAAATTTTCAAATACTAGCAAATAATTGCTAAATAATTCAAATAAATTATCTCCTGCTGTGTGCATCTATGCAATGAATAATTATGAATTCAATTTGGCGATCTTAAGCAAGCTACACTTATTTGTTTTGTTCATCAAAAACAAGTTCTTAAAATAACCTGAAAAACAAAAAGAAATGTTGATATATTCAGAAAACCTAAATTATATAAAAAAATGTATATATAAATACTGCCTATAAAAATAAATTTATGTACAAAGATGTATACATGTACATATGTGTATATATTACAGATTTTTCCTGAAGATCCTTTTCAGTGAAATCTGGGTAGTTCAACTTTATTGGTGATTTAGTCCTCTGGACCAGCTCTACATATGTATTGAGCACTATATTTCAACATTTGTTGTTATTGTGACTCATTTATTTCTTTTTTAAATCTTTAGAGTCTTTTTCTTAAAAAAAAAAAATGTACATATATACATGTTTAGTCAAATAATAAATAGTCTTGATAATTATTGTTTAGACAAATATAAGCAGCCCTGATAATGGTTCAGAAAGAACCAGAAGTACTTGGTTTATTGATAATAACTCTTTCGAACAATTGATTAATGTCTTTCAAGATGATAACAATAATTGTTAAAAAAACTTGAAATAAAAACTAAAAACTTGAAAACAATGATTCTATTATTTTTAACCAAATTTGTTTGAATGAATATATATATATATATATATATATATATATATATATATATATATATATATGTGTGTGTATGTATGCAGAATGTCAATTGAAACCTTTAGTCTTCATCTAATGAAATTCAGTATGAAAATTAATATAAAGTCAGATACAGAAAAAGTATAAATTTTAAATTCACCCTCTAATAATTTTTTTTTCTTTTCAGCATTCAACTTATTCTAATTGTGTTCAACATCTTTGATCATTTCCACCATTAAAAAATTAACTCTTCCTTAATTTTTGCATAAAATATTATGTTGGATCTTTTCAAATTAAGATTTAGATATATTTTTAAAAAAATAAATAAAAATCACATGTAAAAAATATGGAAATAAAAATTTTTTTCAGTGAAAACTGGGTAGATAACTTGTTATGGATTTAGTTCTCTAAAAGGCTCTAAATATGTATCGAGCACTTTTCAATATTTGTTGTTATTGCAACCGATTTGGTTTCTTTTTCCCAATAAATTCAGCATTATGACACCTGATTATTTCCACCATAAAAAATTAATTCTTTCTTTACTATTGCATAAAATATCATGATGGATCTTTGCATTTGATTGAAAAGAAAAGAAAAAAAAGGTGACTTACCTGCTCAACAACTAACTCTAAAATCAAATTGTTGTATTTTAACATTGGCAGTAAATAGATTAAAATGATTGATTATTTAACCCAGCCATCCACAATAACCATGTCCCAAAGACCAGCCATTTTCTTAATTACCATTGTTTTAGTGCTTAGAATAACGAGTTGCAGAAAAATCAAAATTGAGAAGAAAAAAAACTAATTCAATGTATTACAAACCTTTCAAAATCCATTGCAAAAAATCCGGGTTTTTCTCTTAAAATTTGTAGAGCACTAAATAGCAAAGTTGTCCACTATTAGAGGTTTAAAATGTCTTGGATGTTAATAAATGATCATTCAGGATTTCCAACTTTGAGTGTTTGGTCTAAACCACTTTCTAAGAGCTGACAATCTTGGGAATTTTCGTGCAATCCGGCATTTTGATCATTGGGCAGTTTGGTGCACTCTGGTTGATAATGGGTTAATAATTATATAATGTATATAATGATATCATATCAGCATCTCTGTAGTATGATTATATATGATGATAATAAATATCATGATGGATCTTTGCAAACGAGTCTTCACATAACATGAGCCACCCTATTAGAGAGTCCCATCTGAATGAAGAAATAAAAAGAAAAAAAAAGAAAAAAAAGTGACTTACCTGCTCAACAACGTAGACCCTAAAATCCAATTGTTGCCTTTTCAACATTGGCAGTAAATAGTAAAGAAGAGTCAGTAGATGATGTTTTCGATCCCGATAAGGAATAATTATCGCTACACGATGACGAGAGATACAATGTTGAGGCCTCCATGCCCCACCAACAGATAGGTCCGGATTTTGTTGTATAATATCCTTGGGGGTGAGAAATTTCACTTTGTCAAAGTTCACATCGATTAGTCCTTCTGGAAATAAAAACAAACAAAAATAAACATAAAAATCTCATCCATGAGGCAATTCTATAATAAACTCTTTAAAAAAAAAAATCAAAATAGCACGACCTGTGGATATACCACAGTATGAAAATTTAATTATTACGTTTGACATGTTTACTCAAGAGCACTTGCTAAGTAGTTCAATATGTAAAAAATATAATCTTGATTTAACTTTCATTATTTTTCTTTCCTTGTTTTCATTATGTTGATTGAAACATTATTGTTATCACTACCAAGTACTCCCAAGCTCTCTCTATCTTTTCCCAACTCTTTCTTTCTTATATTTTTTCTGTATAGCATGTCCTTTTTCTTACGTTTCTTTCTTATAATAAAAACGGAATAGTCTATTATTTAGCTGAGTAGACAACACTCATAAGAAATAAGAATTTGGTGTATAAGCAACAGCAGATAATCAGAATGTAAATTTTTACATTTCATCTTGAGTGATTTTGACAGAAGGTGCTGTAAGATGATAAATGGTCAGAAGATTAAGAAACAAGTATATTAATATATTACATTTAAAAATTCTGCATTCTAATTCATAATTTTTTCTGACAATCATATTGATAGATATTATAATATTGACAAGATCAATTGGGTTTTCTTTATGAAAAACTGATTGTATACAATGGTTCTTTCAAATCTTTCATTTTGTTTTCATCCCATTTTAGGGATTAATTGAGTGTCTATTCTATCTGGGAATCTTCAGGGAATTTTCAAGGAAACCCTTTATTTCATTTAGGATCGTATACATCCCTTTATTTTTTCATCCAGGGAGTGAATCAATGGTTTACAAAAAAATAAAACCAACATTTTCATTCAAAAGGTCTTTATGTGTAAGGGTTGAAATGTGAGGAAAATCTGAATATGTAAGGCATGACATGTGAAAGGCTGAAATATGATAAAAATAATTAATATGAGGATGAAAGTCTGAAAAAAAAATTACTGTATAATAAGTTATCATTTACAACAGACACCTGAGGGTAGAGTGGATAAGACATCAGAATAAAAACAATAAAGAGGAGTATGCAAATTTAAAAAAAAAAAATCACTGTATAATGACTACTGTTTTGGTTGGTTGGATTTTACAGCATGTCAACCCTTGTTAGGTTATTTTATGTTGAAGACGTTTTGTTTTATTCATTCTCGATGGGTGTTTAAATTTTTTAAAGGAATTTCTCAAACTCATTTTTTTCTATCTAACCAATAGATGAGAGCCTAACAGGTACTACCACTCTAGGTTGGTGGACCTTGAAGTAATAGCAATGAATAGGTACTCTACTCTCTCCAAAACTACAGAATTGGAACCTTACCACAAGATGCAGTTTATGTACCCAATGCGGATCAAACTCACTATCAGTAGTAATTGATCTACAAGCCTAGCTTGCAATTAATTATATTGCACCAGAGTAGAGTCCCCCACCTCAAACCTAAATAAGAAGAAAAAAGTAGAGACCAAATTTGGTACAAGACTGCAAATATGGAGCACCAAGTAAATATTGAACCCACTATGATAGCCTAGATTGTTTTTTAGTAAAAATTTAAATATAAATGTAAAATGAATGTGATTCCCTAACCTCTAGGCATAAACTAACCCTACATGGATTGGCATACCCTTAAAATCAATCAATGAATCAATGCTAATTGACTCATTTAAAATGTTTATGATTACTAATAATCTTTTATGATTTGTTATACCTTAAAATAAGAAAAATCTTGTTTCAAATCAATTCATCTATACTGATTTTTTCTTCATTAAAGAAAATATTTTAGTAAATCAAATTATCTATATATAGTGTAAAGTGTATGTTTTTATTGAACTAATCATATAACATAAAATAAGCATATCTGAAGCTGACTCTTACCTCAAATTTTAGCTCACAAAACAAAAAATCAACTGACAGCTTCTAACTCGCAAGTTGGGACACTCATAAGTCAAGGTACCACTGTATCTACGCATATCACAAACAAGCATTAAAACTGGTAGATATATTTTAGATTTTATGAGTAAAAATTGAACTATGATAGCTTATATTGTTACTTAGAAAGTAGGGCTCAAATTTGGCACAATACTGCAAATATGGAGCATCTAATAAGTATTGAACTCACTATGATAGCCTAGATTGTTAACCATTACATCTATGTACAGTAGAAAAGTTGACTTCTTTTGCAGCAAGGATCATTACCCTTGAACATCTGGTTCCTCATTGTCTTTTTCACATGAAAAATTCCTTGAGAAGTAGACGATAATCTTTTGGTGGGTCATGATCTTTCTACTGATATATTATATTCTCTCTTAAACTCCATTGATTTAGAGTTTATCATCAAAGAAAATCTATACAAAAAAAAGAATTATTGAGGAACTAAGCATATAACTCAACACCTTTTTCAAATTTATATCCAACATTTGGGATGAAATATTAGGATTTCACTGACACTATATTAATATAGATACCAATAACGAGAGACAGAATGAAATATTTTTAAATGCTTTCATTTCATTGCGGTTTCTCATTAATCAAAATCAATACTATTTTTGACAATGAAATATATGTTATAAATCATCTAAAATTATTTTGTTTCTTAAAACCCAATAGTTTTCTAAGATATCTCTAGTAAAAAATATCTTTTATAAAAACTGTAAAAATTCCTTTCAAATACCTTAATCAAACTTTGTAAAACCTATCAAAGAGAGTCACAAATTTAAAAAAAATTATTTACCCTACACAGGTAGGATTTGACACATGGTCATGAGTATGAAGTATCCAGCATGGGTCGAACTCACTTTTCAGTAGTAATAGATTTGCAAGACTAGCTTGCTAACCTTTACACCATGATAGGACACAAATTAATGCTTCATCTAATTGGCAACAATTTCTTCTTGCCATTGTTTTGCCTTTTTTAATATATACTTAAATTTTCCTGAATGTCCCATGATAATGTAATGTTAGCAAACTAGTTTTGCATATCCATTATTACAGAACAGTGAGTTTGATCCTTGCTGGATGCTCCATACTTGTGAACTAAAAAAAAAAAAACATCCTACCCATGATAAACGGTTGGGTAAATACCTATACTTAAATTTTCCTGTTTCTTTATATGTTTTGCTATTTAATGATGGGAGTCAAATTTTAGAATATCTTTTTGCTGTGTAAATATAATAAAGACTAAAGCAGCTCAAGCCATGGAAGCTAACTGATGCACCGACACATTTTGCATTGCTTCAGTCCATGTGCAATTTGAAAGTCTAATTTGGGAACTTATGCTTTGCAAGTTCACACTCTGCTACAATACTGTATGGATTATCTTCTCTTACTACTATGGTTTGCCATTAGGTGATGTTGCGACTTGAATATTTAAAGGCAGTCCCCCAAAAATCAAACTTTCTCCTAGATCCTCCAGCTATGAACTAGACACAAGTTGTGTGTCCATTCATTTGGATTAGGGAGGAAGGCTTATCCCTCCAGCAACAGGCATTACGTGTACCTATACACAGTCCTTTTATACTTTATGGTTTCGTAGATGCTTAGCACATTTATTGCATCACCCCCCCCCCCATCCGCATACCGGTTATGCAAGTAACAACCTTTCCTTCATGTTCCTCAAAGTATCTTCAAGGACTCTTTTCTTTAGGACATTTATCTATCCTGTTTTGTATTGTTTCTTTGAACCTTGCTTAGACAACAAAGTCTATTTGTTATAACTCTTTGTTGGGATTTGTTTATATATATATATATATATATATATGTCACATTGGAGATAATATACATCTATCATTTAATTTCTAATACCACCATGGAGGCAACCAAAAGTATTTATTGTGCAAAAGGTGAATATGCAATTGATCACAGTACAATTTTTCATAGGTTACAAGAAACTTTATGATCAAGTTGGCCTAAAACCAGAGATTTCAAGGCTGTGCTCCAAGTCATAGAAGCAAATCCAGCAAGGAGCACTGAGTATCAGGTAAGTTTAGCATCACACAGTCCAGTGTGGTTCCTCACTTTCACACCTTCAGAAAATGTATCTGAATTATGCCTCACATTACCAAAATATGGCAAAACTTTTACATCACTCTAGTAGAATGAATAATTGGATTTTAATGGTATGTCAATTTGCTGTTTCTTTAATGCCTGGAGGTTAGGAAATCACACAATTTACTTATTTTGGGTAGTTGTTTAAGCAGGGTTTTTTTCACATGGTCTTGTCAAATAAAAATATTTTTAAGAGATCTATTTGACCCATAGATGGGACCCAGTCAGGTACTACCAACTCCAAATTGGTTAGTATAAGCCAAAAAATATCTACCTAGAAACTATTCACTTACAAATTATATATACAAAAAAATGGCATTATATAATCCACAAGTGTTGATGTACCATTAAGTACATCAACTCTTGGATTATATAATGCCATTTTTTTGTATATATGATTTGTAAGTGAATAGTTTGTAGGTAGATATTTTTTGGCTTTATAAACTGGTAGAAATGATTTTTATCAACTTGAATACAGATCTATTTTACCCATCGATGGAACCCTAACAAATACTATCACTTCAGGTCAGAGTGCAACTGATAGTAATGGTGATGAATGGATATTTTACACTCCCTAGAACTCGAGCTTCACAATCAGATGCAGTTTAGTGTCATATCCAGGACAACTTTTGGGGATGTCTTACCCCTCTGCAGGGATATAGTCAGCATATTCCAAGCTATGCCAACAGTCAGGCATTTTAAAAAGAAGTACCAATGTTAAAGTCAGTAAATCATTGTCTTTTGTGTTTATCAAAATTAAAATATAAATAAAATAAAAAAATTCAATTGAAAAGAAAAGAAGTTTAAATTGATTCCATTCTTCTGAGAGAAACAACTGATCTCCATTAAGTTCTGATATGTTCCTTAATTTTAAAGAAAGGCAGTTAATCTGGCTTGCTTGATTGCTTTCCATTCAACTTACAACCAGTTTGGGGATTAAATACAAATATGAATCATAGGAATAAGTCAGTCAAGGACATCAACATCAATGAAAGAACCACTTTAATGAAAAAAAAAATTTAAATAACACTAACTTAATATAACCATTAATATTAAGAGAAGAAGCACAACCACTTTTGTTCTTTTCTGCATCATTTATGTTGTTCTTATTCTTTTTTTGTATGATCAGCATTCTCTTCATAACTCATGCATTTTCTTTCAAGTCTGACTTCTTTTTCTTTATAAAAAAAACTTTCTTCTTTTTATATCTTAAAATAAACACAAAGCAGAAAATATGACAGTATTTAATATCTGTTCTTTTTTTTATTATTAGTATTTATCACATCAGCTGAAAGGGATTTTTTTTGCTTATTTCAGTTATTTATTTAAGTCATTCATAATTCTAGTTCCTGAGTAGCAAAAAATGAAAATATTTAAATAACAACAACACTAACTTAATATAACCATTAATATTAAAAGAAGAAGTACAACCACCAATGTTCTTCTCTGCATCATGTAATGTCTTTTTATTCTTTTTTCTAAGATCAGCATTCTCTTTAGAACTCATATTTTTTTAAAAGTCTGTCATTTTTTTCTTTAAAAAAATAGAAGAAAAAAAAAAAGAGGTTTAATCTTTTCATATCTTAAAATAGGAAATATCATGACAGTATTTAATATCTGTTCTTTTTTCTTAGTATTTCTTACATCAGCTAAAAGGGACTTTTTTGCTTATTTCTAAAGTTTGTCATTTATAATCCTAGTGCCTAAGTAACAATACATACTGAATGCTGTTTATGAAGCAAGGACAAACTCATAAGAGACGTTCTCATGTGGAAACTTGCACATGCAGTGTGGGCCATCCAGCAAGGACCTACATAGATAAGCCCAGTGCAGATTCTGTATGCTGTACAGAGGACCTACTGGAGGCGATGACTAATAGGGATATTTGGTGAGAGAGTGTCGTGGATATCCATGCTGCCAGAATTCTCTCCATAACTTAGACATTTTTTTTAAAGACGGTCATTTTTTTTTCTTAAATCTTTAATCTTTTTATATCTTATTATAATAAAAACAAAGGAGAAAATGACAGTATTTAATATCTGTTCTGTTTTTCTTAGTATTTCTTACATCAGATAAAAAGGGAACATTTTGTTTATTTTTAAATTCATGCATAATCATAGTTCCTGAGTAGCAAAATTTGTTTGAAGCTTTCTAAAATCAATCAAAATTTCTCATGTCCAATATAACACTTTATATAAAATACATGCCACCAAAAGAAGAAAAAAAATACAAGTAAATAGATCACACAAAATATCCAATAAAAATGCTATAGCTGTATGAACATATCTATATATTAATACTCGTGTTCCTTATTTGTATGACCGTTATCATCTTGCAACATTCTCGGGTTAAAAATGACACCATCCAAATTATCCAACATGAAATGCAAAAATGTAAATCCTGTTTATCTGGTGTTGTTGATCCACCAAATTCTTATGAATGTCATCATCTCAGCTAAATAATGGTCCATTCCATTTTTATCATGAAGAAAGGAAGGGAAGGAAAAGGACATTCTACACAGAAAAAATATAAGAAAGAAAGAGTCAGGGAAAGATAGAGGGGGTGAGTGTGCAGAAGCTATAATGCTAATCTGTTTCAATCAAACATAATGAAAAGAAGGAAAGAAAAAAGAGTGAGAGAGTTAAATCAAGATTATTATTCTTTTTACATATTGAACTTGCAATAACTCTTAAGTAAGCATATCAAACGTCATAATAATTAAATCATTATATTGTGGTATATCCACAGGTCCTGCTAGGGTAAAAATGGTATGAAAGGACAACTAGAGAAAATTATAACAAAAACCAACAAAATGACTTTAACAATCAGTGCAATTGTAGAATGGGTGAGCGTTCATTGAAAAACAAATGCCTGACTACCAAGCAAGGGTAAGAGGTGATAATGGACAAGATATATATATATATATATATATATATATATATATATATATATGATCAACAGATAGACCATGGAAGAAACAATACATGTAATCTTTGAATGTTAAGAGTATTACATGGCTTACATACTAAGTTGTTCAAACTGACACCAAATTACAAAGTAAATACTTACTTTCATGGCGACATTTAGCTACCAACTCTTATTTAGCAGTTTACTCAAATCTGGAAAACTTAAGGTATTTTTACTCTTTTAGCTCAATTCACAGATTCTCAAACACCCAATACAAAAGCACAACCAGAAAATTATGAGAACTAACAAAATAATGAATTGAACCATCAGTTCATTTGTAGAATGAGTGAGTGACCATTGGAAAACAAATACCCGACTAAAAAAGTAGTCTACCAAGGAAAAATAAGAGATGACAGTGGTCTGAAGGTAATATATATATCATATAGAATAAAACTATGGTAGACCCAGAACTATTTTCTACTATTATCTTTATTATAGTTCTGTTTATAATATATTGATCACTCTTGGATAAATTACTCATGTCACTGCAATGGAAAGTTTAAAGCAGCATTTATCAGTACTGCTGTATGGCTGAACCATTTGGACCCTAACGAAGCACCTTAAGAATAAGCTAGATGGGAGCTGCACAAGAATGCTGCAAGCAGTTTTGAACAAGTCGTGGAAACAGCACCACCACAAGGAAGCAGCTGTATGGCCACCTGCTTCCCATTTCACAAACCATCCGAGTGAGATGGACTAGGCATGTTGGACACTGTTGGAGAAGTAAGGATGAGCTCATAAGAGACATTCTCCTGTGGATATGCTAATGTGGGCCACCTAGCAATGACCTACTTTGACCAACTATGTGAGGATGCTGGTTGCTGCACAGAAGAACTCCCAGGGACAATGAATGATAGGGAAGGTTGGCAAGAGACTGTCTTGGATATCCGTACTACTAGCACAACATGATTATATATATATATATATATATATATATATACAGACAAAAGTTCGGGTTGCCTATGGGTTCACCTCTGAGCGGCGTTTTGGCGTGCCTTTTTCTTGAATTTTTAGAATCCGGTCCCTTTCAATATATTCTACCAAATAACTAATTTTTTCCGTTATATTGATGACACCCTATTCATTTACCCGAAAATTGTAATTTAATTAACATTATTGACAAATTAAATGATGTTGAACCCTCCATCCAATTTACTCATGAACTGGAACATAACCATCCCTACCATTTTTAGACACACTTATCATAAATAATAACAACAGTTTAGAATTCAAAGTTTATCACAAAATACTAACAAAAATGACTACATCCATTTTTATTCCAACCATAACACTAAGATAAAAAGTGGTATCATAATTGGTTTCTTTCTAAGAGCTCTTAGGATATGTAACAAGCAGCATTTAGATGAAGAATTCAATTTTATTGAGAGGTCTTTCCTCAAATTACAATACCCCTTAAATTTCGTACACCGTGCCAGAAAAAAGGCATTTAAAATACATAATAAAAACAAGAATAATAATATCACATCTCCAAACAATGACACACAACATAATAGTAATAACGTCTCTGATAGATACATCATACTTCCAAATAATCCTATTACTGATAGAATAAATAGAAACTTAAGTAAGATTGGCATAAAAACTGTCGCTCACCCCACGAAGACAGTGAAGAACATTATTCAAATAAAAATAACCCAGACATACATTCTGAAGCTGGAGTCTACACTATTGACTGCTTAAAATGTAAAAGAAATATGTAGGGGAGACTTCCCGATCCTTAACTAAACGTCTATCGGAACACAAATATCACATTAAACGTGGTTTCCAAAACAATGCATTAGCTAAACACATCTTTGATCTCAATCATACCTTTGATTTCAAAGGTGCTAAAATATTAACCCACATACATGATAAAACACTGCGTAGAATTATGGAAACTTGTGTTATTCTTACCCATAAAACCATACCCCAAAGACAAGGTTTCTTTAATATATCCCCTTATCTAGCGACTCTTATTATCAGAAACCATAAAATCCCCTTCACATAACTTTTTCCGTTATTTACGTCCCATTAAATTAAATTTTGGTTTATATATATATATATATATATATATATATATATATATACATACACACACACACACACAGAGGATCAACAAAGTGATCATGGAAGGAACAATACAATGATTATCACTAAACTTCTTTCAGGAATGAACGATATGCAAATAGCACAATACTAACAAAATATATCTGGGAATATAAAGAAAAGTAGGAGAAGGAATCAGTTTATGTGGTTACCCTAATAAGAGTGTATACATTATATTTAGAGATGTTTGGCAACGTGAGTTCAAAACCTGGATGAGGCTGTTTTTCATTTCACATAGCACTAATAATCTTGGGAAAGGTATGATCAAACTATTCTCCATCCCGCTGGTGAATTTTGCAGAAAAGTCTGTCGTAATTTTGACACTGAATTCATCTACTTTTGCCATGTTTTTCAGTTAGACATTGTCATGGAAACTTGCTGAGGTAAATGATATAAATCACCTCATGCTGAGAAGATATATTTGATTCAGACATAGAATTTAGTGCAATTAGTGAGTATAAAGTTGGTTTTTATGCTGCTATAATATGTTATGTTGGAAACAGAAAACAAAGACAGAAATTTATTGATTTCATTAAGAAAATATTTTTATTGTTTTGATAAATATAATGTTCATAATATTTTTATGGTGATTTAAAGAAAATCATTTGTGCAAGAAAATGCAGCACTGGAATATGGCAACAAAATTCTATCATCCTTCACAATGTTAAACTACATCATAGGAAATGGATACAGCGAGACAAGTTAAAATCATGGACACTGCTATTTGCTTTTCACATAGCATTAATACCTTTGGGAAAGGTTCAAATCCAACTATTCTCACTTCAGCTATGAGTAAATAGTAGGGCAGACTAGACTCTTTAACCTTAGTACAGTAACCAGTCTTGAAGGAAAAACTCTGGAAAAAAAAAAAAAAAACAATGAGGTTCTTTTCTTGTTAGTCAAAACTACTTTGAGAGCTGCCCGCCTCCTATCTCCCATACCACACAAAAAGAATAACATCTAAATCTTGAACAAAAGTGACTGTTACAACTTTTTCATCTTGTCAGATATAACCTATTCAGATTCAAATACCCCAAAAATATTTACATACATACCAACCCCTCCACACAAGTATGATGTGACACAAGGTTACTTTCTTAAGTGGAGTGTAACAGGTTTCAATTCAAAGTTTTCTTTTTAGGCTTGAACTTTGTTCACCCTGTCCATTTCGTATGATGATAGCCATTCAATATGCACCTCCCTTTTTTTATTTATATATATATATATATATATATATATATATATACGGCATATCAACCTCAGTGGGTCATTTAATGCCGAAAAAGTTTTGAAATAAATTAATTTTTGATGGATACTCAATTCTTTTTTTTAAATACATTTTTCTATTTAACTCATAGATGGGACCCTAAGATAGGTCAGAGTGGATCAGGGAGCAATGGTGATGAAGGGGTGCTCCACATTCCCCAAACCTCCAAAACTGGAACCTCACAATCAAATAGAGTTTAACATCATTCCCAGGACATGTAGACCCTCAGTCACCACCTTCTAGCATTCATATGATAAAAAGGGCTGGGGTTGCCATAAGGGCAATAGGGTTGGGGCAATCATAAAGGTGCTAGAGCTTGACGTGACCAGCTGATTGATCGTAGGGGGCCTCTCTAACCGCTCGTCTAGCCCAAGAAAGCCAAAATGGACTGCTCAACCACCTGGGTTCTACCCTTAAGCATCATCTGACAGGGCGGATATATATCTATGCACACACACACACACACACACACACACACACACACATATATATATGTGTGTGTATCATGGTGAAATGGTTACCATCATAGGAAATGGACTCGGCAACATGATTTCAAATCCTGGATAAAGCTGTTTGCAGTTGATATAGCACAAATACCCTTGGGAAAGGTATGAATTAAACTATTCTCCCTCCAGCTATGGGTAAATACTAGGGCAGGTGTGGCTCTTTAACCATGGTTAGGCAACCAGTCTGGAAGGAAAAGGGATTCAAATCTGTTAAACACCACTTAAGAAATTGACCTTGTGTCACATCCTACCCATGCAGAGGGGTTGGTGTGTGTGTGTGTATGTGTATATATATATATATATATATATATATATATATATTCAGTAAGTTATAAATGTACTTTAAAAGGCTGCATGTAAGACTTTAATTTGAATCAAGCCTAAAAAGAAATGTGCTCTGTCAGGCTATGTCACCCATGACACACCCATGATCAAATTAACAAGTATTCAAAACCATATACGATCAGTTACAGCCTAAGTTAACAATAGCCTCATCTACAACTGTAATCGTGAAAGTGAAAGTTTAAGCAGTACAAGCACATCAGAAGGATTTACAAAGACCATCCTGCAGGATACACTATATGAGAGGGTAGGA
>CM042150.1:115617785-115815285 GCA_023376005.1 Doryteuthis pealeii | reverse complement strand
ATATATATATTATATATATATATATATATATATATATATATATATATATTGTGTGTGTGTGTGTGTGTGTGTGAATATTAAGGAGTGCTGAAAAGTACTGAGCCCAACTAACAATGAATTTATTTTTCTTTCTTTTGGAATGGTTATTGAAACTTAAGAAATGAAGTGCTAAATGTGTTGAGCTGGAAGATGAATATGTGACATGGCCTGTGTGTTTCATGGTCATTTTCTTCTTGGCAAAGCAGAGATTTTTTCAGTACTACATATAATCATAAACATTTTCCATCTGATAATTGTTGTGACAAATGAAACTAGGAGTAATGGAATGAGTAATGGGAAGTCCTAATTTCATATTTTGGTTTAAAACAGTTCTATGACAATATCATTGAACATTTTTTTAACTTTATTCTTACTGTTTATAATTATATTATCAATCATTATCATAATATAATATATATATATATATATATATATATATATATATATATATATATATAGGTTTTGAAGGCTATCACAATGCAAGTTTAATGAAAAATGAGGTAACTATATATAGCTTATATATATATATATATATATATATATATAAGCTAGGGTAGTGAAGAAATGAATCCAACAGTGAAAACAACAGACAAGAAATTATTAGTTGAATTCATCCTTTCACTTCCCCAACTTAGATATACATGATCTATCAAAGATATTGAGTACTTTTTACTTATAAATATAGCATATTATATGTATATGATTCTCAAGAAAATCCTTTGGTTGAAATAAATTTATCACCATTAACATAACTGATGTTTAAGCCTTTTCTTTATCAATCCTATAAATATTGCCAGTATCAAATTATTATACATTAAGCTCTCCACATGGACTACCAATCTTTAATATAGCTATATTAAAAAGGTGATGAATTGAATCAATTCCCCACCAACTTATCTAGTCACATATATAACATCTGACCTAGTCTACCCTGGTCTTCTAGAATCAAGTAATTTGTGCAGTGACTGCAGTAACATCTTATTTGCCTGACGTGCTGAAACTCAGAATCAACCAGGTCCATTGTGACTTCACGTATTTTTTCTGTAATATTCCATGGAAAGTATGATAAAAAATCCCTTCAGAAATATTGACAAAAGCATAGATTATGTATTTCCTTTCTAATTTTTCAAAATGACCGGTTAGATTAACCAGCCATGAATTTACTAAAATTTTTGCTAAGATGGTGTGTTATTCAACATGCATAAAACAATACATTTTTTTTTCAACAATGGGACCATCTACAATTTTCTATCCAAAACAAAAACCTATATCTGGACCATCTCATGGCTCCAAAATCCTGGTCAAGGACCAAATCTATATGTTGTATTCTCTTCTTTTTACTTCTATTTTTCTTCTATCCATAGCTGGAGGGAGAATAGTTGGTTGCATACTTTTCCATCGGTAGGGCATCGTATCATGGTGTAATGGTTAGCAGATTAGTCTTGCCTATCCATTGCTACTAAATAGAGAGTCCAATCCTCACTGGATGTTTCATACTTGCAACCTTTTGTTACAATCAGCTCGTAATGAATAGGTGGGATAAATACATACCTTTTTGTTAAACACAAACAGCCTCTTCCAGGATTCTATAATTGTTTAACCTAAAAATTCTGAATTACCAATATATTGTTTAATATATTGATTCAAGCAACATGTGCAATCTATTAAGTAAATGACATTTTTACTTCAGCATTTAAAACTTAAATTAAAGTTTTCATAGTTGTGAAGCTTATATATGAGTGAAGGAAACTGGAAGAGGAGTAATATAATATGGAATACATTTTTATCATCGTATGATAGAATAAGATAATTTTTGCATAGTTTCTTTGTTTAATAGCATATCAATCTTTGTGGGTTATTCTAATCAATCCATGTACAAGGACAGTAGTGGTACTATTTAACTCATAGCTGGGGAGATGTGGGGTTCATACTTTTCTTAAGAGTACTAGTCTGAAAGTGAACCAATTAGTGCGACTAAAGTTCGAACTTACTCACTATGATGTCACAGTCGAGCACATTAGCAATCATGCCATGGGGACTCTCCTGCATAGAATAAGATATCAGCAGGGTTGATAACAAATTTACTCCTTTTTCACTCATTATTTCTCTGAAGTGTTAATATATTCTTTCCATCTACATAGGTAAAGAAAGAAAAAAAAGACCACATACATGAAGTTTAATGATTCTCAAATGTCTTCCATTTTAGTCAATACCGAACGATAATTCTCACAAAACGAATTTCTTTTAAAGACATGCAAACTTTTAAAGAAAACAAAATGCAGGAAGTAACTAACTTCAGAAAACAAGATGTTTCTGGATTGATTTTTTGGATGAAACCTAATAATCAATATAATGGGTGAATTACATTTTTTGAATAAATAAAAATGATTCAATAAAATCTACAGACTGAATGTCAGAAATATTATTGACAAGAAATACAATATGTCAATTATTTATTTCATTTTATTTTTTGACTTGTTTAAAAACTTAATTGTTCCCAGTTGCACGAGATCAATTCAAATAATTTACACTATCAGTTTTTGTTTTTTTTAATTCAAAATAATTGTTATCTAAATTTAACATTTTCTGAATAATGTAACACTGAAATTGTTACATTTTACAGATTTATCAGTTCCAAAAATTTACTCTGAATTGTCCAGTTGGACACATGGTGCAACAAATAGAAGGGTTGAGTTAATACAGTTCTAAGTGACACTTATCAAGACTGCAGGTTCGATCCTGGCCAAGGGTGATAGTAACATAGAATACTTAACATAGCTTAACATTTGTCATGGTAAATAGAAATCAAAGTCTACCTCCAGGGATTGAATAAAGGGTTCAGTTCAAAGTTCTATGAAGGCCTCACGATTCCAACATCAAGGCTCCAGAGTTTGAAGAGAAGGTACCCAAGTTTTACAATAAACACCTGAAGAAGGCCAGGGTGGGACACATCAGCTGAAACACTGTATATAACAATAAAGATGATAAAGTTTTTAAAAATCCAAATTATCAATCTTTATCTAAAAAATTCAGACAAAATTAGACTTAAGCTCATTATTTTTAGGTTTGGTTTGGTTGTTTGATTTACAGGTGAATTTTCATAGTGAATCTGTCTTTGACTTGCAGACCACATCACAGAGATGGAACAAGACATCCAAGTAATACTGTATGGTCACATGGTTTGTGACCTTCAGAAATATATTCATTGGGAATTACATTCTATTTGTCAAAAAAGACAAGCATTATTTTGGCATTTCTCTAAACATGGTTTTTGAATAAATGTATCTACTTTGTTAGCAAAAGCCTGCCACAGAAAGGTAATTCTAATTTTCTATTTCATTGAAGTCCTTCCACTAGATCCAAAGAACACTATTTTTTCAACTGCTCCTCCCCCCCCCAAAAAAAATCCAACCACATTTATTTTAATCTTCAAGTTCTCATGCAAATTCAAGTGCACAATAATCTCACAGTCAAACTGCATCCACTACAATCTTGGTAATGACAGATTTCCACGCAAATGACTGAGCCTTAGTTTCAGGACTGTAACCATACACCAGCAATTTATTACTGGTTACTTATTTACCAACCTACCTGCATGAGTAGAATGTGACACAAGGTCAATTTTTAAGAGTTTAAACAGGTTTGAATTTAGAGTTTTCCTTCTCCAGGTCTGGTTGCCTTGCTAAGGTTAAAGAGCTAAGTTTTCCATAGCTGGAGAGAAAAGTTGGATGCATACCTTTTCCAAAGGTATTATTGCTATATAAAATGCAAACAGACTTGTCCAGGATTTGAACTCATTTTGCCATATACATTTCCAACATTGATAACCATTACAGAATGAGAGCCTCCACATTTATTGAATTAAAAAAGAAAAGAAAAAAAAGCCTGCCTCAGTTTCTGCCCATTAAACCAATCAAGAACCATAGTTATCTGAAATTACTCCTGCTCCAACATCAGAAGCAATAAAACAAACTTCTGCATTAAGAATGGCTGGATTAGCAACGTGGGGGTGAAAGTAATTACTGGACATCTATGCTGAAAATATTTGATATTGTGAAAAGTACCTGGTACTTATTACTTAAGCATAAAATTTATTACCTAGATGTAGATATAATATAAATTATGCATTTATATATCTAGATAATAAATTAAAATTATTTATAATAAACTATTTCAATTTTTATTAAATGCATGTCATGATGTTATTGTTTCTATTAACTTTAAGTTTTAACTTAACTAATCAAGTCATTTTATAATTTAATAAAGATAGACTGCTCATTTAACTGTAGCAAAATGGAAATCTAATGGATTGTAACGGAGTTATCAGAATAATTGATTTGAATAACTTTAATTTTACTATCAAAAAGAACTACAATGAAAATTTCAAAAATACTAATAGTACCATATATTTGCTTGGTTACCTTATTTCAGGAATGAAGCCACCTCCTTTATCTGATACTTTTTATAATATCAGAATTTTTTTTTTTTAAAGGACCCCGCCCCTCTTTTTCAGCATACTTGTCTGGTACCTAAACTTTGACCACCCACCCCTGGCTTGATATGACCCAATGCAAATGCTCATCTTATCAGAAAGTTTTCTGATAGGCAATTATCTATCTGCTTTCACCAGACTCCCACATTGCTTGATCTCCTTATTCAAATTATCCATCACATTGTTCATATACATAGATCATTTCTTTTTTTAAATCTATAAAAAGCATGATACCACATCTGAGATGCTTCTTACCTAAGAGATATAGATAAAATATATCGATTAAGAAAGTAAACTTAGGCAGCTCTTCTCAATAACCTATAACTAGCCTCTTGTGCTTGATATGGATTATTGAAGAATACTCGATAAATATCGAGTTCATTGCCCTTAAACTGAACAAGTCAGGAGAAGGAAGAAATGTTTCAAGTCAGGAAGAGATGCTCATACCTTTGGAGATGTTTCTGGGATTTAATCAAGCCTAGTTGTCTAAAATACTGAGAAGGCATATGGATGACACTTCCTATGGAAAGATATATAACTCAGGTGGGGGGTGTCAATCAAATAGTGTCTGTCAAATTAAATATTTAACATAGATATTTGTTTAATGTACTTACTATGTCTACTTCACAATAAAGCCAGGCTTTGAGGATCGTTTAGATTGAAGGAGATGTATCCATTTATTTTCATGTATTTCTCGTAGTATGATAGTGATATCGTCCTATGCAGGGGGGGGGGGGGCTGTGTCTTTTCTAAGATAATGACTTTTGCATCTCTATGAATGTCATGTCTGTTGAGCAGAAATCTTCTATGGGTAGTAGTTTATCCTAATCTATAGATTTGATTTGTTTAGCCAAAAATAAAATGGCCATGCTGAATTATCAATAGATTGTTTTAAGTAACATGTGCAATCTACCAAGTAAATGACATTAGTACATGTTGTAGGTGACTCACTATGACACGAACATAGACTTACCAAAAGGTATATATTAACAGAGCAAAGCTACTCAAGTGAGAAGTAGCAGATACATATTCTTTGTGTACGCTGTAACAAGGAAACCCTTTTCATTGTACGTTGATATATTGCTGAATACATCTGTTCTCTACATTTTATCACAGTGTTATTGACCCTTAAACAGGTCATAACAGTACATGAGCTATTAAAACTATGGTAAATTTTAAGTTTTCATCATTGTGCAGCTTTCGCTTTCTCATTATATATATATATATATATATATATATATATATATGAGAGAGAGAAAGAGAGAGAGATGTCATAATACTGAGTACATTTTTTTCATTTTATAACTGAATAAGATATCACCAGGCTAATTGATTGTTTTATGGCATATCAACCCTTTTTGGATCATTTAATGCCAAATCAAATCATTTTGATTCACTTTGTTTACTGCACCTTCCATTGCTTAAGTAGCGAAGAGGCTCAATGCACCTTAACTTTTGTGATTTAGCAAGAACAGGTGCTTTCAACTTGACTTGACCGTAAGTGATATCACCAAGGTGAATTGAGGTAGATGTTTCCCTTGAAATATAAACAACACAAGATATTTTTTAAAAATCCACCGTTTCATTAAGTTTTGAAGATTTTTTTTCTTTTACACACCTAGGAATTGCGAACTTCCAGGTTGAATACCATTCCCCACCAACTCGGCTTGGATAATCTGATCTATGCAGTAAAGTATCTGGGAGCTGACGGTAGATGTGGTACTCCACCTCAGCAAAACAACCTCCCTGGTCTAGTGCAGGTGAAAAGGGGTTAAACACCCTCCACTGTTGCAACAATAGGTCACTCTGCAGACTTTTCTTTAACTAATATAGTAAATGCTGAATTTCACTTTTTTTCTTATATATTTTATTTAAAATTTTAAATAAAGAAGAGTGTTCTGGATATGATGTTAAACTGTATTTAATGGTGAAGTTCCAATTCTGGAGCTCTGAGGAATGTGGAGTACACCTTCATCACCATTACTCTCAGATCCACTTTGACCCGAAGTGGTAGTATCTGTTAGGTCCCATCTAGGGTTTAAATAGAAAAAGATTATGTTAAAAAAATCTAATTTACATAAATTTAGAATGCTCATCAAGAAGGAATAAAACTAAATGTCTTCAGCATAAAATAACCCAATTAGGGTTGACATGACACAAAATCCCGAAAAAGAAAAGTCATACTGATAGCACAGATTCCTTTGACTTTCTCACCATCCATCTATTGGTGATCGCTCTTGCTTAGTCCTATAATAAGCATCCAGTGTCCATACAGAGCTAAGGAATGTTAGTTTTTGCTCATTGGCTGACACTGGTCTGTTCATGTATTGGGGCCAAGTTTTCAGTATAAAATAACCCAACAAGGTTTAACATGCCATAAAACCAAACAAACCAATAAACAAAGAAATGACAATTTAAAAAAAATTCTATTTTGGTTTCAAACTTGAAGAACTGCACATTTTTAATGCTTGCTTTGAGGATAATGAAGATTCCAGCCGATTCCAAATGTTACTGTCTGATTAAAATCTTAATCAGATTAAAAAGCACTAAAATTTCATGTATTTCAATTACAGCAATTATTTTCATTATAAAAGTGACAGAAATTATATTACACAATAATAATCTAGCAGTTATTTTAGAGTGTTCTTGTGTGTTGCTAAACCATAATTCTTTTAAAACAAATTTTGAACACAAATAAAAAATACTAGATCATTTTGCTGCTATTAGGGCACCACAGAAATAATTTTTATAATTGAGATTTTTCAGTCCGTTAACCTAATCTTTATTGTTATATACAATATGTTTCGGAAGATGTGCCCTCCAGCCTTCTTCAGATGTTTCTTGTTAAACTCGGGAGACTTCACGTTATAATTGGGAGCCTTCACAGAACTTTGAACTAAACCCTTTAATCCATAGGGGTAGATTGTTCTCATTCTGTTAACCATGGTTTGGTTTGGTCCGTTTTGTTTTATGGCATATCAACCTCAGTGAGTCATTTAATGCTGATAAAGTTTTGAAATAAAGTCATTCGTAATGGATACTCAATTGTTTTTATAAATACATTTTTCTATTTAACCCATAGATGGGACCCTAACAGGTACTATCACTCTGGTCAGAGTGGACCTAGGAGCAATGGTGATGAAGGTGTGCTTCATATTTCCCAGACATCCAGAACTGGAACTTCACCAGCAGATAGAGTTTAACGTCATTCCCAGGACATGAAGGCTCTCAGTCACCGCCTTCTAGCACCTATATGAGAAAAAGGGTTGGGGCTTGCCATAAGGGCAATAGGGTTGGGGCAATCAATATAGTTGCTAGGGCTTTATGTGACCAGCCGATTGTCTAGCCCAAGTAAGGACCAAAGTGGATTATTGCAGGTCAGGGACTGCTCAACCACCTGGGTTCTATCCTTAAGCATCACAGGTTGCTACCCACGGCCAACAGGTGGCCCCATTAGGGGAGTCTTACCCCTCTGCAGAGGTGCAGTTGGTGCATTCTAACGTCCCAGCCGACAGGGTGGTCTGTTTACCATGATAGAGTATGTTTAATACTGACCATTGCCAACTCAGCACATGAGTAGCATGGCTTTGACCTGTGTGGTAAAGTGGGGAGGTGATAGGTGTGGTGCTCCATCTCAGATGCTAAAACAATCTCCTTGGTCCAGTGCTAGTGAAAATGGGATAGACTTCCTTGCCTACTTTACAATTTCAAAAGTCACTGGATGGATAATTTTATGTAGGTATTTTAAAGGTCACTACAATGATAATTTTACACCTGTATTGAAGATAAAATATCTTAAAAATAAACATTTGTTTTATTTGTTTAATGTAATATCAACTTATGGGTTATTTAAAGCCAAAATTTGATTTATTTGTAAACATTTCATTGTAATCATAACTATTTTTAATGTTCAATTGTTTTATTTTTGTCTATAATTATTTGTTATATGGTATTTAGCTCAGTCAGTAGTGTGTTCAACTTGAAACCACAAGGTTCCAGGTTCGATACCAGCCCTCGCCAACTTAGCGTATGAGTAGCACAGGAATCCATGCATTAAAGGAGCTGATGGTAGGTGTGGCACTCCACCTCAGACGCAAAAAAAATCTCCTTGGTATTTTATTCACACAGTAGACATGTAAAATATGCATATTGTGAAAAGGTGATAGACTCCCTCACTGTGTTTGATACTGAATTTAGGCCGCCCCTACAATGCCTATCTAATACAAATAATTTTTTAACAGATCTATTTGACCTATAGATGGTACCCTAATCCAGAATAGACCTGAGAATAATGGCAATGAAAGGATACTTCACATTCCCCTGAGCCCCAGAACAGGAGCCTTACCACCAGCTGCAGTTTAATCCCAGGAGTTTTCAATGTTAATATTTTGATCATAAATGTTATGTTTGGTTTGTTTTAGGGCACATCAACCTCAGTGTGTTATTTAAATGTAGATAGATAGAATAATTATTCTTTGTTGAAAGTTCTGGTTTTGTTAGTTTTCTTTGTAGAGAAACAGTTTATAGAAAGTATATCAATTCATATAGACAAAAAATAAATTTGGTTTGGTTTATGGCACATCAACCCCATTGGGTCATTAAATGCCAACAGAAATAGACTAATCATTCTTTTTAGATGATTTTCATTAAAAGATTTGGTTGTTAACTTTCTGCTAGTTTCTAGTTGATACAAAAAATGTTACAATCATATCAATTATTTCTATTTGATACAAATTTGGTTCAATTTATTTTATGGCAGAACAAGCTCAGTGGGTCATTTAATGGCAACTGAATTTGATATAAAATTATCATTCTTTGTAAAAAGATAGATTGTTTGAAAGATCTAGTTTTGTTAGCATTCTTTGCAGAGGAACAGTTTCTAGGAAGGATCTAGTTTTGTTAGCATTCTTTGCAGAGGAACAGTTTCTAGGAAGGATCTAGTTTTGTTAGCATTCTTTGCAGGGGAACAGTTTCTAGAAGGATCTAGTTTTGTTAGCATTCTTTGTAGAGGAACAGTTTCTAGGAAGGATCTAGTTTTGTTAGCATTCTTTGCAGGGGAACAGTTTCTAGGAAGGATCTAGTTTTATTATTGTATTTTTGTAGAACAGCTTCTAAAAAACCAGTTGAATATTTATATTTTTTTGGACAATCTTACCTCCTTCAGGAATATAAAAAATGTCATTCGTTATCGTATTTTTGTAGAAGAATAGTTTATAGAAAGCCAGTGAAATATATGTTTCAGCATAATCAAAGATATTTATAAAAAAATCCTTTATGAGGGATTAAGTAACAGTGTTTGTTTTTTTCATCAAATTCAAAAATTTATGTTTATTTGTTTGTCCAATACTTTCAGCAAAAAACACAAAAACCTATTAATTTATTAATTGAAACTCTTTAAAAAGTGAAAGTGTAGTGAGATAGCCAATGGCATTTTATCTCATTTACATATGTGTATTACAGCAGGAGATATATAGAGACAGTTTAGAGGACTGGTATGAAATTAGCTACTTGAAGCTAAGACCTGAGCTACGATTACGCTCAAAGAATTATTGATACTACTACAACAGAGAATACGAAACCACACCTCACAACAGAAAAATTTCCTTCTTTATCCAGTGAATGAAAAAAAAAATGCAATTAATGAAATAAGACTTAATTATTTGTTAGAGGAAAGAATTTTGATTTATTTTTGTAAAAAAGAAAATAGAAAAAATGTCCGACTTTCTGCTAAAGTCCAGGATTTTTCTTTCTCATAAAATTTGTTTTAATCGCCAAAGAAATGTCATCAAATCAAATTTCCCATTCAGGTATTTTAAGGTTTTTATGGCTTATGTTGAATTTAATGCTTTAAAGACACAATGTGATTGAAAGGAGAAAATAACTGACTTAATCATTATTTAATACAGTTTCTATTTTATTCTCATGCCAATTTTATTCTTAATGCTTGACATTAGCACTGAAAATTTGCCAGAATCAAAACCAACAATTTCTCCAAATTTCATCTTCCCAATTCCAAATAGATTATTTTACCATTTCAATACCTTATATCATTTTATCTTATTTATAAAGATTTTCTTCTTACCTTTCTTGGGTCTTTTTGCTTTTCTTTCATAGAAAAAAAAATGTTTGCATCAGACTTTGGTGTTTGCATTGAACTTGAGAATATCTACTGCTTAGTTGTCTGTATTTTTGAGATGAGGCTTAATGTGAATAAATTTAATGTTTTGGACTGTTGTCTTCATCTTTTTTGTGGTATGTATAATCACAACGTTTAGGCAGCTGTATTCTTGGGTCTTGTTCAGGTGTTCCTTATTTACCTTAGACTAAAGTTATTAAATGATAACTGAATTCAAAACTACACTTGAATTCAAGGTTATCATTTGGTGATGACTGAAGTCTAAGGTAAATAATGAATACCAGAACAAGGCATGAAAATACAGCAGCCTAAACGTTGTGTTTATACATACCATAATAAAGATGAAGACAATAGTCCTAAATATCAAAATTATTCCTCTCTACTTCTAATGATAATTTTTTGAATTTGTCTGAATGTTTGACACGAGGCTTGATAATTTTTATTATTTAGATTTTTCCTACTGTTGTCCTCATCTTTGTTATATACAAAACATTTTGGCTTAGGTGCCCTCTTGCCTTCTTCAGGTTTTTCATGTTGTACTTGAGAGCCTTCATGGAATTTTGAACTGAACCCTTTATTTAATCCATTGGGATAGTCAGGGTTAATGGAATGAGAACCGTGTACAAGTGTTACGGTCTCCATTCTCCAGTCTGAAAAATCTAAATAATAAGAATGTTATTAAAGTCTAAGACACCAAACTGAATTCCTCCGGTTTTAACAAAATCAGCTATTTATTTCATAGTTTCTTGGCTAACACAAACGATTCACAATGAGGTAATTGCATATAAAACAGATGACAATCAAAATTATCTCTAAAATTACCTGGGAGTTTAAAAACCTCTAAATCTTCCAGACAGATAAAGAGATAAACAGTGTGTGTCTCGAGAAAGTTGCAAAGAGATTTAAACATCTCATTATAATTCTATTTATCAATTTTTTTTGTTAAACAATTTAACCCATTCATTGTATTCTTGATTGTTTACACTATCAACTGATCCATTCATCAGGCATGTAATCCATAAAAAATAAACTTCATTTTCATATATCAAAACTAATTAAATATTGAATTATAAAATATAACTAATTAAATAAAGAAAAAATGTATTAAAACTAATTAAATATTGAGTACAGAAAAAAACATTAAAACTAATTAAATATTGAGTACTGAAAAAAACATTAAAACTAATTAAATATGAGTATGAAAAAAATATATTAAAACTAATTAAATATTGAGTACTGAAAAAATATATTAAAACTAATTAAATATTGAGTACAGAAAAAATATATTAAAACTAATTAAATATTGAGTACTGAAAAAATATATTAAAACTAATTAAATATTGAGTACTGAAAAAATATATAAAACTAATTAAATATTGAGTACTGAAAAAATATATTAAAACTAATAAATATTGAGTACTGAAAAATATATTAAAACTAATTAAATATTGAGTACTGAAAAAATATATTAAAAACTAATTAAATATTGAGTACAGAAAAAATATATTAAAACTAATTAAATATTGAGTACAGAAAAAAATTAAAACTAATTAAATATTGAGTACAGAAAAAAAAATTAAAACTAATTAAATATTGAGTACAGAAAAAAAAAACTAATTAAATATTGAGTACAGAAAAAAAATTAAAACTAATTAGATATTGAGTACATAAAAATATATTAAAACTAATTAAATACTGAGCACTGAAAAAAACAAAATTATTAAATATCAAGTAAAAAAAAATCTTCAAAACTTAATAAAATGGTGAATTTTCAGAATATTCTATGTTATTCATATTTTAAGGGAAGTTGTTTACCATCATTAATCCTGGTGATATTTTACTCATATAAAATCACGAAAATATACTCAGTATCATACATCTCATAAACAAACGAACTTGACATTTCAAACATTTTACTTGATACATCCCTTGTAACCAAATTTAATTTCCATTCAAGCCAAAATTAATAGAATATTTAATTACAAAACTTCACTAATTTATCAGTGTTTAATACAATTCAAATGAAAAAAAAGAAATAGTAAAACTATAAATGCAAATGCATCATTAATTCTTTAAATATTTTTTTAATGAGAAGGCTCGGTTTGGTGAGTACTGAGAAGCTCACAAATATTAAGCTGCAGGTTTATGATGAGTTAGAGTTGCAAATCAGCACGTTCTGTGTTCAAAGTGCTTCTGTTTGTTTTGTAAATAATGCCCATGATTGATCCCAGATTTCACCATTGGAAAAGCTATTAAAATGGGCTTAATAGTTCCACAAAGCTTGGAATATTTTTGCTCCAGTTTTTGATATCGAGAGCCTTCAAAGAAACTTTGAACCGAACCCTTTATTCAATCCATTAGGGTAGATATTTCTCATTCCATTAACTTAGTACAAATGTTAAGCTCCGCATTATGACATGAAGCTTCCCCAGTTTAACAAGAAACATCTCAAGAAGACTGGAGTGCACATAGGCTGAAACATTGTGTATATAACAATAAAGATGAGGATAACAGCCCAAAAATCTAAATAATACAAAATCTATTAAAGTCTAAGATGCCAAGCTAAATTCTGACTGTTTCCAAGATTCTTGGCTAAAACAACTAAAAGATTTATAATGAGATAATTACATATAAAACAGATGACAATCAAAATTATCTTTAAAATTACCCGGGAGTTTAACAACCGTTAAATCTTCCAGACAGATAAAGAGATATATAAAATGTGTCTCAAAAAACTTCTATTTACATTTATTATACTTCTATTGATCAGATTTGGGTTTTTTAAGACAATTTAACCCTTTCTTTGTATTCTTGATAATGACTTGTTGGAGGTGCATGGACACATGGCTATAGTCATAGGAATTGGATTCATTGATGCGAGTTCAAATCCTGGATGAAGCTACAGTTCACATAGTGCTAATACCGTGGACTAAATAAAAGGTTAGGTTCAAAGTTCTGTGATAGCTACCGATTACGAAAAGAAAGTTCCCGATTACGAAAAGAAAGTTCCCGATTACGAAAAGAAAGTTCCCGATTATGAAAAGAAATACCTGAAGAAGGCCGGAGGGCATATCAGCCGAAACATTGTACAAATAACAATGAAGATGGGGACAATAGTCCGAATAACACAGATACTATTCTTCAAGCCTCATCTCAAACATTCAGAAAAATAGTAATACTCTTATTAATTCCTGACCACTGATAATACCTTTGTTTCTGCATTTTCAATGCAAAGGATTGAATGATGAATTTTGTTTTAACAAATCTGAGAGTAAATTACTTAATGGTGTATATAAGGGGGGGAACAACCTCTAAGTGTGCTAATTCCATACATTTTGCCAGAGGTGATATGTCTGAGAATGTTGATTACGGGTTGCATCTTCCTCATTACTAATAGCCAGTTTAGAGTTTGTCAAGGAAAGGTAGCACTGGAAGCCAGTATTCCACCATAGATAGAGCAAGCTAGTCTAGCAGATCCATTAATACTGAATAGCAAGTTCAATCCTCACTGGATGCCCCATCTTGTGTCACATATTACCAGTGGTGAATGGGTTTGGTAAATATAAGTTGTTCCATTGTTGTGTAATGGTTAGCAAGCTAGTCTTACATATCTAATAATACTGAATAACAAGTTTGATCCTTGCTGGATGTCCCGTACTTGCAGCTCAGTTTCATATCCTACCTGAGGCAACAACAAAAAAAAATCATCTTTGGGCAAAAAATAATTATCAATTGCTTTTTTTTTGTTTTTCAGTTTTTTTTTTCAAAACTATACTCTTTAATCAGATTCATAATTTTGGACAGCAAGAACCTGAGATGACTGCATTAGAATTTATTGGACTTCCAAAATAATTATTTTGTTCATAATTACTAAGCCATTGGCCAATTGTCTTTGACTGAAATGTAATTACAGGACCCATGAGTGAATCGTACAAAATTAGCACATTAAAGAAATAATGAGATCATTAAGATTAAAACAATGTTATCAATTGAAGTCTGAATTATTAACACAATTCATTAAATTAGATGTTTTTATAAACATAAGAACATTTCAACACACATCATTACACAGATGTGATCTACACAAGAATGCTACATGCTATCTTGATTGGGTTGATTTGTTTTACTGCATATCAACCTCGGTGAGTCATTCAAAGTTGTGAAATAAATTCATTCTTAATGGATAATACAATTTTGTTTATAAACTCATGTTTTTCTATTCAACCCATAGATGGGACCCTAACAGGTAATACCACTCCAGGTCAGAGTAGACCAGGGAGAAATGGTGATGAAGGGGTGCTCCACATTCTCCAAACCTCCAGAACTGGAACCTCACCATCAGATAGAGTTTGTCATTCCCAGGACATGTAGACCCTCAGCCACCGCTTTCTAGCACCCATATGATAAGAAGGATTGGGGGTTGCCATAAGGGCAATAGGGTTGGGGCAATCATATAGGTGTTAGGGCTTGATGTGGCCAGCCGATTGATCGGAGAGGGCCTCTCCGACTGCCCGTCTAACCCAAGAAAAGCCTAAAGTGGAATATTGCAAGTCATGGACTGCTCAGCCACCTGGGTTCTATCCTTAAGCATCATGGGTCGCCACCCACGGCCAACAGGTGGCCCCATTGGGGGAGTTTTACCCCTCTGCAGAGGTGCAGTCAGCACATTCTAACGCCCCAGCCGACAGGACGGATGCTATCTTGAGCAAATCTTGGAAGCAGTACCCCACAAAAAAGCAGCTGTACAGCCACTTGCTTCTTATCACACAAACAATCCAAATAAGATGAACAAGAAAAGCTAGATACTGCAGGAGAGGCAAGGATAGACAAGTGATATTCTGCTGAGGACACCTACACATGAACACACCTGTGTAGGCTGACCAGCAAAAAACCTACTTCAATCAGCTCTGGGCAGATTCTGGATGATGAGATGAAGATCTGCCAGGGATAATGACCAATATGGACTGGTGCCAAGACAGTCATGGGTATCCATACTGTCAATGCAACTTGATGACATCAAAAAGTTCATAATTTTCAAAATATATATATATATATATATATATGTTTATAACATGGTATATAGTGATAGGGACAGATGGTGGGAGAGAGTCAAGGGAATCCATGCTATCAGCACTACCTGTTGATGATATATAAATGCATAATTCTATAAAAAAATATCTGTATATATGTCAATGGATACAAAGTAAAAAATTAAAAAGTATGTAGTATAGAAATTTGATTTTAATGGCATATAAACTCCTCTGGGGTTATTTTATGCCTAGAGATTAGGAAATGGCATAAATTGTACATTTTGTGTCATTTATGTTTTTAGTACACAGTTATATGATATTAGGTATTCTTATCTAATAAAAATAATTTGTGAACAGATCTATTTAACTCATAGATAGGATCCTAACAGGTACACTACTGTAGGGTTCAAAGTTAATAATTGAACAACAGCTCCGACACGTGGTGAGACAAAAGATTTAATAGGTGTACAGCACATGGTAACGATAAGATACATAAAGTACATAGATACATAAGATACAAGAGTAGAGATAAAAGGACACATTCATGAATGGTAAATACAAGATACAATATTTAGGTATAAACGAGATACCCAAATGTACATAAAATATAAATGTTACAGACATGGAACTAAAGGATAGTCCATGCTGTATAAAAGACTTACAGTAATGTAAGGGGGGTCTAAAGCCCCACCGGGAAGGGGGTAGACATAAGTCTAACCCATGTGCTCGTTCAGAGGCAGTAAGGAAAGAGAGACAGAAGCATTTGAATCAGCCGCTTATATACCAGAGGTCCCCTAGTGGGAACAAACAGCAACACAGCGGGAAGATAACTCTTCCAGGTAAAGGGAAGATAATTCCCTACACTACCACTCTGGGTCAGAGAAAGCCTGGGAATAATGACATTGAAGAGATACTCTACACTTCCCAGAACTCCATCAGATGCAGTTTTGTGTCATACATAGGTCATCCCTTTTTGGGGAGGATTACCCCCTCTGTAAGGAATACAGTCATCATATTCTATGCCCAGTCAACAGAGCATACTAAATCTGAAGAGTAGTTTGTACTCCTTTTTCCACAGTCAACACATAATAATTAATATTACTGTTTCTCTTTACAATTTAAATACAACTTTATCTGAGAATAAATTCTCACAGAACTTGCTTACTCACCAGACACAAATTTATTCAAAAATAACATTTTCTGGAACTTAATTTAACAATCTGGAAGCTGATTATTGAATGGAAATTTTAACTGATGTTTCAATACATTATTGATTCTCAACCTTCTTTTTTCTCACCTTTGATTCCTATTTTACTATGGTCTCTCCATAAACATTCGATGTTTAAAAATTCTATTGTATATTTATGATTGAATATTTTTTGTTTGCTTGGACTCCCCAAAAGGTTATATGGCTCCCAATTGAGAACCACTTCGCTATATCATTACCAAGCTTTGTTACCTCTCTAGAGAGGATTCAATACATTTGTACCAAAATATCTCATTAGAATATAGAAATTCTCAAAGACCGTATTTCAGATTTTGTAAATATCTATGAAGCCACCATGACATGAGTAGTTCGTGACCCCCACGGTCAACCATGTTACAGTTTCTCATAATTAACTTATGTACCCAGAACACATCAGTGAAAACAACAAAAACAGTTTTCCCCAAAACCCAGAGTTTTTATTTCTCTTAGATCCATCCGTAATAAGAATGATGACAATTTTTAATTCAAACATTATTTTCAAAAATTTATGAAATAAAAACCGACATATATTATGTCATTATTTTTAGCAAAGCAAGATATTTTTGATACAATATTTTCTTTGATTAAATAAATACGATTTTGCTGTACATTAAACAAAAGTATTTATTTTACATTTTATAATTTTTTTTAAATCCCTGAAAAATAAAATAAAAATGTAGACAATAGGAACTTTAATATAAAATTCTTTTGAAAATAATCTAACAATTTAGAAAAAAAAAGAAAAAAAAAAAGATACATATTTTTTCTTATTTACGAGATTTAAGTTTCAATGTTTAAGACGCCCTAATTCTAAAACCGATTTAGTAGCGAATTATCTTTTTTTTACATATGTCATTTACGTCATTAAATTGTCTTTCCAAAAATGTAAAATTTATTTATGTACAAAAAAAAAAAAAAAAAAAAAAAAAAAAAAAAAGAAAAAAGAAAAGATCTTTGTACGGGGGATCAATGCGCGAAACAAAAACTAACGAAAAAAATTATTAGCCTTTTCAATTTAGTAAACATTTATTTACAATAAAAGTTCGTCTTTTATTACTTCATATACCGAAAGTTTTATTAGAATCGGATCGTTAGTTTATTTTATATGATTTTTAGAAGAATTTCCTGTGATCGCCCCTTTTATAGAGCCAGCGATTATTTGCACATCCCTACTACAAGAGAGATGATTTCGTAGGCCACATTCAAAACGTAGGCCACATACTATAATGGTACCGAAAACTGAATTCAAACTTATTAATCTGCGCTTAAGAAATTGACTGTGTCACATCCTGCTCATGAGGAGTTGGTAAATATGTATATCCCATTTATCATTGTTTTAATGGAATCTTGCCTTTCTGGGAAATTACTAATTGAGGGTGGAAAGGGATTCTGACTCTAAATAGTCTACCCCACTTCCACTTGCTTCACCCACACACTGACCCAGTAAGCACTCTTTCATAAAATGGCAATGTTAATTTCAAAATTTTAGTGAAGCTAATATGAAGCCACTCACACATTTACAAAGTGCAACAACTTTAAGAAATGATCTCCCCGCCGCCGACTTATTCTAAACTAAATGTATCGAAATATTAGATAAATTACCCTTGCCCCAAGTAGAAAAACCCATACATTAAAAAAAACTACAACTAAAATCACAGAAAATATCATTAGTGCATTTAATGGTATATAAGTTCCACCTTCTTATTGCTAAGAAATGTCTCAAAAATATCTCCAAGGTTTTATATACAAAATTGATATCATCAAATAGGATAATGCTTACGTTGGTATCCTAAGTATAAAGCACTGTAATGTAAAGGTTTAGTGATCTTATAAATCATTAAATGCAGTGTTTGTTGGTTGGTTTTACACTATGTCAACCCTTGTTGGGTTATTTCATGCAAAGGTCAGTTTAACAATTATATATTTACCAGCCTCTCCTATATAAGTTTATAAAAATGAAAAAAGTTGCATTGAAGGGTGATATGAAACTTTTAAAAAATCCTTATAAGTTTATATACTGCCGGATTCACTTCCATTTTTTCCTTACACACACACACACACACATATTATATATAAGTAATTACCCAACCCTTCCACTCAAGCAGGATGCGGCACATGGTCAATTTCTTAAGCAGAGTTTAATAGGTTTGAATTTAGAATTTTCCTTTCCTATACTGGTTGCCTAAGCAAGTTTGAAGAGCCCAGGCTGCCCTACTATTCACCCATAGTTGAAAGGAGAATAATTGTATGTATCAGTTTAACAATTATGGTCTCAATTATATATACAGTACACAGGTAAGTTAGTATACAAAAGAATTTATTGTGGGGGTTCCGAGGTAGTAGACTAATAATTCTTTGCAGAAAGATAGCTTGGTTGAAAGGTCTGGTTTTGTTAGTAGAGATGCTGATAAGTACGTGTCCTGCGTCCCTGATGCACAAAAATCTAAAAGGACGCAGTAAAACCATTTCCAAGCGTCCCAGTGCTGTTTCTTTTCTTTCCTCACCATTTCAAGCTAACTGTAAATATATTTCAATAGTTTCTATTGAAACGAATTACACAGGATAGGTTACAAGTTAGGAGTTAGACGGCTTTAGTTGTTTCCCCAGATCATAAATAAAAACCCTACAATCTATCAATAAACTTTAGTTGGGACCCATGAATTTTCCCGGGGACTCATTCAAAGCAAATATGTGCGTCCATGGACTCACTAAATCAAAAAGCTATCAGCATCACTGTGTTAGCATTCTTTGTAGAGGAACAGTTTGTAGAAAGGGTCTAGTTTGTTTTACGGCACATCAACCACATTGGGTCATTTAATGCTGACAAAAATAGACATGGAATAACCATTCTTTGCAGAAAGATGGTTTGGCAGAAAGACCTAATTTTGTTAGCATTCTTTGTAGAGGGGCATTTTCGAGAATGAATCTAGTTTGTTGTATCGCAGTTTCTAGAAAGGATAAAGTTTTGTTATTGTATTTTTGTAGAAGAACAGATTGTGGAATTATGATATAATATTTATATTTTCTTCTTACAATCCTACCTCTTTCAGAAATCCAAAAATGTCATTCGGATTGACCTGCTCGAGAAATATCCTTCAGGTCACCCACCTGGTAATGTCTAGAACGGATTACATTGAAATCGATACGTTTTACCAATATATGTGCCACCGTAAACGTAGGATCTTTTCCTTTAAGCAGATAGGAGTGCGTGTTGTACGGTGGTGTATGTGGAGTAGAGCAAGATTTAATTTCTCTTTGCTCACTCTTCTGTAACTCTGGTTGATCTCTTTTGACCATCTTTACGAAAAGTTTGGAGACATCAGCGCCAAAATGAACTTAGCAAATGGGCACCTTGCCATTATGTAATTGTTTATAAGCAACCTAGCAGACCATTACTACTTAAATGAGTTCCATTGCTTGCTCTGTACTTGTAGCTTTGTACTCACCCCTGTACATACACTCGAAAAGTAGGTTGGTTAGTTGGATTTTACGGCATGTCAACCCATTATTGGGTTATTTTATGCCAAAGACGTTTTTGTTTCATTCATTCTACATGGGTAATAATTTTTTTCAAACATTTTTCAAACTCCTTTTTTCTATTTAACCCATAGATGGGACCCTAACAGGTACTACCACTCCGTGTGATAATAACGATGGGGTACTCCACATTCTCCAGAACTAGAACTTCACTATCAGATAGACTACCGTCATACCCAGGACATTAAGACTCTCACCCACCGCCTCCAAAAAGTAGGATGATGATTAGGTACCACCAAAATACGTCACATGATCAGTTTAGGCCATATTGAAGGAAGAAACGTAAATATCTTTATTTCTTTTTTGCGAGTTTTTAAAAAAAATTTTTTAAGTTCAACGCACATAACTAGTTGTTACAAAGAAAAAGAGTTAATTAAAAGATCAAATTATCTGATTGGGGGAAAATTACTCACCGTTATCTTGAAAAATAAGTAAAACAGTCTGTTTTTTTTACAACAGGGGTCAGTTTCTTTGATATTTTTTTGCAGAATTCTGTATTCATAGTTCTTATACTAAAAATCTTTGGCATCGAAAATCTTCTGATATAATTATCCAGACTCTTATCTTAATAGTAAAAAAAAAAAAATCGTTTTTGTCGGTTCATTTTTTCATATTTCATAAAATAGAATAGGGGGAGGGTAGACTTCATAAAAATATTTCCCCTAATATATTTTAGGAAAAAACTATTTGATATATTTACATCAAAAAGTAATTATGGAAATTTTCGTGAAAATCGACCATTAATTGATTTTTCATAGAATTTTTTAAAAAGCCTCTAGTCATAACTTGTTTTTGGCTACGTAAAATTTCAATTGATTTAACGGTGCAAAAATGTAAACATTGTTTTTTGTTTATAATTTTCATTATTTCCATAAGCTGAAAATGTTTTTAAAAAAATCATCAGCAGTTTGTTTAATGTTTCTTCTTTCGAATGGACAAAAAATTTTCAAGATAATATTAACCTTTATACAAGTTGCATTGTGTTAAATATAAGGGTGGGGGGGGTAAATTTCACAGGGAAAATTGGTGGTACTTAATGTTGATAATGTAATCTTTTCTATAACATTTTAAAACTAGGAATTGAAATGTTCCTAACTAATGTCCAACATTATAAAATCAATCACAGAGACATTAGTGAAAATGAACATTGTTCGGTAGTGGGAGTTTAACTCCTTTAAATACGAATAATTATCATAGTTAGCCCAGTCGGTAGAGCGTTCCGCTTGGAATTGCAAGATTCCTGGTTAGATACCGGCCTTCGTCAAAACGTATGAATAGCGCAGGGATCTGTGCGGTAAAGTGAGGAGCTGATGGTAGGTGTGGCGCTCCACTTTATACGCTAAAACAATCTCCTTGGTCTAGCGCTAGTGAAAAGGGGATAGACTCCCTCGTTGTCCGGCTGAACCAACATTAGGCCGCCCCGACGACTTTTTTTATTAATTAAAATAATCTTTTATATATACTAGGGACCACCAATTCAGTCACGTGATCAGTTTAGGCCATCTTGAATAAAACGGAAATAAATATTTCCGAACTTTGTTTATCAAAAATCTCGTAAAAAACAATTAAAGATCGTACAGGGTTGTTACAAAGAAAAACAGTTAATTCAAAGATCAAATTATCCGATTGGGAAAAATTACATCGTTATCTTAAAAATGAATAAACCTGTCCGTATTACATACGAAAGGGTAATTTTCAGGCCGCAAGTTAGACAGAAAAAAATACATATTATTACCCTCTTACGATTATACAAATACATATGGTTGAATGTAATGGACATACTTTTAGCCAAAATAATATTTTTACGCTAAGAAAAACAAACTTTGGTTACTGAGAAGCGTCTCGTCTCGTATAAAAACAAGACAAATACGTCAGTTTTGCTCTTCCGTATATTCTAAGAATTTCACATTACTATTCAACAATAAATATTACAAATTCTTTTAAAAATATCGATCTAGCTCGGATCGGACCAATTTTTAGTTCACCTGAATTCTAAAATTCATATATTTAAATATACGTGAAAATTTCGATTTTTTTTCACGCAGAAAAAAAATTAATTTATTTCACGCAGAAAATAAAAATATTTAAGCACACAAAAGATTGAAAATCTCTTAAAAATTAATTTCTTTAAAAAAATTTTTTTTGACAATTTGATACATACCAATTACAAAACCAAAAAAAGTTTTCAAATATTAATATTATGTCATTTTTTTTCACTTTTTATTTCCGATTACATTAATTATAGGGAGTAGCAAAAAATTCGGATACTACGAGTTTTAAAAGCGAATTAAGAATAATTAAATCTATTATTTAAGGTTAAACTTTGTCTAAATCGATAAGTAGTAGCATAATAACCAACATTAAAAAAAGAATATAATAATTACATACGCAGTTTATTTAAAAAAGATTTAAAACTATTTGTTTTGGTCAATTTCGACGATATCCGCCATTCAGCCTCTTTTTCGGTGGTTTTAAGTGCTATGTTTACAATTTTACTGTAACATTCGCGATTGCAAAAAATTTACCAAAAATCAGGTAATTTTCCGATTTTAATGAAATTTTCAGTATTGATTTAACAATTAATGAATTTTATAATGCATCAGTTATTTTATTTCAAAACTTTAATTTAGTATTTTTGCTATGAAAAATTAATATATAAAATTCATTTAAAATATGAAAATCCCGATGTTAAGTTTAAAATGTTATATTTTTAGAATCTAAAAATAAATATCTACTTAATGCAATCCTTATTTTAGGTGCCAAAAGTAATAAGTTTTGAAGAAAAACTCTATTGAAAATGTACCCCCTCCCCTTTTTAAGCAGAAAAAACATCGATGTATAATTTTTTTCTTTTAATTTTCGGTACTTATTTTCTCATAGAAGCGCAACCGTAAAAATTTTTTTGTTTTGTTTCTATTCATGAGTTCGGTCTTTTATCTCATTATTTATACTGTAATTAGTACAATATATGACCAACTTGAAAAACATTTTACGCCCCCAACATAAGGGGGGTCAAAATTAAGCGACCTGAAAAAAATGAGAAAGTTTTGAAATAAAATAAACAATGCATTATAAAGATCGTTCATTGATAAATAAACACTGAAAATTTCATTAAAATCCGATAATTTCCTGATTTTTGGTAAATTATTTTCTTTAGGGGGGCTAAAGTCATTTTGTCAAAAACGCATTTTAGGCTCAGTTTGCCAGTCCCTAATTAATTAAGACTTATCTTTATAGAAAAAAAGTACAAACTTTTTCTGACGCGTCATTTTTTTATCTCATAAAATACGGGAGGGGGGGGATAGACCTCGTAAAAAAATATTTTCCCCTAATATATTTTAGAAAAAAACTATTTCAGATATATTCAAATCCAAAGGTAAACATTTATGGAAATTTTCGTGAAAATCGGACCATTAATTGATTTTTCATAGAATTTTTTAAAAAAACTCTTATCGTAACTTGTTTTTAGCTACGTTAAATTTCAGTTGATTTAACAGTGCAAAAATGAAAACATTGTTTTTCAATCATAATTTTCATTATTTCCCGTAAGCTGAAAAATTTTTTAAAAATCATCAGGAGTTTGTTTAATGCTTTTTCTTTCGAATGGAAAAAAAATTTAAGAAAATATTAATTTTTCTGCAAGTTTCATTGTCTTAAATATAGGGGAGGGGATAAATTTCACAGGGTAAAATTGGTGGTACCTAATATATACTGTAAAAAGTATCAAATTTAGTAGTGTTACATTGGTAGATCTATAATTAAAATTTAATATCAATTAAAATTGACATTAGTCTCATGCTTATGAAATAAATTCCTTTGGGATGTCTTCAATTAACCTAATAGACATTTGGAATATTGTTAAGTCTATGATGATTTCTGTAGATCAGTTTAAGTCAGAATATTAGTCAGTCTGTTGGTCACATCTTCTGGAAGGTCCTCAACATGGCACCCGCTGTCCATTTAGAGCTAATGAATGTAAGTTTTTGCTGTTTGACCATCGCTGGTGTGTCCATGCATACAAGTCCATAGGAAAACGTCATTTATGAGTTTGTCCTTACTTCTCCAGTGTCCAGCATGTCTTGTCCGTCTTTGATGGTTTGTGTGATAGGAGGTAAGTAGCCGTACAGCTGCTGCTTTGTGGGGTGCTTCTAGGATTTGTTCAAAACAGTATGCAGCATTTTCTCCAAGTGTTTCGTTAGAGTCCAAGTAATGCAGCCATACAGTAGTACTGGTACAGCAACAGCTTGGAAGAATTCCAGATTTATTTTATCAGAGATAGAATTTCGATATGATCGATAAGCTAATAATAGCAATCCATGCCTTTCCTATTTGTATATTGACATCGATTTCTGTAGAGGAGATATTGCTACCTCGGTAGATACTGATTTCAGGGTCTTGCCATTTAATATGGAGATGGCTCTATCTTGTTTAAAACATGCTAATATTGGTCTTTGGAGTGTTGGGACTCGACTAAAACCTCTTCCCCCACCACCATGCACTCAATAAGATTTTACTCAGTCTGAAATTGACAACTAATCAATTTCATCTCTAAAAATTCCCGAAACATGAATCAAAATTTAGTTAGGTTATTTAATATACCGATACAAGATCACTATTTTCCTTTTATAGAATTAAATTTCAATTGCCCTGTCGTAGTCAGCTTGTTACGTTTATCTGATGTATATAAAATGCATATTTATTTATTTAAAATACAATATTTTTTAAGCACTATATTTAGTTCATAGCATAATGTGGAATTGGAGTAGAATAGTCTAACTTTTAATTATGTTTAAAATATGAAAAAAAACAAAAAACAATTTTGTATGTGTGTTTGTACAACGACCGAGCGCACGCTATTTTATAAAGGATAATGACTGACTTCTGATTTAGGTCGGAAAATTAAAACGGAAAGTTTTTTTGGTGGTACCCAATGACAGTTTAACTACAGTCTATGAATTAACATTTTGCGAATTGGGTTACGGTTTTAGGGGATTAAGGTTGTTTTTAATTACGTATTGCTTTAAAAAAAATAAACAAAAACCCCAAATTACTATACATTTAATGTTGAAAAATATTTTTTTTAAACTAAGTTTAATTGAAATTATACATTGCAATACTAACACAAACAACTGTCTCAATAATAGATTCAATAATTAATTTCAATGGTTAATTAAATGTATAGTAATTTGTTTTTGTTTTTTTTTGTTTGTTTATTTTTTTAAGCAATACGTATTTGAAAACAACCTTAATCCCCTAAAAATGTAACCCAATTCGCAAAATTATAATTCATAGACTGTAGTTAAACTGTCATTGGGTACCACCAAAAAACTTACCGTTTTAATTTTCCGATCTAAATCAGAAGTCAAACAGGATAATTGGTGGAGACTAGCAAAGACCAAGTTCAAGAAAATGCACACACTATTTTTGTTTTAAAGGAGGTTAAACTTATTCCCCTCATTTACCACAAGAAAAGCTAAATAAAAATATAATTAGAGTATAAATAAATGATGGATCAAAAAATAAAACATTAATAAAGGATAAAACTTTTGTTTTATCCTTTATTAATGTTTTATTTTTTCATAAAAGAAAAATACAGAATAGGAATAAACAACTTAAAACAAGAATATGTAAAAGTAATCAAACACTTATATAGGAAAATAATTTTTCTTTAATCTATATATTAAATAAAGATAAAAGATTTATTGATAACTTTTTAAATCCCGGTCAACACAGGATAACCCTGTTTGTGTTTAGTTGGCTAAACTTGCAAATCGGTCGGAAAATTAGAGTGATCCAGAAAAAAACAGAACCCACAAATTTTGTAATAAAACTTAATTTTAACTAGGGAGGTTTAGGGTTAGTTTAATAGGAAAATAAATAAATTGGGTTCTGTTATTTCAGGGTCACCCTGTAATATGTTTTAATTCTCCGATCGATTTTCAAGATTAGCCGTTTAGTTTTCCTTAAAGTTTATTTTTTTTAATTTGGTTGTCACTTGAAAAGATTTTGTTGGAATTTATTTTCTATTGCTCTGTAAACTGTTGTACTATCTATATGTTGGTACATACACTCATAAACATACTCGGGATTAAACACAATATTTGAAAGATGACTCAATAATTCTTCTGTGCTTGAAGGCAGTGATAGAAATTGGCTTTGGGAACTATGTATATATGGCTATGTCGCCGATCTATGCTCAGGGGTCACACAGAGAAGTCCATCAAGGATGAGCAAAGTGAACCAGTACAGTTGAGATTTCACAGCCAATTTATTAAGCTCCCATGGGGTTTTCTTTTTAAATGTGGCCAATTCAGGGAGTATTCTTAGAGCATATAACCTACACCGTGATTCAAAATTTGTAGGGTGACAATAATAAGAGGAATTACGGGTCTAAAGGGGGGGGGGAGCCTCTTAAATCTCCCAGTTGTAGGCAAATTGTTCGGACGAAAGAAGACAAACACACAATGGAAATTTAATACATGTATTGACAAATAATACAAGAATTTGTTGCAAATTTTATTGGCATTTGCTACGAGACTTATCTGTGAGGTTAAATACTGTTCGTTGGAGAAGTGGCTCTTTTTAAGGTGACTATTCAGTTCGACTCGCTGGTTTGAATGTTGTTTAAACGCTTCGTCAGGTCGTTTCTCGTTCTTCAGCCTTCTGTAGTATGCTATTGTGACAGCCTTCTGTAGTATGCTGATACAATGCCTTAGAAAGTGTGCTGGTGGGAGCGCTTATTTGACGTGAATCCTCAGGTTGACAATCTCCAGACAAGTCAGCCCTGTTTATGGGCAAAGGTGATGAGAGTGCTTATTTTTGCGTCTCTCCTTGGTAACTGCTCCCTGGTAAGTAAAGTGGTTTGGATTTGGCGCAGCGACAGGGGAATATAATTCTCTATCAGATTTCCGATAATAAATGATTATCTCCTATGACAGCCTCATTTTCGATCTCTTTTTGCCCCTATTCTTTGAAGGCTAGAGATGTCTCAAACCTCTGCCAGAGAACGGTAAAGCCACATGGCTATATTACCCAGTCAAGTAAGCTGTTTTTTTTTGGGGGGGGGGGTTAAATTGTGTATCCCTTCCACACACTGTTCATAGAACAATATATGTGTATAATTCTACTATGGGCTCATGTTTGTGTATTCATGCTTTTTAAATAGCATGGATATAAAACGTTAAAAGTAGTTTGTGAATTCAGGGGCGTTAATTTTTACTATAATCTGCCGGACAGATGTTAGTGGAATATGAAATGGAGTTCAATGTATACATTTTTAATTTCTCAACTGGGATTAATACTTTTGATAAAAATGAAACTAAGGAAAACATAACTTAATACTTAGTATTATTTGTATTATTCGTACTATTGTCCTCATCTTCATTGTTATGTGTACAACGTTTCGGTCGATGTCCCCTTTGGCCTTAGTTGACTCATAGTGTTAGTAGAATGAGAACATAAGACGTATTTTAACGGAGGTACAAAATACACGTGCTTACACGTTGCTTTACTTCACGGAACAGAATGGTTCAAGGAAACAAAGACAATGGGAAAACGAAATACGCGCCAATTCTTATGGCGCCAGTGGTCGTCGCGTACTAATGTTATCATGTAGTTCTGGTAACGCGACATAGGCATTAGCCTTACAAGCTGAAGGAACTATTTTAGTTGGTAAAATATAACACACGGGGGTATCCTGTTCTCATGCCGCTAACCATAGCTGGGGTACAGGTGTTAAGCTGTGTTAATTATTATTCTATTATTCAGAGAAATAACTTCATATATTTCATTTATAAGTTTTTTTTTAATTAAATGACAGCTTTTATCAATGTTGTATAAAGTTGTTACGTAGTGTTTTTATTGTTACTATGAAATGGAAATATCGTTTAATACTCGGCAAAATTACCAGTGAATAGTAATTTTCAGTTTATTTCATTATAGGAATTGATAAGTTTGGCTGACTTCTGATTTAGGTCGGAAATTAAAACGGAAGGTTTTTTGGTGGTACACAATGACAGTTTAACTACAGTCTATGAATTAACATTTTGCGAATTGGGTTACGGTTTTAGGGGATTAAGGTTGCTTTTAATTACGTATTGCTTTAAAAATATAAACAACAAAAACCCCAAATTATTATACCCATTGAAATTAATTATTGAATCTATTATAGAGACAGTTGTTTGTATTATTATTGCAATGCATAATTTCAATTAAGTTTAGTTTTTAAAAATAATTTTTCAACATTAAATGTATAGTAATTTGGGTTTTCTGTTTATTTTTTTAAAGCAATATGTAATTAAAAACAACCTTAATCCCCTAAAACCGTAACCAAATTCGCAAAATGTTAATTCATAGACTGTAGTTAAACTGTCATTGGGGACCACCAAAAAACTTTCGGTTTTGATTTTCCGACCTAAATCAGAAGTCAGTCCAAACATCAATTAATGCTATCCTTTAATTTAAAAAAAGAATTATAAATGAAACGTATTGTTTTCCTTATAGTTTCTTTTTCAGGAATTAAAAATATATTAGGTATACCCAATTAGTCGAAAAATCCGTGTTTTTACAATACAAATTTACCTGTTTTAAAACATTTACCAAGAATCTGATTTTTCAGATCACTTAACTCTGAACCATCCTCTTCTTTTGTGGGGGCAAAATATCGGTGGGATTATATGTGATTAATAATTTTTTCTGCATAAATAAAAAGACCGAAGGTGTGAATAGAGGAAAAAATCTTTTTAAGGATTCTGCTCTGGTAGTAAATAAGTACCGAAAATCGGAAATTAAAAACTAAAAAAAATTTTGGAGATTTTTTTTTTTACTATTTTCGATAATTATTTATTTAAAAAAGTATACATCAACATTTGTTCCGTTTAAAAGGAGGGAGCACTAAATTTCCAATACAGTTTTCGACCAAAAAAATATTGGTGAATGATACTAAAGTAGTTATTTAAAAAAATGTTTTTAGAATCTAATAATATGAGATTCTAAACTTAATATCATGTTGCTCATGTTTTAAATGAATGTTAATTAATCATAGCAGAAATCCCTAATTAAATCAGAAGATTTTGATATAAAATAACTGATGCATTATAAAATCCATTTTGACAAATCAATACTGAAAATTTCATTAAAATCTGATAATGCCCTGATTTTTTGGTAATTTTTTTTTCAATCACGAGTGTTATATTTATTTTGTAGACTTATGGCAACTCACGGGCGGCCATCTTGATCAAAATTGTCCGGAAAATAGTTTTAAATGCATTAAAAATCAATTACATGTTTAATATTATTTTACTTTTTTTACTAATGCTCATTATGTTACTACTTTTCGACTTAGATAAAAATTTGACCTTAAATAATCGATTTAATTTTAATTCGTTATTAAAATGAAAAGCAGAGAAATTTTTGCGTATACCTAAAATATATACATTGGGCTTCATTTCATATTCCACTAACATCTGTCCGGTAGAGTATGGTAAAAACTTACAACCCAGGATTCAGTCTACCAAGGTTAAATGTGCTAGTATATGTCATTCAGTTTGTCTTTTATTCCGTTTTGTTCAGTATTAATATATAACGGATATATTAATGCTGATATTGGTCTTAGGTAAATAGTGGGAACTCGATTGAATATTTTCTCTACCACCCAAAATACACCAATAATTAATTCCATTCAAATAAATATAGATTTAATCTCCAACTTTAAATTGTCCAAACAAACATGCTAAACCATTCTTAATGTATTGTATAGCATATAAATCAATTTACGTTTTATTATAAGAAATGAATAAAATATACGTTCATGATTTACAAAACAAAAAGAGAGACGTATTTTGGAGGACTGAAAACTTTGAGAGCCTATAAAAAAAAAAAAAAAACAAATGTAAAAATGTAGGAAAAAATTTAAATTCCCGAAGTATAGAAATTTAAATTCCAAGAGTAATAATATTGCATTTTAAGTCTCAAGTTTGAGGAATATGCCCCCTAAATACTAAATCTTCGAAATTGAATTTTTGAAAAAGAAAAAAATATTTGACAAAAAAAAAAAAATGAACTTGAAAAATAAGAAATATGTGCAGACATTTTGTTTTTGTTAACAGCAGACGATAAACATATCTTATCAGTCAGCTTATTAAAGATTTTTTTTCCTTGTCCCTTAAAGGAATTTATAATGCAGACAGACTTCCATAACAAAATTATCATTCAATGAAAGACTACAATCAAAAATATTAGTAACCAGAAATAAAAAGAAATAGTCGCAAACATTTTTCTTCATTATTTCAAGTAATTTAATTATTCAACTAAATTGGTTCTCAGCATCTTACATATAATTAAAGAATTGAAAAAAAAGTCTATTTAAAAAACATTTCGAAAGAAATTTACTTTTCTTTCTGCCGACAACATTTCCAATATACATTTTTATTTTATTTTTAAAAACACGAAATATATGCAAAGATTGTCTTGTGAAGTGCGATATTAATTTTTCCATATTGCTTTAAAAAAATAAACAACAACAAAAAAATTACTATACATTTAATGTTGAAAAATATTTTTTTAACTAAGTTGAATTGAAATTATACATTGCAATAACACAAACAACTGTCTCAATAATAGATTCAATAATTAATCTTAATGGTTAATTAAATGTATAGTAATTTGGGTTTTTTGTTGTTTTTTTAAGCAATACGTAATTAAAAACAACATTAATCCCCTAAAACCGTAACCCAATTCGAAAATTATAATTCATAGACTGTAATTAAACTGTCATTGGGGACCACCAAAAAACTTTCCGTTTTAATTTTCCGACCTAAATCAGAAGTCAGCCAACCTTAATCCCCTAAAACCGTAACCCAATTCGCAAAATGTTAATTCATAGACTGTAGTTAAACTGTCATAGGGTACCACCAAAACCTTTCAGTTTTAATTTTCCGACCTAAATTGGTTGGGGGAGACTTTGACAACATTAATACAAAATGTAAAATCTAAAAATGTATCTTCCTGATACATTCCAAGATAAATAATATCTATTTCATTTTTAGTTATATTATGTTTCCTAAATTATATATTTTCGGAATTGAATTTGAAAAATGTAAATTATTTCTTGACAAAAAAATAAAATAAAATTGTAAAAATGTACAAAGAAATGTACGCAGACATTTTTTTTTCACAGCAGACGATAAACGAATCTTATCAGTCATTTGGTTAAAGAAGGTTATTTTGTCCCCTTAAGGAACTGATAATGTACGCAGACTTCCGTAACAAAATTATTATCATTCAATGGAAGATTACCAACAAAACAAAAAACATCTATTTCAAAAAAGAAATGATACACTAAACATTTTTTTCACTATTTCAAGTTATATTTTATCTAATTATTCAGCTTTGTTAAATTCAAATGGCATTTCAGTCTCTTATTACAATATAAGATCTTTTTAAGAATAGTTAATTTAGTAAAATATTTGAAAAAAGATTTATATAAAAATTGTCTTTTTTACTGAATACATCCCTAGGAAAAATAAATAAACGAAAAGATTGCAACTTTCCCATTTTTAAAGTTAAAAAAAAAAAATAAAGCTTCCATTATGAACCAACCCCATTAAAAAAAGAGAAACGTAGTTATCCAATGAATTATTTTTTAAAAAGTAAAAATTATCATCTAATACAATCAATTTTAAAGAATATTTAAATTATGTAGGCATTGACTAATAAAAAAAATTTAAAAAACAAAAAAACAACTTCACTCCAAGATTTTCAAAGGGAACTTTGTCGTTCTTTTGCATAATACCCGCTCCCAAATAATTGATATCTGAAAATTAGATGATTTTTTGTGAACATTTTAAATCAGTGCTATATTTGGTGATATCTAATAATAATTACGAAAAAAAAGTAAATTTTCATAGATAGAAACTTGATAAAAGGTTGTAAATAATAAATATAACAATTAATAGCCGTTGAAATCCTACAAATCAAAAATTAATTATATGCAGTACCTTATGTTTTTATTGCCCCATATCCAGCTCTGTTTGTGGATGAACGTTTCTGTACACAATTTGCCCGTCATCAAGACATTGACTTCTTTGACAGCGCGCGAAAACCCCGTCTACTCTCACTGCTCCTCTTTTTTTTTTTTAATCCGAACTCGCCAGTGACGTTACATTAAGGTCACGTGGTACATTAAGACACTCTTACAACATTATTCACCTCTACTTCATCTCTATTTGTTATATCCATCTTAATAACATTAATGATGAAGGTGGTTTTTGTTTCCTGGTCAGTTTAGTGTCTTTGCTTTCTTGTTATTTCGAGAAGGAATAACTGCAGTTACAAAATGTCCGCATTAAAATACCGAGTGACAATATTAGCATTAGTATATCAGTGATATACTAATATTGAACACAACGAAAGGAAAATCACTGGTGTGTCCATGTTCAGTAGTCCATATATTCTCAAGCAGTGCTCATCATGTCTTGTTCGTCTTAATTGGATAGTTTATAAGATTGACGGTAAGTGGCCATTGGGATACTGATTCCAGGATTTGTTCAAAACAGCAGGCAGCATCCTTGTGTAGTTTCCATACTTTTAAAATCTCTATTAGTGCAATGATAATAATAAAAAGTCGTCGGGGTGGCCTAAAGTCGGTATCAGCTAATCAGCGAGGGAGTCTTCTCTTTTCACTAGCACAAGGAGATTGCTTTTTGCATCTGAGGTGGAGCGCCACACACCTACCATCAGCTCCTTACTTTACCGCACAGATCCTTGTGCTAGTCATATGCTGAGTTGGCGAGGGCCGGTTTCGAACTAGGAAAACTGTGGTTTCTAGTCGAACGTTCTACCGACTGAGCTAACCGGCCCTATAATAATAATGTGGGTTTAAATTGAAATTTGGATTAAGTGAGGTACACGATTCATTAAATTGGGTGCCAGGAACTTTTTAGACTCAAAGACATTTTTTTTTTTTTTTTTTAGTTTGTTATCAGCTCTTTCCCCACACCTTTTCTTTTTGTCTTTTCTTATTTTGCATTTGTTTAGTAATCATGAAGTCTCTTTCTTGCAATTTGATCTTTGCTTCAGTTGTTTGTTAATCAGTACTAAAATAACAACTAGTCAGATCGAGTTATTGAATTACACGAATCTGAAATGAAATTTAGTCACTTGTATTTGTCAAAGACAAAAACAGGACAAGACAAGAATGGTAAATTTATTCACAGGAACAAGTCAGTAAATTAATTCACAGTTGCATGATCATTTGATTAGCTAGATGCATAATTTGTTTGTTTTTCTCTACTTCATGCATGTGCATTTATTAAGATATTTGGTGCATCAAAAGTATTTCTCTTTCCTTACACAGCCAACGACGCAAAGATTATTTTATATATTCATTTAATAACTATATTATTAATACTAGAAACAAAAACAAAACATAAATACAAACATTTATTTTTCAAAGATATTGTCTGAGGAGGGGGAATTAAAAATTTAAGGTCAGAAGGTTTGTATCATAAGTGAAATCATCAAATTTATTAAAGGAGTAAAATAAAAAGAAAACAATTTGAAATGAAAACTTAGTTCTGTACACGTCAAATAAAATTTTGCATGCATCTATTAATTATTAATTAAACAATTATTTTCAATATAACTTTAAATATATACTAAAATAAGACAAACTATATAAAAACGTATAATACCGGGTATGTATTTATTAAAACTTGTTTTAAAAAACAATAAAGACCGTCTGAGGTGCCATATTCTAATTTTGAGCGTATATAATTCAATGTTGTTTATTCTATGTATTGATAATGGGTAAGGTGACATAAGCAGTAGCATAGTTTTGGTTACAGACAAATTAAGAACGAATCTCCATTATTAATAGAATTAGTAGTGAGTTCCTTTATTAATGTGTGACCTATATTTTGGGAATTGTCCCACAACTAAGATAAGTATATTCTTATTCTATTATTATACTAGCAGGACCTGTGGATATACCACAGTATGATGATTTAATTATTACAATGTTTGATATGTTTACTTATGAGCCGGAAGTTAACACTCTGAAAGCAAAAATGAAATGACGAAAATAAACGCTTTGCACATGGGGATCAGCGTAGCATTAGAGAGAAAAATAGAAATATTAAAAATGATAATTTTCAACCAATCAGAGACGTTCGCACCTAAAAAGAAGTTTATCAAAAATACCCTTTTTGGAACCTATCTAGATCCTACATAAGAGAAAGTTTTTCAAAGAAGAGCAGAGAAAAATCTAACTTGCCTGAATACTCCACATTTCTCATTTTAAATAAATATTTCCATAACTGCATAAGGTATTATAAGCTATATCTTTCTCTCTCTCTCTCTAAGTAACTTGACTGCTGATTTGATTTTGAACAAAACCCTTCCTTTCTAAGTTGGAGTCAACTCAACAATTCTTATTATCTTATTACATGAACATTTAAAAAAACATTTCTGCAGGACTTTGATCAGTATTTTTGATTATTGTAATTTTTGTTTCAATACACATTTTATTTGTTAAATGTATGAGTTCTTTGTTTTTCTGCCTTAATACATGTGACCCTATGGTGTGATGAGTAAATTACCCAAATATATATAACTCCAAATTACTCCCCCACCATAAGCTATTGAAAATAGTTTGATTTGTAAAAAGTATAATCATCTTGATTTAACTGTATCTCACTCTTTTTTTTATTTCTTTCCTTCTTTTCATTACGTATGATTAAATCAGATTAGCATTATCGCTTCCACACGCTCACCCCATCTCTCTCTCTATCTTTCCCCTTCTCTTTCTTTGTTTCTTATATTTTTTCTGTGTAGCAAGTTCTTTTTCTTCCCTTTCTTTCTTCATAATAAAAATGGAATGGTTCATTATTATCTGAGGTAATGACACTCATAAGAAATAAGAATTCGGCGGATAAGCAACGTCAGATAATCAGAGTTTACATTTTTGCATTTCATCTTGGCAGATTTGGACAGTCTGATTTGGGCTTCACAAGTTGTTGCAATAAGAAATCCCAATGGCAATTTAAGGATATATGGGAATTACAAAATAGGGGTGAATCATGAGATATACTCGGTTTCATTCCCCTTGACTAACATAAAAACTGCGACTGATAAAGAAGCAGATATTGAATACTTTGCTGAGATTGACCTAAAATCAGTGTCTAACCAAATAGAAATTGACAAAAAATGTCAAGAAATTACTATAATTAACACTCCTATCATCTTACTGAGATATATTCTTATTTTTAAAATTCCATTGATTTTAGTTCATAAAAATCACAGAAAATACAATCGTAAATAGACCATCACAAGTTCATTCCATGTTTAGTCACTATTTTTTTTCTAATATTATTCTTTAAAGGACTCTTTTTTTTTTTTGTCTTCCAGAACATCTTTAACTGTTGATCGTAGACTCTTGTCAGAAAATGTCAGATAAAAAGTGCAAGAACAAATTTATTGCAGCCGATAGAAAGACAGAAATAAGGAATAATATTGAAAGGAATTTTGTAAAATGCTTCACACTTTAATTATCCCATTCTGCAATGGCAGGATTGCTTAGAAAAGAGATAATTAAGACAAAAAATACTGAATGTGTTTGTCATTTAACTGAAAAGAGAAAGAAAGTAGGAAATTAGAACTGTTTTACTAAGATTTCAACATCAACTGTTCATCTAGATGAAGGAAGAAAAAAAGAAAAAAGATGTCTTCATCTGGATTCAATTGCCCAATGGCTGATTACGTTCTCACTAGAGCTTTAATTCCGATATTTAATCTTTAATTTTTTGCATTTCATCTTGGACGATTTGAACAGTCTTATTTTAACCAGAGGGTGTTGCAAGATGATAATGGTTGTACAATTAAGGAACAAGAGTATTAATTCATATATTCTCATTTTTTGTATTTAATTAGCAAAACAAAAAAAACAAATTAATCTTTAATTCTGATATTTAAATTTTAGCATCAACTACATAACACTGTTGTTTCCACTATACAAATGAACAACTGATTTAACAAAAATTCATTTGGCATTTAAAAGCAGATTCATCTTCTGTAAAAGATTATTTTTTTACTTATAACTTCAGAGAAAATTTCATAAATTGCAGTAAAGTTGGGAGCTGATGGTAAGTGTGATGCTCCACTTTAGATGCAAAAATAATCTTCCAGGTCTAGTGCTAGTGAAAAGGGGATAGGCTGCCTGGTTAATACCGACAATAGGTCACTGTCAACTTTACTACAACTGGTTTGAATACAGATTTTCCTTTTCCTAAACGAATTAACTTAGCTGGTATTTTTTAACTATAGATGGAGGAAGTACTGATGGGTTTATGCTTTTTCCCAAAAACATTAGCGTAAAGTGAAACACAAACAGCTTTATGTAAAATAATGAGATGTAAAAATATAGAAAACCCAAAAATTGTAATCATACATTAAGTAATAGAGTAAATTTGGATGACTTGTGAAAGACTTCTGATTGGTCAAAAAGTGTCAACTGTGCAAAGAGTGAAAGGGAGATAGTGAGAGGAGAGGGTCACTTTGAAGTTTTGAAAGTGGATGGACACAAGAGGGGAGAGTCTGACTGAGGTGTTCATTTGGTTTGGTTTGGTTTGTTTTACAGCATATCAACCTCAGTGGGTCATTTAATGCCGATAAAGTTTTGAAATGAATTCATTCTTAATGGATACCCAATTTTTTTTATAAACACATTTTTCTATTTCACCCATAGATGGGACCCTAACAGGTACTACCATTCCCTGAGGTGTTTGAAGGAGATGCATCACAATGGGGGTGAGTCTGTTCAAGACCCAAATCTCCAATTTGATGTGAATTAAAATAAAGAGCTAATAGAGAAGTGAGCCTACCCAGCTACCCAGATCCAGAATAGCAGATACCACAGATCCAGATAAGTATAGGAATTACATACTCATTCAATTCGATGCCACATCACATATTCAATTTGATTCCTAATGACTTTTACAATCTACAACTCCTTAAATGATCCCATTGCATAACATACATGCAGGTTTTGTACAAGGGTTGATGATTGCCTTTCCTAAGATAATAACTGTTTTACCCAACATGCCTCCTGCTGGAGGGAGAATAGTTGGATTCATACCTTTCCCAAGGGTATTAATGCTATGTGAAATGTGGCTTCATCCAAGATTTGAACTTGGGTCAACAAGTCCATTTCCTACGACTATAATATACTTGTCTAAGTGGCCATATATTGTTCCTCTCTGAATGTGTCATGTATTTATTAATATGCATTCAATGGAATGTGTTATGTGTTTGAAAAGAGGAGACCATACATGTGTGTGCACTTTCATCAGAAACTTGTTATTCTGACAACTGCATGTATGGGAAGAATGCTCACAAGACGGGTGACCTTACCAAAGTTAAAGAACCCAGTCGGTCCTATTTTTTACCCATAGCTTGAGGGAGAACTGATGGATTCATGCCTTTCCCAAGGGTATTAGCACAAATTGAAACACAAACAGCTTCATCCAGGTTTTGCCAAGTCCATTTCCACATATGATAATTGTTATACCAAACATGCCTCCAGCAGAGACAAGTACTTCACTTAGTATTTTAATCTATCTCAGTAGCTACATGCAAACTTACTAAGTTTAATATAGGAAGGAGTGAATAATCTTAATTAGCATTTCATAGTTAACAGCAGTCCATGATGATACTGATGCTTCTATTTTTGAAGGAGTGAATAATCTTAATTAGCATTTCATAGTTAACAGCAGTCCATGATGATACTGATGCTTCTATTTTGAAGGAGTGAATAATCTTAATTAGCATTTCATAGTTAACAGCAGTCCATGATGATACTGATGCTTCTATTTTTGAAGGAGTGAATAATCTTAATTAGCATTTCATAGTTAACAGCAGTCCATGATGATACTGATGCTTCTATTTTTGAAGGAGTGAATTCTTAATTACAATTTTAGATTTAACCGTAGTCAATGATGATATGCTGCTTCTATTTAGGAATGAGTGAAGGATTCTAATAAGCAATTGACAGTTAACTGCTGTCCATGATGATATTGCTGCTTCTATTTAGGAATGAGTGAAGGATTCTAATAAGCAATTGACAGTTAACTGCTGTCCATGATGATATTGCTGCTTCTATTTTGTATATATATTTAATAACATGGATGCTTTTCTTTGACCATTTGGTTTCATACACAGCTATAAAAAGCAATCTTCAGGCAAGCGTTTGCTGTGTTTGATTAAAATACTATGTTTAATAAGGCACCAATTTGAAAAAAGAATCCAACTACCGGCACACCAACAATCATCAGTCTATTGGCAGTATAGATGATATCTGATTGCATGTTTGGCATAAGGTCAAGTTAATTCAGCTCCATTTGAGGACTGAATTCACAAACAATGCCCTGTTATTGATATAGAGCAGATGCTTTTTTTCCCTTATATATTAGCTAATATACTTCTCTAAGTGGACATATATTGTTCCTGTTTGAATGTGTCTTTATTAATATACATTCAACAGAATGTGCTGTGCATTTGAAAAGAGGAGACCATACATGTGTGCACTTTCATCGGAAACTTGTTATTGCGACAACTGCACATACGAGAAGAATGCTCACAATCTGCTATTAACTCATCACAAAGAACTCTCAGAATGGTCGACTTTAGAATTTTCAGGATGGGAATGTCAGCTGTTGGGCCTGACCTGGAAATGAAGCCAATCAAGTTTGGACTTTGATTAAATGATTCACTTGGAATTTTACTGCAAAGAATATCGCTGGCTGGCAGTGTAAAAGAAAAAGAAAATCATGTAGTAAGGAAACCTGTTGTTTATATATGCATGAGTTTGTAAGCTTATCTTAGGTAGCACTTGTGCTATTCTGCAACTCAAGGAAGCCACCCTAACAACCCAACCATTTATATAATACTTTTCTTTTTTTTCTATCAAGAAAATTCTTAAACACAAAAACAAAAAACAACAACATAAACTGCAAAATAAAATTAAAAAACTAGACAATTCAGGAACCTGTTGGGTTCCTGATATAATAGTGGTCCATAATAATATTGATGCTTCTATTTAGGAAGGAGTGGATGACTAATTAGTATTTCGTAGTTAACAGCAGTCCATGATGATATTGATGCTTCTATTTAGGAAGGAGTGAATAGTCGTAATTAGCATTTCATAGTTAACAGCAGTCCATGATGATATTGATGCTTTTATTTAGGAAGGAGTGGATAACTAATTAGTATTTCGTAGTTAACAGCAGTCCATGATGATATTGATGCTTCTATTTAGGAAGGAGTGAATAATCTTAATTAGTATTTCATAGTTAACAGCAGTCCATGATGATATTGATGCTTCTATTTAGGAAGGAGTGAATAATCTTAATTAGTATTTCATAGTTAACAGCAGTCCATGATGATACTGATGCATCTATTTTTAAAGGAGTGAATGATTTTAATTACAATTTTAGATTTAACCATAGTCAATGATGATACTCTTGCTTCTATTTAGGAAGGAATAAAGGATTCCGATTACCATTTTATACTTAAATATGGTTCATGATAATGTTGATGCTTCAATTTTTGAAAGAGTGAAGGTTTCTGATTACTATTTCATAGTTAACACCAGTCCATGATGATATTGCTGCATCTATTTAGGAATGAGTGAAGGATTCTAATAAGCAATTGACAGTTAACTGCTGTCCATGATGATATTGCTGCTTTCTATTTTGTATATATATTTAATAACATGGGTGCTTTTCTGTGACCATTTGGTTTCATACACAACTTTAAACAGCAATCTTCAGGCAAGCGTTTGCTGTGTAAAGATGTGCAGGAAAAGATGGTCACAGATAAGCATCCCTGTAATTAGATATATATACAAAAACTAATATATATCTACTATTTATTATTATTATTATTATATAACAGCTCTCTCACAGATATTCAGCACTCTCCAAATAATACTGCATATATTGGCACACCACTAACTCACCAGGAAGATAGCGTTAACCTTACACTGTTGTTATATATATATATATATTTTACTTATATATATATATATATATATATATATATAATAAGTAAAGTTTTTGGAGTGTCCTATTGTTGGAATCAGCTGGACAGCAAGAGAGTCTATCCTGTTTTTCGTTTCGTTAGCACTAGACCAGGGAGATTGTTTTGCTGAGATGAAGCGCCACACCTACTGCCAGCTCACCACTTTACTGCACAAATCAGATTACCCAATCTGTGTTAGTCATGCGCTGGGTTGGTGAGGACTGGTATTGAACCAGGAAACTTGTAATTCCTAGGCAGATGCTCTACTGACTGAGCATTGTGCATATATATATATATATATATATATATATATATATATATGCACAATGCTCAGTCAGTAGAGCACTAAGAATTGCAAGTTTCCTTGTTAGATACCACTCCTCACCAACTCATCGCATGAGCAGCACAATTGGGTTATCTGATCTGTGCAGTAAAGTGGTGGGCTGACAGTAGGTGTGGTACTCTACCTCAGCAAAACAATCTCCCTCATCTATCTATCTCTCTATATATATACACTAGACAAAACATGACCCATTGGGTCACCCATTAAGCTCTGTGTAGATGTGAGATTTCAAAGTGAATTAAATTTTTAAGAATAAATATAATAAATAAATAAATACAGTCAAAGAATTAAAAAATACAACAACATTAAAATCATTTTGTAAGATTTCTAAAAAAGGTAAAATTTGACCTAATTTAAATTTATTCAGAGCCAAGATGTTGAAGCTACTTGTTTTCTTGCTTATGAAATTTGACATCCAAATAGGTTTCATAACTCTCAATCACTCTCACTCTACTCTCCATAAGGAACTAACATATATAATGAGGAGGTAATCAAGATATACATAGAGAAGGAGAAAGTGATAGGCAGAAAGTGATGTGAGAGACAGGTCAATTTTTGACTTAATTGCAAATTACGACTAATTAGAAACAATTAAAATAATTTTTTCAAACATAACTCAATCCTAGAACAAAGGAATAATTTAGTATAATTTTTGTGTCATTAAATTAAACAGTAAAAATATCTTTAGGACACAAAGATAGATTCACTCAGCTTTAGTTTAATAGTAGACATATGCAGTGAAGGCGGCATGCAATGAAAATTGTGCATGAGATATTTTAAGTAGAAAGTCCTGCAGTTAGTCCAGAAGCAGGGGAAATTCTGAGATGACAGGGCTGCCGAGTATATATATATGTATATGTATATGTATATATACATATATATATATACAGAATCACACAAACTTTAATTGAATGTCAAAGGCAAAAATTTTTTTTTTTTTTTTACTTAGCCATTTAAGTTCATCTATGATTGAACTGAGGTCAATGATGAGTGTATTGAAAAATTGATCAATATTTTTGTTTAAGCACTTTTAGTGATTTGTTTAAGCTTTTTATCAAGATCAATAGCGTAATGGGTTAGGGACAATAGCTGTGATTATAAGTGTGTTGTTTTTTTGTGTTTTTTTTTTAAATCAACTTTAAAAATTTTGACATTTGTGTGTTATGATTTCATGATGCAAAAAGCAACATAAAAACAAGGTTCTTCTCTTGGCAGAATGCATTAGTCATTAAAAACTTTTAAAATTCCAATACTTTGGTTTGAAAGAGAAGAGCTGATTCAGCTTTAGGCTGTTTATATTTATAGTAAAGGTTTCAATAATCTGAATCTGAAATGATTTTATACTTGTCTGTGAGCTTATAATATATATATATATATATATATATATATATATATATATATATATTACTATCAAACTATTTTCCAAGGTTTTTTTTCTTACCACAAGGTTTTACTAATAAGATTAGTGTATATATATATATATATATTATTACAATGGATATTTGGTGTCTGTCTTTAATGGTAACTATATCACTACATGTGTCACAATATCCTCTGGAATTGAAAAAGTTTATCAATGAGTATTTAATTTGTAGTCAAAATCGTTTCATTAATACATATAAATCCTATTTATTAATGATGTCTCTATGAAAATCTGAGATAGGTTGCCTCAAAACAGCCCATTTTATAAATACATTTAAAATCCTGCAATGTGTCTTATATATCTCTAATATGATTTCTTATATTATTGTTCTATTCTCCAATGTATTAAAATCCTATGAATCCAAAATTGGGGAATTGATAACAACATACCTAACTAACAAAAATAATTTTTAACTTACAATAAAATGTTTTTTTAATGAAAAATTAAAGATTTAGTTTAGCAGGGCACCAGACTGTCAGGAGAAGCAACAGCAACTTGGGTGGATTTGGGGCATGGGAGGGGGGGTTGTGACTCCCCCGGTATGAAACTATGTATGGCCCAACTAGAAGAGGTGTCATTTGCATGGGAGAAGTGGTAATTGGTTGCTGACCCATCACAAGTTTCTGTTGCTTTTTGAACAGCAGGTAGTGTAATTTTTTGGCTCTGTGCAGATTTGAAAGTAATATTTTGGACCCCTTTTTCTTTCTGCATTTGACATTGGACTTGCAATTTTGGATATCAAAACCTAAATATGGACTTTGTTACTGACACTTAGGTTTATATACAGAGTTTATATATTTAGCTCACTTTCATATATAACATTTTGGTTTTGTGTTCAGTTTTAGTGTTCATATATGAGGGTCATTCAATAGATAAGGTGAATTTTGCCCCAGGAGTTGCTAATACAAAGCACTATTCACAATTGCACCTTTCTCTCTCTCTCTCTCTCTCTCTCATATATATATATATATATATATATATATATATATGGGAGTAAATATGGAAAATAAATCCAACAATATAAAGAAAATTTGAAAAAACAAGTGTTCCAAAAATAGGATGAATTTAATTATCGATGTTTAAACATTTCGGTTTCATTAAACATTCATCAGGATGTATCTTGGGGTGAAGAAAATGATGGATGTTTTTATAGATGACAGGAGATGAAAATCTTTTTAGTGGATCACGACTTGCCTTTCAAAAATATAACGCTGATCAAATACAGTTACACAACTAAAAAGATTTTCATCTCCTGTCATCTAAAAAAATATCCATCATTTTCTTCACCCCAAGATACATCCTGATGAAGGTTTAATGAAACCGAAATGTTTAAACATCGATAATTAAATTCATCCTATTTTCGGAACACTTGTTTTATCAAATTTTCTTATATATATATATATATATATATATATATATTGTTGGAGAAGTGTGATGTAATGGTTAGAGTCATAGGAAATGGACTCGTCAACCCGAGGTCAAATACTGGACAAGGCTGTTTACATTTCACAGTGCTAATACCCTTGGGAAAGGTGTGCATCCAAATACTCTCCCTCCAGCTATGGGTAAATAGTAGGGCAGACTGTGCTCTTTAATCTTGGCTAGGTAACTAGTTTAGCAGAAGGAAAACTGAATTCAAACCTGTTATTCTGTTTAAGAAATTGACCTTGTGTCACATCCTGCTCATGTGGAGGGGTTTGTAATAATGCAAGTTTTGCCAAAGGAGCTGGTAATATGAAGTACTATTTACAGTTGCACCCTTTTCTTTATATATATATATATATAAAGGGTTTGTAATAAGCATTGTGTATATATAAGGCTGTCACAATGCGAGTCTATGATGTTTTTGTTAACCTGTCATTTATTTCTCAATATTTCGGGAAGAGACTCCCATCCTCAGAAGAATACTGGAACTGAAGTTGTCTTAGCGGCTGCTACATTCGTTCTGCTTGGGTCTTCCAAATTCTGTGTGTGTATGTGTATGGTTGGGGTGCTTGCTTATGTGTGTGTTGTGTGTGTAAGTGTGTGTGTGCGCGTGCTTGTGTGTGTAAATGTAAGCATATGTGTGTGTGCGTGGTGCTTATGTCTGTGTGTCTGATCATTTCTTTTTATTTATTTTATTACTATTCCAGATTTGTTTCGCCTCTAAGCAAGGTTTTATTTTTATTTTATTTTATTTATTTATTTTTTGTTTGTTGCTTATTAACAGATCTGATCTCTTTTTATTGCTATGTGTCTGAGACTAACATTCCAGATGATCAGACACACAGACATAAGCACCACGCACACACACATACGCTTACATTTACACACACAAGCACGCGCACACACACACTTACACACACAAACACACACATAAGCAAGCACCCAACCATACACATACACACACAGAATTTGGAAGACCCAAGGCAGAACGAATGTAGCAGCCGCTAAGACAACTTCAGTTCCAGTATTCTTCTGAGGATGGGTCTCTTCCCGAAATATTGAGAAATAAATGACAGGTTAACAAAAAACATCATAGTTACCTTCTTTTTCTTTACACTCGCATTGTGACAGCCTGGGTCATTCTACTGTGGACACCTACACATGGACACACCAACCAGCAAAGAATTACATTGATCAGCTCTGTGCAGATACTAGATGTTGTGAGGAGGACTTGTAGGAATGATAACCAATAGTGATGGGTGGTGTGAGAGATTCATATGAATCCATGCTATATGATGATGATATAGGAGATAGAGAAAGTACAGTTATAATCCACTTGAATTGAATAAACCACTTTTGGCCCCAAAATAAACTTTAGTTTGAGAGAGAGAGGGGGGGATAAAGGCTATCCAACAATAGCATAATCCTCTTGCTTAGCATAAAAGGACTTTTGGCTCAACAATGAGTTTTAGTTTAAGGATAGTGTAGATGCAGATTCAATGGTGCTTGGTGACTGTCAGTTTCCCACCTGAATGATCATTAGAGCAATCTACCTATGTTAACCTAATTCGGTTATATAAGTAAAAGAAAAGTCGACAGGGCGGCCTAAAGTCGATATCAGCAAGTCAGCGAGGGAGTCTATCCCCCTTTTCAATAGCGCTAGACCAAGGAGTTTTTAGCATCTGAGGTGGAGCACCACACCTACCATCAGCTCCTTACTTTACCGCACAGATCCCTGTGCTACTCATACGCTGAGTTGGCGGGGACCAGTATCGAACTAGATAAAGATATATAAAGAGGATAGATATAGTACAGTCATAATCCCTTTTGGATTGGATAAAACCACTTTTGGCCCCCCCCCCCCAAAAAAAAAAAAAAAAAAAACAGGCTTTAATTTGAGATAGAGGATAGGTTTTGCTTATTGGAACTTTTTTGAAATTTAAGAAAATATTTTGTTATCCATAGATAGCATGAAATGGTAAGAGGCTACAGGAGGCTACATCTATACATCATGTGTCAGGTCGCTCAATGTACTATGTAACCCAGTACTACCTATTTCATAGTCAAATAATCATTTTGTATGGTGAGGAGGGTGGCTAGACAACTTGCAGAATGAAAAACAAGACCTGTAAAAGGGTGGAGAAAGCTCTTTACTCAACGGCCATCTGGTATATTTTTTCTAAAGTCCAACCCCTCCTCATAGCAGCAGGGTTGTGTAAACTTGGTAGTGTCAACAGAGCCCTGCCATCAGGAACTCAAGTTCCTGGTAGGGCCTTCAAAGTGGACAGGTCTGGCACCCCATGGTATTAGGGACACAACCCAACCAAAGAGGCTCTGGTAAAAATTTCATAATCCCTTTGAATTGGATAAAACCACTTTTGGTTTCAAAATAAACTTTATGGTTATTTCCTAGTTGAGTAACATGATATTACAGGGTGACCCAGAAAAAACAGAACCCAAATTATTTATTTTCTCATTAAACTAACCCTAAACCCCAACCCTAACTCCAAACCTAATCCTAACCCTCCTAGTTGAGTAACATAATATTACAGGGTGACCCAGAAAAACAGAACCCACAAATTTTATAATAAAACTTAATTTTAATTTTTTTAAAGTTTAAGTGCAACAAGGGTTATGGTTAGGGGTTAGGTTTGGGGTTTAGGGTTAGTTTAATGGGAAAATAAATAATTTGGGTTCTGTTTTTCTGGGTCACCCATGTTACTCAACTAGGAAATAACCAACTTTATTTTAAGAGAGGATAAGTTTTGCTTCTTGGAACTTCGTAGTATTTTATTTTTGAAAATATTCTTTATCCATAGAAAGAAAATCTAAATATAAAATGGTGATTGCACTGATGTTCAGCAGGACACAGAATATTGTTTTTGTTCAAACAGAAAAATAAATAGAAATTAAACCGGGTACAACCATCAATTTCAGCAAGGATGAAATGCCGGAGAAAATGAACAAAAACAGAAAAATATTTTTCAAAATGCTTATTGTGCAAATATTCATGTTAACATTGACAAACATCGAGTAGATAAAAAAAGGAAGAAGTTGCAAGAGAAATTTTTGGATTTGTTTTCCTCTCATATGAAAAGAAAGAACCCAGGAGAATGTTGTAAAAAAATCATTACCAAAATCAGCACCACCACTTTCACTTCTCAGAAAAAAATGAAGGTAATGTCCAATTTTGTTTTTCGATAGAAAAACCTTTGTGTAAGAAAAGATGACTAGATAATAAATACTTGCGTAAAAAGGGTTGGGTGAAGGGAATTGAAAACACTGTTTGATATTTTACTGAAAAGAAAATATATGTTTATGATACTTACTGATCATGAGTTGTTTTTATTATTGAAAAGATTGAATTATACCATTTGTGTGTGAAGGAAGAATTGCCTGCATATCTTTATATGTACTATATATAAGAGATTGTTTGTATATATGTACAGCTCTATACATTTTGTACAAAAGATCATGAATGAATTTAAGTATAAACACATATGTAAAATGCAAAGATTGTTTGTATATATATATATATATATATATATATATATATGTAAGTTAGGGTAGGGAAAATAAAGTCAATGGTGCTTGGTAACTGTTAGTTTCTCATGTGATTTTCAAACCAAGTCAAATTGGTTTAAATATCACATTGGTATAGACATAGGCAATAGTTACCAAGCACCACTAATTTTATAACTTCACTACCCTAACTTACATATGATCTATCATTGATATTGATCACGCTCTACTTATAAGTATAGTAAACTATATTATCAATGTTTATATATATATATATATATATATATATATGTATAATTTATCCAACCTCTATGCTCAAGCATGATGCAACACTAGGTCAATTTTTGAAGCAGAGTTTGAATTCAGAGGTTTTCTACTTCTAAATTGGTCACCATACCAAGGTTAAAGAGACCAATCTGTTTTACTATTTAGAACATTTTTGAACTTGCCAGTACAAGCATTGGAGAGATAGTTTAGACTTCAGTCTCTAGTTAGCTGTCAAAGAATGAGGATGCAATAGTGCCTCTTGTTTGAGCTGCATGGTTGAGAGTTGTTAACTAAGAACAAACTAACAGCACAGGACATCTCAACCAACATCTTAAGAAGACAGTCAAAAACATCTAAAAAGATAAACAGAACCAGCTAAGTTAGAAGAGCTACTCAGACCAAGCTATACAAATTAAAAAATACAAGCTAGAAGACTATCTAAGAAGAAATATAGATGTATACATCCATGCGTATATGCTCATACTAAGTATACTGGCTATGTAACAATAGTATGACTTGTTTGGTTTGGTTTGGTTTGGTTTTACGGCATATCAACCTCAGTGGGTCATTTAAAGTTTTCAAATAAATCAGTTTCTAATGGATAATACAATTTTTTTATAAATACATTTTTCTATTCAACCCATAGATGGGACCCTAACAGGTACTACCACTCCGGGTCAGAGTGGACCAGGAAGCAATGGTGATGAAGGGGTGCTCCACATTCCCCAAACCTCCAGAACTGGAACCTCACCATCAGATAGAGTTTAACGTCATTCCCAGGACATGTAGACCCGCAGCCACCGCCTTCTAGCACCCATATGATAAAAAGGGGTTGGGGCTTGCCATAAGGGCAATAGGGTTGGGAAAATCATATAAGTGCTAGGGCTCGACCTGACCATCTGATTGATCGGAGGGGGCCTCTCCCACCGCCCGTCTAGCCCAAGATAGGGCCAAAGTATGACTTGTGTTCTTCTATAAAGAATGCTTTGGCATTAAATAACTCACCAAAGTTGATATGCCATTAAACAAGCTAAGAAGAAATACAGATGTATACATCCATGGGTATACCCTCATATTAAGTATGCTATGTAAAGGGATGGTTATATAACAATAGTACCACTAGTGTTCTTCTGGCTTTGGCATTGTATAACCCACAAAATTTGATATGCCATTAAACAATGAAACCAAAACCAAGAAGGAAAAATTCAACTTAAAACCTGGGCAGAATCTATGACATTATTGTATAATTCTTCCTTTATGAGTTCATCTAAAAGTTTGGCTGACTCTACACAAACTCCCATAAACCAATCATCTGTGGGGTAATTTGCTAAGCTTGGCTTACTTTAATGGTCATCATCGACACTGATGGATGAACATTATATATATATATCACACATAACACTTTCCTGGGTCACCATTACCAATAAATGGATGAATTGACTAATGAGAAAAACAAATTAGTAACACTAGTTGGTAAGTATATGTAGATATGTTATTTAGTTTCTTTTCTTAACCCTTAGAACCTAATGTGTCAATACTTAGAAGTACCTATACCCGGGTGGCCTGAATTCTCATTTCTGTATCACTATTGCCTATGATTAACAGTCTGTAAAGCTGTTAAATAATAGATTACAATATTTTACATTGGCTTTCTTTTTTCAGTTGAATGTCTAGGGTTAAAAGACCCATAGGTGCCAGGGGCTCAACTATCATTCTTCTACATGTGTGTCTTTATTCATATACGAGGTGTGTCAGAAAAGTAATGAAACTGTTGTCACAAATAATTCATTTTAAATCCAAACAACAAACTAAATGTTTTCTCCTCCAAAGTAGTCCCCTCTTGAATCTAATGCACTTTCCCATCCTTCTGCTGGAAGTTTTTTTTATCTGGTATGTCCCTCAGCTCCATTGTTACAGACCTCTTGATGGCTTCAATGCATTCAAAACGGGTCTCCTTGATGAGCTCCTTCAGCTTGAGAAAAAGAAAAAAGTTACGATTTGACCTGCCACAACTATTGTCCCTTCCCGTGCACTTCCCAAGCTGAACAAGCTCATCAAGGGGACCCCTTTCGAATGCATTGAGGCAATCAAGAGGTCCGTAACAACAAAGCTGAGGGACATACACTCTCATACCCCATCTATGTGTTAAATAATACCACTATTGCTCTTCTACAAGGATGGTTTTGGCATTACATAACCCATGAAGGTTAATATGCCATTAAACAAAACAAAATGACAAACTGAACCAAAACTCTTAATCATTGTTCATTGTGAAATCACTTTCTTTGAATAGGCAACCCTTGAAAATACTTGCAAAGATTATCTTCCATTTTTCTTTTGAGACAACATGAATAAAAATCTATCTCTTTTTTGTTTTCATCTATTAATTCTCAAGATTAGTGCCCCATTATTTATCATTTGATCTTTATATAACTACCTCTTTTTTGTATTGGCTAACTTCTGCTCTCTGACAAAAAAAGATAAATACTCAGGAGGTTAATTGATGAGACCAGACAGAATTCATCTTTAAAAGTTTTGCAGCCACAGCAAAATATACTAAGCAGCTTTCAGAAAATACTTTATACTTCCTGACACACTTCATATACCTGTGTCATATAAAAACTATTTCTTTGTCAAAAGTTTTGAAATAAACCATAATAATTTGTATTATTTAGTTTTTTTTTACTGTTGTTCTCATCTTTATTGATATGTACACAAGGCTTGATAATTTGTGTTATTTAGATTTATCTTTTTACTGTTGTCCACATCTTTATTATTGTATACACAATGCTTGATAATTTGTATTATTTAGACTTTTTGGATTGTTGTCCTCATCTTTATTATTGTATACACAATGCTTGATAATTTGTATTATTTAGACTTTTTGGATTGTTGTCCTCATCTTTATTTTTATATACACAGTTTCAGCCGATGTTCCCTCCGACCTTCTTCAGATATTTCTTGTCAAATTCAGGATCAAATTGATTAAATAAATGGTTTGCTTTGAAGTTTAATGAAGGCATCCATTTCTGACAAGAATATTCCCAAATTTGACAAGAAACAACTAAAAAAGGCCAGAGGGCAGATTGGCCAAAATGCTGTGAACATAAAAATAAAGACAAGGACAACAGTCCAAAAAATCTAAATAATACAAAAGCTATTTCATCTATAATTTGATATAGATTTAAGATGGCTAGTGTAATGTGTTCCCATAAGAGTGATCCATGATGGTACTGATGCTTCTATTTAGAAAGAAGTAAAGAATTCTACTTAGCATTTCATGGTTATATCAAGAATTTGATTGGTTTGGTTTGTTTTATGGCATATCAACCTCAGTGGGTCATTTAATGCCAATAAAGTTTTTAAATAAATCAATTCTTAATGGATAATACAATTTTATAAATACATTTATCTATTTAACCCATAGATGGGACCTTAACAGGTACTTCCACTCCGGGTCAGAGTGGACCAGGGAGCAATGGTGATGAAGGGGTGCTCCACATTCCCCAAATCTCCAAAACTGGAACCTCACCATCAGAGAGTTTAACGTCATTTCCAGGACATCAAGAATTTGAATGCTTGAAAAATGATATTGAGCATAAACGAAGACCACACAAAATTATCACTCAGTTGCAAATTGGACTGGAATTACTCTATTCCTTAAAAACATTATAAGTGACTTTCATGTGCCATTTTTTTCTGGTTTATGGTTGCATATACAAACATATTGAGAAATTTTAGGGTTGGTTTGATCTGTTGGATTTTTATACCTCTTGCTGAATCATTCCAAATAACCTGGAGATTTAGAACACAACTGAATTGCCAGTTATTTACATTTAGTGAAAATTTCACAAAAATTGGGTTTATATTTTATAAGATGTTGAGGTTTTAATTTTGGTTCCTCAATTTTGTCTGCTACTGTATATATACAGTCAATGCCAAAATTGTTTGTATACACATCAATTTTGAATATTTTTATAAATTTCTTAATTTCCTTAGATGAATTTCCCTAATTTTGGACTGTTGATATTTGAATGAAAAATTAAATGAATCATAACTTTATCCATATACCAAATAACCTGCAGATTTAAGGCTCAACTAAACTGCCAGTTATCTACATTTAGTGAGAATTTCAGAAAAATTGGGCTTATATTTTTTGAGAGATCGAAATTTTAATTTTTGTTTTATAACTTTGGGTCACAACTGTATATATAAAACTGAAATTCTCATTTTATATATCTATTTGAATAAATGCAAATTTCTTGGTGTTTTTGCAACACTGGAAATATCAAAACAGCTTACATAATGTTAAACTATTATTATACATGATCAATGTGCAATGAGCATTATATGTAGACACAAATGGCATTTATCACATAAACACTGTTGTATTCATTCATAGCTTGAAAGTTGTCTTTTATTCAAAATTAATTTTTTTTAAATGTCTTTTTGATGACAATGTGAAATTATAAGCTTTTTTTTTTTTTTAAACAATATTTGAACACTTAAATATGTTGAATAATATAAACTTTCAAATTAAAAGTCTTTATTAAGAAATCTATATATTACAACTAATGTTCTTTAATTGTATGACTGTTATCATCTTGCAACACCCTGGAATTAAAAATGAGACTGTCCAAATCCTTCAAGATGAAATGCAAAAATGTAAATCCTGATTATCTGGTGTTGCTTACCTGCTGAAATCTTATTTTGTATGAGTATCGTAACCTCAGCTAAATAATGGACCATTTTGTTTTTATTATAAAGAAAGAAAGGTAAGAAAAAGGAAAGAGAGAGGGGGTTAGCACCCAGAAGCGATAATGCCAATCTGTTTTAATTGAACCTAATGAAAAGAAAGAAACAAAAAAAAAACAAAAAGAGTGAGAGAGAGTTAAATTAAGATATTATACTTTTTACTCATTGAACTATTTAGCAATAGCTCTTAAGTAAACATATCAAACATTGTAATAATTGAATTATCATACAGTGGTATATCCACTGGTCCTGCTATTTCTTTTATTCTTTTAGTAGCAAAACCTTGCAGATTTAAAGCACAACTGAACTGCTAGTTATTTACATTTAGAGAAAATTTAAGAAAAATTGGCTTATTTTTGAGATATCAAAATTTTAATTTTTGTTTCTTAACTTTGGTCGTTACTGTATATATAAATATATATACCTGCTATTTCTTTTATTTTTTTAGTAGCAAAATAAAATAAAAACATGTTCACTATTAAGAATTTTAAATTTTATTTGTTTAATTACTAAAAGAAATTATCACATTTCTCAAATTGTCATTCCTTGATTTTTTGTTTAACAGTATATATCAGAAAATAAGACACTAGCAAGACTTGAACTCTTATTTCTTCTTCAAAATAGTGAAGTGAGAGCAGCTGCTTTACCAATTAGGCCATTAAGACCAATCAAAATAAAATTAAAAACTTAATAATTGGTAATGCTTTGCTTAAGAAATTTTAATTTTTCTTTTACATTTACTTAACATTTACTTTTTGGTTATTTTTCTCACATTGTTGCTAAATCTAATTTATTTGCTAAACATTCATTTGATTTAATAAATGGATGCAAAAAGAATTTTTAAATTCCCAAAGAAAATAACATTATCTAACATTGTCATGAATAAATGAAATTATCTGAGAATATTATGTTACAAAAAACACTTACAAACTTCATTTACATTAATATATTTAGATATTTTGTTTTTAAATTCAATACTTTTGAAAATAAATTGTTATTAAAAATAATACAACAAAAACTAAAAAACCACTTCGTTCTCTACAAACCAAAAATAAATAAATAAATCATGACAAATCCTACATGTGTATTTTAGAAAAGAATTAACCCTTCCCACACTGATGGCTGGATATATTTGCTTCAAATTTAAATTTAGGTTACCCTAAAACTGTTAAAATATAAAAATAAATTCAGCTTGGAAAGGGTTAAATGTTGTGAAATATTTCAATGCTATACTTGAATTTATTTATTTATGTATGTATATATATATATATGCTAATACACTACTGATATACACACTTCTTCTGGTGGTTTTGTAGTGCTTGGATCCCATTGGCCCAGAATGTTATCAACAGCAGATAGGACATTAGCCAATAAACTTTTCAGACCATCCTTGCATATATATGAGAGGGAGATGCTGATACACTATAATGTATAAATTTAATAATGTTCATATACACAGATCATAATGTGATACAGCAAATCCAATTGATCGACAGAATTCTTGTTTCTAAGGAAATGGGGAAAAAATTGCAATTATGTCTATATAAAAAAGAAGAAGAAAGCCAAACATTGCGAATATATGTTTCTTTATGGCTGACACCTGCATTCAAACAATCAACTGATAGAAAAATGATTATATTTCCAAGTTTCTTCTGCTCATCACTTGGATCAGGATAATTCCAAATAATTATCATCATCAAAGATAAAAACATCAGGACCTTTTTATATGCCAAAGTTTTTTTTTCTAGTTTTTTTTTTTGTATAAATAGGAGAACAATCACCTTTCCATTAACGACCCTCTTTGCTCAGGTACACCATCCACTTTGTATGCAAGATGAGTAAGAAAAACACAAAACTTGCAGTACAACATGAAAAATAGGAGATAAAAGATACTTTCCTTCTTTTGGCATTATTCTCCTGAATTTATTGGGACATAAACAGGCTACAGGTCATATCCTATGAATTAGTTTATATTTGATCCGAAGTACTTTAGATAGGTATTACTCAAAGACAGATAAAGAAGAAAAGAGAGCATAGAATTTAATTCATGTCTGGTAACATGAGGATGTTTGTTATTCAAATTATTATTAGTATTATTATTACTACATTGTTGCTTAAAGAAAGAAAAAGAAAAAAGATAGCATAGAATTTAATTCAGGTTTGACAACATGAAGATGTTTGTTATTCAAATTATCATTACATTGTTGAAGCCTTTCAATATCGGATGTAACTTTGAAGAAATTTTTCCCAAAATGCAAAGGTTGAATTATTAGGATTCATGATTTCCAACTCGGTTGGTTTATGTTCCACTCTCAGAATTTTGTAAGTGCCACATTAGTCTTTGAATTCCTACTGCAAAATATCAATGATCAGAGAATGGAATTATTCAAAAGATCTGGAATTACTATACTAAGTAAAAGAGTTCCAGGATGTGAAAGTTGGTAAATGCTATTTAGTTTTATCTTTTTAACATTTTCAATTTTCAACTTACAGAAATGTGTGATTTTTAGACAACAATAGCTAGATACAGATACAGATATATAAAAAGCTAGATAGGTTGATATATGCAGAGATAGAAAGATATATACTTATATATCATACTAGGGGCCAGTTTAGCTCAGTCGGTAGATTACTGGGCTAGGGATCCAAGGTTCCTGGTTCGATACCGGTTCCCACAAACTCAGGGCATGAGTAGCACAGATTAGGTAACCTGATCTGTGCAGTAAAGTGGGGAGCTGACGGTAAGTATGGCGCTCCACCTCAGCAAAAAATCAATCTCCTACGTCTAGCTATTGCGAAAAGGAAATAGTCCCCCTCGCTGTCTGGCTGATATCAACAATCGGCCACTCTGCCAAATTTACTTATCATACTAGATGATTCATGATCCCATTGGATTCCTGTTGCTACAACAGTCCATGATGATGTTGATGCTTCTATTTAGGAAGAAGTTTTCTAATTATGGATGCTTGTATTCCTTTTTTTTTTAGCACAGGCATGAATCCACTTTTCCCTGCACTGTTTCATTAACAAATATCCTCAGAATTCATAGATAAAGTCAAGGGATATTCATACTTAGCCAAACCAATTTATTTATTCTACTATCTGGTCAGATAATATAGCAATATTAGAGTGGTTTCTCCAAGAGCCAAATCAACAATTCAACTATCAGGATATTAGTCTTAAAGACATTTCCTTAAAATATTATCTGATTTCTCTGATAAAATAAAACCATAATTCTTCTAAGCCATAGCCTTATCAGTACTGTTGTGTGGACTTTAATGAAGTACTTGGAGAAAAGCTAGATAGAAACTACACAAAGATGCTGCATGTTGTTTTGAACAAATCCTGGAAGCAGCACACCACTAAACAGCAGCTGTATGGTTACTTGCCTCCTATCACACAAACCATCCAAATAAAGTGAAAAGGACCACTTTTTTAATGCAAATAATATCAAAGATCTATTTGAAAAAGTCAACATAGATGACATTCTATCCTTTTTAAGAGAAACAAAATTATACCAAAAAATATAAACAAAAACCTGATCAATACCATGCAAAAATAATACCTAAACACAATGCCTGACGATGCTAACATATCTTTAAAACCATTAACTAGTGTAAATATACAACATACATTGTTTGCTAACCTCTAGGTATGAAATAACCCTAGATATGCTGTTAAAATCAACCAACCAGCCAAGACATACTGGGTACTGCTGGAGAAGTAAGGATGAACTCATCAACAAAGTATTCTAGATGGGCTCCTATATATGGACACACCAGTGTTGGCCAACCGGTAAAAACTTACATTCATCAGCTCTGTGCAAACACTGGATGACGTCTAGAGGACTTGCCGGGAAGGATGGCCAAAGTGAGTCAAGGGAATCCATGTTATCAGTACGACATGAGGATGATGATATTTGCTATTACTGAAGACCAATGTCAACATCTACATATATAATAGAGATTCGGTGTCTATCTGTAACCAAAACTACCTTACTGTTTATGTCACAATACCCTCAGGAATTACATGTTTAGCAATGAGTATTTTATTAATTGTCAAAATCATAAATACATAGAATAATGAACAACCCTGTACTATATATACTCAGAAATTAAGTATGCAACATTAAATGGTCCACATTGTTTGTTAAAATAGGTTTTAATAAATATATGCCAAGTGTTATTAATTTATATATAGTTTGTTTTATTCTAATACCTATTAAAAGTTATCTAACATATAGAGTTTTACGAGAAAATTATTTAAAAACAAGAAATAGTCACATAATATTCTTCTATGTTGAATTTGAAGATATCATTGTATTTATCTGTATCTAATTTAGGTTTGAGCATGTCTAAGATTTCAAAGATCTGTTTACATTTTTTTTCTTTTACAAAAGAGCATGGCCAAAAAATCCTTTTACATAATTTTGGATGTCGATAAAATCGAGATAGAAATCTAAAACAAGTATATTTTATTTTTTACACTGAAATTAAAATATTCATTCAATTTTAATAACATTTTTTAGAAATATGTAAAAATGGATGTATTTAAAAAAACAAACATTGTCTCACTGGAGTGAATATGATGCTTTTTAAGTAATTCCTTTTTTTTTTAATATTGATTGCTTTATTTTTTCCAACCTCCCTCAGGCAATATCTTTCAAAAATTAATTTTTACACTACCCAGACGGTGGATTGATTTTTATTTTTTATTTTTTATTTTTTTGGTGGGGGGCTAGTTTCCATAAAGATGTCTATTGAAATACTGGTATATCCTTTCAAATAAGGTTTATTTTATTGAATCCCTAATAGGGTCTTATCAGTGGGGACATTTGTAAACAGGCTAACTGACAATGTCCAAACTTGGCATCTAGTTTGAATGAATGGGAACACCTCTAATTGTCTCCACTAAGTGAACAGAATTCTTTACATGAAACAGAGACTTAACTGCTAGTTGGTTGATAATATCTATCAGAAATCTTCTCAATAGATGACATGCAGAGCCCCAACAACTGACTATAGGCCTTAATTGAATACTGTCTTTCTGCGTTCTGATGGTAGCTTACTGTATCCTTAATTCAATTGCCTGTATTCAGTGCTCATGAACAGAGATCACTTTACTATTTTCCTTATTTTCATCTCATTCCTTCGTTTTCCTTACTTTCATCCTCTTTTCAGTCTTTCATTTTCTTTACTTATTCCATTCATTCATTTTCTTTACTTTCATTCTCTTTTTTCTTCCTTCATTCTCATTCCTTCCATTCTCTTTTCATTCCCTCCTTCATTCTCATTCCTTCCATTCTCTTTTCATTCCCTCCTCATCTTTTATTCCTTCATTCTCATTCCTTCCCTCATTCTCATCTTTTATTCCTTCCATTCTCTTTTCATTCCCTCATTCTCATTCTCTTTTTATTCCTTCATTCTCATTCCCTTATTCTCATTCTCTTTTTATTCCTTTATTCTCATTCCTTCCATTCTCTTTTTTCTTCCTTCATTTCTTTCATTCTCTTTTCATTTCTTCATTCTCTTTACTATCATACTCCTTTTCCTTCCCTCATTCTTCTTACTTTCATTCTCATTACTTCATTCTCCTTACCTTCCTTCATTCTCTTTTAACTTCCTTCATTCTCATTTCTTTAAACTTCCTTTCATTCTCATTACTTCCATTCTCATTACTTTCCTTCATTTTCTTTAATTATCCTTTCATTCCTTTATTTCATTTCTTAACATTCTTCTCTCATTCCTATGTTTTCTTTCATGCTACTCTACTCATTTTTATTTTTTTATTTTATATTTATTTTTTTGTTTTCCTCCTTACCCTTATTTTTTTAACCTGACTCTTGCCAATTTTCTGTCATCTCTGAGGCATAAATCAATCAGTTAATCAATAAAGTCTGACAAAAATGAACATCAAAGTTGCACGCCAAAATCATTCACAAGGAACGACTGCAATACAACGTTGATTTTAGTTAATTATCAATTCAGATTATTTGCCATTATTTTTCTTTTTTATCCTTACACATTTTTACCTTTCTATTTTCACCTTTTTTTCTTCTTAAAAAGGGATTTCAATTAAAGGTAATATATTTGTTTCTTGGCACTTAAGCCTTCCAATCAATCAGCTGGTTACATCAAGCCCTAGCACATATATGATTACCCCAACACTACGGCAAGTTCCAACCCTTTTTATCATATATGTGCTAGAAGGCATAGCTGAGAATCATCATGTCCTGGGAATGATGGTAAACTATCTGATGGTGACATTCCAGTTCTGGAGGTTTGGGGAATTTGGAGCACCCCTTCATCACCATTGCTCCCAGGACCACTCTGGCCCAGAGTGGTAGTACCTGCTAGGGTCTCATCTATGGGTTAAATAGAATAATTATATAGAAAAATGTTTATAAATGAAAATTGAGTATCCATTAAGAATGAATTTATTTCAAAATTTTGTCGGCACTAAATGACCTACTGAGGTTGAGATGCCATAAAACAAACTAGGCACTTAAATTTCTATCAATAATTTCCTTTTGAATGGGTATATAAAATGTCCTTTTGTATTGTTTAATTCATTATAATAATATATATCTTCATATTGTGTGTAAATGACAAAGATGAAAGAAGAGAGGATAAAAGATATAAAAGAGAAAATATGTTGAAAAAAATGCTGATTGATGAAGTGTTACAATAAAAAGGACAAAAAAATGGAATAATTTATTATTCAATTGAAAAGAAAAAAATGAAAAAAAAAATAGAATAATAAAAAGAAATAATAAAAATAGAAAAATATAGAAAACATTTAAAAAATGATAAAAGATGAAAAATAGAAGTAGAAAAGAATGTAAAAAATAGAAAAATACAAAGTAGAAAAATATCTAAAAAAAAATCTAAAAAAGAAAAAAAAAAGAAACAAAGAAGTGATTCTATGGAATTGAAGAAAATGTTAATAGGAAGAAAGAAAAACATTTTGGCAGTTTCAACTTCACATAAATAATGAAAGTAAATTTTTTAAAGGTCCTCACCTCAAAAAGAAAAAAAAAAATGGAACCTTCCGATCTGCCAATTACAATAAAAATGTTTTGCCAATTATTTCCTATTTTATCATTCCGCATTACTTTCATGTTTTTTTTTTTGTTTTGTTTTTTTGTTTTTTATATTTCAAGAGAAAAATCTGAGGAAAACCATGTTCACTTGTTATTTTAGTCTGTAAATATTAATTTATACAAATACATCAATCATAACACAAATATCACCATTCCATCCTATATAAATTTTTCTCAGTCCACTGCTAGACACATGTCCTAAGGTCTATAAGACATGAGTAATAGATCTTACACTACCTTGCTAGCCCAAGAGGACTAAAAAAAGTTTATATATATATATATATATATATGGACAGAGAGAGAGAGAGAGATGCAACTTGAAATGTACAATCAATCTGACCAGAAGAGACAAGAAGATTTAATAGTAGAAGATAAGATAACATAAGAATATGACTATCCAACACCTAATTCTTACTGTCTCTCTCACTTTAAAAAGGTGTTCTGTGTATTCCTACTGTTTCCAATGAAAAACTGTTTCCGTTTGGCATAAAAGAATGTTTTTCAGTTAAAATTGTTTTTGAATGCATGCAAACAAATCACAAAGACAAAGTCTGTCTTAGATTGGCATTTACCTGCTCTCTTACCAAAAAGAGGCAAGGGGGTTTTTGTACCCAGTGACTGGGGAAAACATGAAGGAAAATACTGATGGGACCATGCATTGTTTGTTTGTTTTTTTTGGTTATTTTGTAGGTTTTTTTTTAAATAGCCATTGTCTTCCAGTTTTTGACTTTAATAAGAACTGACAAAGATGGACAGAGAGAGAGATACAAGCCAAGACAAAAACCCAGATGAAAACAAAACCCAGAGAGCTCAACCTGCCCAGCAGAGAAAGATAGAAGAATAGAAATATGACATTAGAATTCAATAGACAATTTCTCTGAATTTCTGAGATGAAGCTTGATTATTTGGATTATTGTCCTCATCTTTATTGTTATAATTGGACACATAGCATTGTTGATATAAGCATTGGATTAAGACAGTTCTAAGTGAGTTGTCTCCAAGCTGCAGGTTCAATCCTGGTCAAGGGTGACAGTAATATAGAATAATAATTAACACAGCTTAACACTTGTACGCATCTATAGTTAGTGGAATGAGAACAGGTTACCCCCATGGATTGAATAAAGGGTTGGGTTTAAAGTTCCATGATGGCTACCAATTATGAAAAGAAGATTCCCAAGTTGAGAAGGCTCCCGAGTCCGTCAAGAAATACCTGAAGAAGGCTGGAGTCCAGATAACAATAAAGATGAGGACAATAGTCCGAATAATCCAAATAATACAAATCAATGACAACTATGCCACACCTATGTTGAGAAAGAGAAAATGTTCTTGGGTCTAAAAACTTGTCTGAAAGATAAAGAGACAAAATGAAAATTAAGTTGTTCAATAAAGTTAATCTCAAAACTTTTTTTTAAATTGCCTTTTTACATAATAGACCAAATAAACTTACTCAGTCGTTTTTCACATCAGATTTTCTTATTGAATATCCTGCAATTTAATCCTGGAGTTTCTCTGTCTAAAATTCAATTTATTTTTTGTTTCATTTGAAGGAAACAACTATTCTTTGCCAGCAAACTGATATAAAAATATGACATATTTGAATTCATATAAACATATATAGGATATCTTTGAGATAACTCTGCCATCTCTATTGGACAAGTGTGTTGTTTTCTGCCACAATCACCCTTCCCCCCCCAAAATATCTACTTGCCATATACATGAGATAGCCATTCATGAGAAGTAAATTAACATTTTGAGTTATGGAGAAAACTAGAAATAAAATAATAATAATGAAAATGTTTAATCTAAAAAGCAACAATAATAAGATGGAGTAAAATTAGAAATAAAATAATAAAAATGCATCATTTCAACATTTTCAGCTTTCACTATAGACTATAAAATGTTATAACCTGTTATTCAACAATAATGTAAAAATGTCAAAAGATAATTTATATTTTTAGTTAAATAAAATACACATTGTACTCATATCACTGATTGAAAAATTATCTTTCAATCATTTTTCACAGAAACTGGGTTACTGTCTATCCTTTCTAAATAACCCTTAGGAGTTGAGTGTCCAGTATTTATGCCACTATGTAAAAGTATATACATTCTGGCAGTCTGATTTCTGTCAGGAGAATCCTCATTTCTACATTGTTATGGCCTATAAGGTGATATAACCTGTTATTTAATAGGATTGTAGATTCTTAAATAAAGACATAATATTCAACATTTTCAGCTATGTTTTGTTATGGCCTATGAAATGTTATAACCTGTCATTTAACAAACTTATACACTCTTAAATAACAAAAAAATGAATAACTCTTAAATAACAAACCTTAATATTTAGCATTTTCAACTAGGTTTTGTTATGACCTATAAAATGTTATAATCCATTATTTAATAGGCACTGTTAAGTAACAGGCCATAATATTCAACATTTTCTGCTATCTTTCACTATAGTCTATAAGATGTTATAACATCATATAATAGGCTTATAGACTTTTAAATAATATTAAGCATTTTCAGCTTTCACTATAGACTATAAAATGTTATAACCTGTTATTCAATAGGCTTATAGACTCTTAACAGATAATATTTAACATTTTCACCTATCTTTCACTATGGCCTATAAGATTTTATATCCTGTTATTTAAAAGGGTTATAGATTCTTAAATAACAGATCATAATATTTAACATTTTCTCCTATCTTTCAGCCATGATGAGCCTGAGGGAAGGGAACAGGTGTTGAGGCTCAGCATTCTATGTATTAAAAACATGAACAAGAAAAATCACAAATAGAATTTATCAGCAAAGATCTATAAAATCTCATTATCTCTGCCTTCCTGTTTAGTTCTTTATTCAGCAGGGTGATGAAGATGAAGAAAAAGAACCCTTAAGCAAGTTGCTTCATCAACAATTACTAAAGAGTAATGAATGAAAAAATATTGTATCTTTAATTAATTTTAATTGTTAGCCTTCCTTAATCATACATTTTTTAATTTTCTTTTTTTCAGTTTCTTTCCTATCTCTCTTGTTGAGAGTTTTCCTGGTTAGCACAAAACTGACAACACCAATTCCTGTTTAAATGTCAAGATTAAACAATAATCGAGATAAAAAAAAAGAAAAAAAAGAAAAGCATACGGCTAATCATTTGATATCACAAAAGATTTTTTTTTTTTAAATGGAGAAAAATCATCAATATCTTATTATAATGGAGATTGTGTGTCTATCTGTAACTGAAACTATGTCACCACCAACGTCACAATTCCCTTAGTTATTTATGATATATTCTAAATATTTATAAATAATCATTATTTAATCTTCATTAGCATCTTATTTGTTTACAATGTTATAAAGTCTAGCCGAGATAGATTTGCCTCAAAACAGCCTATATTATTAATGGTTTTAAAATCCTGTGATGTGTGTTATATATAATTAAGAAATAAATGTTCACATAGTATATGGTATGAATAATTTGCACATTTGTTTTAACAAAATCAGGTTTAATGAATAATTACTTGGTGTTATTGATCCCTAATATTATTGGTTTATACTCCAACATATTAAAATCAATCCTATGAATGATTTGATATAGAAACCAATCAAAATATAATTAAAATAAGTAATTTTTTAATATGCGTTCTTATTCAATTTTGTTAGTTTTTCCAATTTAATGTATGTCATTTAATTACAACTAAAATACTTACACCTGGAGAATGCATATGCTTGCTAGTTTCATTAATGAAGGATTTTTGTTTCTGTTTTAAATGTTTCAATGTTTATTTAAATCATCTTTGGAATATTTTGAAATTTAAAAACAAATAATACATGGTGTCTATAGCAGATTCCTAGGAGTTTCCCCAATTTTTTCTAACACAATTTTTGTGGTTGGTTTGTTTTCTGTTTGTTTTATGGCATATCAACCCTTTTAGAGTCATTTAATGCCAAATCGAATCATTTTGATAAATAAAGGACTCAGACTGCTTACAGTACCTGCTGCTGCTTAAGCAGTCAATCAATTAAGTATTGAACAATACTTAATTTCGGTGATCTAGTGGAAACCAGAACTTTCAGCGAGTCTTGACCGTAATCAATTTTTGTGGCATTTTGTCAATCTGACCACATCTAAAAATGCTAATCACTAAAGTAAGGTCAGAGGTTATGTATTTACTCAACACCTCTGCCATGGGAACGATGTGATAGAAGGTCAGTTTTTAAGTGGAGTTTAACAGGTTTGAAATAAGAGTTTTCCTTCTCCTAGACCAGTTGCCATACCAAGGTTAAAGAGTCCAGTCTGCCCTACTATTTACCCATAATTGGAGAGGGAATAGATGGATTCTAACCAGGGTCATCATGTCCATTACATATGATGATAACCATTACACAACCATTGCCAGAGGATAGATGCTAAAAACATTATCAAAATTCAATGTAGAGATTACTAAAATTATATTTATAAGATAGGGCAGTGAAGACTATTGAAGTTCGCAGCGCCATATTGAAGTCAGACAGTCAACAATTGGTTTGAGCAATGTGACTGGCCAAGCCTAACTGCACCAGTGTCAAGACAACTGGTATTTATGGGAATTCAGGACAGTCCACCCATGCATTTGGGTGAGTCCATTCCCTGAGTCCTGATTGGCTGCTTGGTTTGTAGGGTCCTCTGAGGCTCCATAAATCCTGCCACTTTTCAGTGGTCTTTACGGCATCTCAGAATCGTATTCAGTTACGACTGTTTGCCGTCTCGTTTGCAATCGACGGTAATTGGACTTAGTATTCTACAAAGACAAAGTCAATGGTGCTTGGAAATGTCAGTTTCTCAGGTTATGCAATTTTCAAACCAAGTAGTTGGGTTGAAAAATCATATTCGTGATAAACTGACAGTTACCAAACACCATTGAGTTTGTATCTTCACGAGCCTAATTTAGATATATATGTTTTATCAATTATATTAAGCACTCTTTACTTATAAATATTGCAAGTATATTTTATATATATATAAACATAACCGAGCAAGATGTTTATTAAGGCAATACATTAAAATGCCCTAATTCCAAACATTAAGCAATTTCCAACCCAATTTGCAATGGAATGATAAATTTGTAGTGTTGAAAATCCTTCTGATCATTTTTTTAATCACTCTTAATAGAGATAACAAAGAAAATGCTAATTAGAATCCTTCACTCCATCCTAAATAGAAGCATCAATATCATCAGGGACCTTTGTTAACTCCAAAATGCTAATTAGAATCCTTAACTCCTTCCAAAATAGAAGCCTCAAAATAACCATGGACTGCTGTTAACACAGAACAGAAACTCAACAGGTTTAAAGGTCATTCTTGTAAATGAAACAAAAACACATACAAAAATCTAACAGACACGTAAAGAAAGCCAGAAGATACATGTTGAAAACAAATAAATCAAAGCACATTCTAAAACAGAGCAGACACCTGAGGAAGGCTTGGGGGGGTGCACAGTCGAATTGTGGTGAGAAAAAAGAAAAAGACACTCTACAAAGGAGAGGAAATTAGTCAAGAAACTAACCCCCCACCCCCGATAAATGATTCCTTCAGACAAGAACGGTAATCAATATTTGATGTTCATAAAGATGTTATTCTGAAATACTTTCATCCTCTCTCTCTTTTTCACCATGTTTGTGGAGCCTGGAATATGCTGACTTAAATTGGCTGCTGAGGGGGGTAAGATCCTCACTAAAAAGGGGTGTCCTGGGTATGATACTAAATGGCATCAAGCGGTGAGCTCTGGAGAAATGTAGAGTCACCCTTTCATTGCTACTAGATTTGTAAAAATCATTACATGAATAACAGAACTGCTTTTATGGGAGTTTTAAAATGGAGATTACGAATGAAATTAAGAGGAAAGAGCAGAAACAAAATGGAAAAACAAAATAATAAAATTATCTTCTCTAAGTCGTTCTACACTCATTACTCTTTTTCTTTTATTTTATTATCATTTTTGATGTGTTATAAAAGCAAACAGACCAACAGTATTGCTATCCATTTGATTATCATAGAAATCAATCGTTTGGGAAACTTAGAATATTGATATTTAACAGTGTGGCTCATTTTCTTTTTTTTAAATTTAAGTCAGCTCTGTTTATAAGAACATCAACAACTTAAAAAAACTTGTTATTCAGTTATAATAATATCTAAAAAGATTTTGAACTACCTTTGCTATTAGAGCCAGTTTTTGAAATGTTATAACTTGTTATTTAACAGGTTTATACACTCTTAAATAACAAAAAAATGAATAACTCTTAAATAACAAACCTTAATATTTAGCATTTCAAAACCGGCCCTCTCCAACTCAGCATATGAGTAACACAGAGATCTGTACAGTAAAGTGAGGAGCTGATGGTAAGTTTGACGCTCCACCTCAGATGCCAAAACCAATCTGTTTGGTCTAGCTCTAGTGAAAAGTAGATAGACTCCCCCGCCATCTGGCTGATACCGACTATAGGACACACTGACGACTTTACTTACTTACTACTTATGGAGTGTATACCTGTTTAAAAATGATTGTGAACAGATTTTTGTATTGCATAGATTGCAGACCATAAATGTTAAACTGACTTCAGCATAAAATAACCCAACTAGGGTTAATGTGCTGTAAAACCAGCCAAGTGACTGACCGAGAACCTTTCTCTTTTAAAATTATTTTCTTTAAATAAACATTTTAAAATGGCATTTAGTTTAAAAATGATTGTTGTCAACAATTATTTCAACAAGTTTTCACAAACATTGTCTACAGGTTTCTAATACAGCACTTACTGATTAAAAAAAAAACCCATAAATTATACAACTTAGTTCGTTTTCTTCTTTTTTTTTTAGACATAGCCAACATTGTCAGATATAAATGGACTTTCAGAGACTAACTTAATTTGACATAAAAGTGGACAGAAAGGCACTTTCTAGGTTTTAATTATACAATTAACATTTATCTATGTATATCTTCGCACACTGACACACACACACATATGTGTGTGTGAAAGAAAAGGAAGACAGTATGGAAAATCAGTCAATCTGATTTTCAATAGTATTTCTTTCTCAGACCACCAGATTTCATTCCAAACCTTTATATATATATATATATATATATACATATATATATATATGTATTATTATACTAAAGCTGAGCGAATCAGGCTAAAGGCTTTTTTACTGTTTAGTTTAATGACATGAATGTTATGCTAAATTATTCTTTACTGTTAGGATTGAGTTATCTTTTTAAAAAATTCCATTTTAATTGGTTCTGATTAGTTGTAATTTGCAACTAAGTCAAAAACTGAACCGTACCTTACTTTACATTCTGCCTATCTCTTTCCTCCTCTCTATGTATCTTTTTTATTACCTCCTCATTATATATGTTAGTTTCTCTGTGAGTGTAATGAGAGAGAAAGATGGGAGGATTTGAAATGCATTTGTATGTTAAATAAGTATTTTAAGTAAATACTACGTCCACTACAGTCCAGCATGTTACCCACTGTGCATTAAGAGCATTAGTATGTAGTTAATTCAAACAACATTCAAAATGCCGATTCCATTTTTCCTGCTAATAACCATTATAACTGATCTTGAAATATATCAATGAACAATAATTTCTGATAATGACCTGAACATGGATTTAAAAAGCAAATATGTAACAAAAAAAAAAAAAAAAAGAAATATATATATTTACCAACTCCTCCGCACAAGCAGGATGCGACACAAGGTCAATTTCTTAAGCGGAGTTCAACAGGTTTGAATTCAGAATTTTCCTTCTCCTAGACTGGTTACCTAGCCATGGTTAAAGAACCCAGTCTGCCCTGCAATTTACCCATAGCTGGAGAGAGAGTAGGATTCATACCTTTCCCAAGGGTATTAGCGCTAAGTGAAATGCAATTACCACGTCCAGGATTTGAACTCGGGGCGACGAGTCCATTTCCCATGACTTTAACCATTACACTACGTGCTTCCTAAAAAAAAGAAATATAAGAATCCAGAAGAGGGCTCTGGATTGATTTTTCTCAAATTTATTTCCTTATTATTCAAAATTGTTACCATACAAAATAATTTGTTGTAAATAATCATGTAAAAAATATAGGGCGAAAGCAATCTCAGTAATTTAAATTTGGAAATCCAAAATTCCAGGATTTTAAAAATTTGCTCATGGAGTCAGTCTGATTCCAAAATGGTATGATATGTTGGGTTATAGCTTCTAGGAATTTAGTTGAAAAAATGTGACATACTGACATTTGCATTTATTTATATAGAAGATTAAAACAGCATTTGTCTACAATGTAACTAGATTAATTTTTTGGCAGTCATGATTTTTTTTATAGCAGAAACCTTTTAAAAGGAATCGTGCTTGTTCAAAATAGCTCAGCTATGAAAATTTCTTTTAATTCTGCAGCAATATACAAAAAAATATAGAAATGTAACACTTAGATTCACCATCCAGTTAAAAATAATTAAGTTTCAATCATTTGATTTTTATTAAAGAAGCAAAGATGTGAAAAAAAGAAAAAGAAAAAAAATGGTAAGAATGCATTACATTTGTTGCCTGAAACTCTCAGAGAAATTTATGGTAATAATTTTTGTGTGGAATATTTATGAGGAAAACATTTGTATGATGATTTCTGAAACATTGACTCTGGAGACAAATTACATACATCAAAAGCCCCCACCCCACCCCACGCCTTGAAAAAAAAAAGAGATTTGTTTAAAATTGAAAACATCTAAGAAATTGTATGGGTGTCAGTTGAATAGTTTGAAATATTAAACAAAAATTGTTTTATTTCTCATCGTTTGATTATTTTTGGTTGCTGTGATGAAATGATTTGAGATTGCAACAAAAATAAATGAGCTCTGAGTTTTAATAAAATAAAATGCAATTGATTATGAAAGCCGATATCAAAATCGCATAACAAAAGCAGAAAAAAACATGAACAAAAAGCATTGACAGAAAAATCTAACAAAGAAATAATTTATTTCTTGCAGGAATTTCATATATAGATGCAGTGATTGTGCAATATACAATTGTTAATATGATTATTTTATCCTGTTATTTTTTTTTTTTTTTGTTAACAGAAAACAAGTTTATCTATTATTTAAAAAAAAAAAAAAAGTGTTTCCTGTATTTCTTTCCTATAAAATATCGTTTAGCGCATTTTCTGATTTTATCTTTCATTTCAAAGCCAATATATATATTTACCAACCCTTCCGCATGAGCAGGATGCAACATGTGGTATGCAGAGTTTAACAGATTTGAATTCAGAGTTTTCCTTCTCCTAGACTGGTTGCCTAACCAAGGTTAAATAGCCCAGTCTACCCTACTAACCCATATCTGGAGGGAGAGTAGTTGGATGCATACCTTTCCCAAGGGTATTAGCGTTAAGTGAAATGTAAACAGCCTCATTCAAGATTTGAACTCGAGTCTACAATTCCATTTCCTACGACTTTAACCATTACGCCATGCACCTCAAAGGCAATATATAGCGCATTGGTTTTCACAAGTTGGAGTCAGGTGCAGTTCCCATTTGTTTATAAATATTAAATGTCTTTAAAGCCTCAAGATTTTTATACTTCAGATGATCAGCAGCCATTAAGATGCTTTACAAAGTAGGAATGAATAGAAATACAACCACTTAAAAAAAAATTACAATTATGCATATCTATTTATTAATACACTTGTTCCTTAATTTTCCAACTTTTATCATCTTAAAATGCCCTCTGGTTAAAAATGAGACCATGCAAATCATCAAAGTTGAAATGCAAATATGTAAATCCTGATTATCTGGTGTCGCTTATCCACTGAATTCTTATTTATTTTGAGTGTTATCACCTCAGCTAAATAATGGACCATTCCGTTTTTATTAGAAAGAAAGAAAGGACATGCTACACAGAAAAAATATAATAAGAAAAAAAAAGGGTTAGTGGAAAGATAGAGAAAGGAGGTGAGCACGTGGAAGCAATAATACTAATCTGTTTCAATTAAACATAATGAAAAGATGAAAAGAAAGAAAAAACGAGTGAGAGAATTAAATCGATATTGTTCTGCTGTTTATATTTTGAACTATTTTGCAATAGCTCTTTAGTAAATATATCAAACATTGTAATAATTAAATTATCATACTGTGGTATATCTATAAGTCCTGCTAGTTAAAAGAATAAAGCAGAAAAAATATCTTCATGAAAAACAATCTCTTATCTCTAATTGAAAATAAAAATGATTGTTTGAATCAAAAAAGGTGAAATCACCTTTGGATTTACTTGAACTGATAAACATTTATTCAGTATCAAGTGAGAATAATACTTTGATCTTTTTTTTTTTCCAGAAGATTATTTTTCTGCCCAGAGGATATTTTAAATTGTCTCATTATTCATTTGAGAGAAGTTTTACAGCCATTTTCTCATTCATCATGTCAAAAAACAGGATCATATCAAAAGTATGTCACATTTTTAAGTTGTCTATAAAAGATCTATTCAGAGAGCATCTGGCCATTTTGAATAACTCAAAAAACAAAGCAGTAAAACCATGACAGATAGAAAGATACTAGTAGATTGTGATACATACTGGATTGAGACAGAAATAGATACAAGTAGAATGTAATAGATTTTAGATAGATACAAGATTGAGATAGAAATAGTTACAAGGAGATATATATAGATATAAGATTTATGTAGATAGGTATGACATTTAGATAGATAGACCCCAAGTAGATTGTGATAGACATAAGATTTAGGTAGGTGTAAGATATAGATAGATACAATAGATTGTGATAGATATGAGACCAAGATTGGTAGATACGTGAGATAGATAGATAGATAGATAGATAGAATCAGTTTAATAAAGCAATAAAACAATGTGTAACAAAAAGCAGGAGGAAAAAATTGAGAAAATGAATAAGAAAAAAAAAAAGGAAAAAGAAATACTTGGTTGGTTGAATGTTATGGCATGTCAACCCTTGTTGGGATATTTTATGCTGAAGACGTTTTGTTTTATTCATTCTTGATGGTATTCAAATATAAATTCAAACAAATTTTGTTGAAAACAACAGAATCCAGGTTATTGTTTCTTTGTTTAATGGCATATCAACCTTCATGTATTATTTAAGGCCAAAGCCATCCTAGTAGAAGAACAGTAGTGATATTATTTAATCTATAGCTGAGGGATGATAGGATTCATACCTTTCTTAAATGTATTAGTCTAAAAATGAATTTAATAGTATGACTGGAGTTCAAATCACAGTCTAGCAGGTTTGCTACGATGCCCAAAGACTCCCCCCCACCGGCTAGAATGGAGGATAACTGATCTTGGCAAAGGGTTTGTAGAATGGTGCCCAAGAAATAACATGTATAGTAAGGGAAAGAGTTGATGATGTGGTGGACTTTTCTGGTAAAAATAATCAAAGTAATCCTTGAAAAGACTGGGAAAAGTCTTTCTTGAACAGTGGACACAAATTAGCTAATGATAATATACACAGACAGACACATACATATGTGTGTATGTTTCAAGGTAATAAAAATAAATTTACTGGGTTTTTTGAAGCATAAGTGAGTGGTGCAATTAATAATTCGGATGGATTGATACTAAAGAAATACAATTGACTTACCGATTTCGTCTGGACCTATTTTGTGTTAATTTAAGATTTATATAGCTTCTCTCACTCTCTCATATATATATATATATATATATATATATATATATATATATAGAGAGAGAGAGAGAGAGAGAGAGAGAGAGATAGAGAGAGGGGGGTAGATATATATATTAAGATATTCAAGAGTTGAGGATTACAGAGTTTTGTGTTAATTTAAGATTTATATAGCTTCTCTCTCTCATATATATATATATATATATAGAGAGAGAGAGAGAGAGAGAGAGATATGTAGATATATATATATCAAGATATTCAAGAGTTCAGGATTACAGAGTTTTAATCAAAACCTGAGCTTCTTGGAATTTTCCAATTTCCTATGTCTACAACTTAAAGACTTACAATACAAAAGACTTGGATTCATAAAAGGTTGGCGGCACTGAGGTCAGTGCTGCATGAGAAACTGATGAAGACATACAAGCATACAGAGCAACCGGCACTAACACACCTCTCGATAACTGACAACTCTTTCTTTTGGAAAATTTTCTTTGCTTTTATTTTTTATTTCTTCCTTTCTTTTTTTTCTTTTTTTGTTCTAATCCTAACTCTCCTTACTACCTCAATGGTCAGCTTTCCATCCCAAGAGAGAGAAATGCATAACACGAGGGTGTTGGCTTCACATCTCGCTGGAACTTCTCATTCAGAAACATTTTTATGCAAGGAATTACATCTTGTCTTGCAGCTCATGTTTTATTCAGCGGAAGAGACGGTAGAGGGTAATGTAAGACAAAGTCTTCTTCATATGAGAAATGTCCATCTTAGCTAGACCAGATGCAGAAGGCAAACCATGTCACCATGTCTTCCCACGCCCGGTATCGTCACCACAAAACTCATAACAGCTGAAAGATTAATGCACGTGTTCAACAGAGGAATGAAAAGACTTGAGCATCTGCTTGAATTCTTTTCTTGTCATTCAAACGAAAGCAAACTTTGCTTTCTTCAATAAAACTTGCTCCAAAACGTATTCAATTGGTGTAAATGAGTCACATGATCTGCATTGTGAGAGCATACATGTTAATGTTGTGAAAAGAAATAAACTATTCTATAAAATAATATTTTTTATCAACTTCAAGAAAGAAAACATTTTCTTTTCTATATGGCTAAAGCACATCAATACCTGTGTATGTGATCTTGTAATAATCGGATTTAAACAGTTTTAAAATAAATCACAAAAGAAAAACAAAGAAAGAAAGACTATTAGCATAAGAAAACAGTTAAAAAGACCAACATATCTTTTTAAATTTTATTTCTGTGAATCTTTCTTGAGTAACTGCATCAAGAGTTGTCTGTACCAAGATTTGGTGATTGGTTGGATTTTACAGCATGTCAACCCTTATTGGGTTATTTTATGCCGAATATATTTGTTTTATTCATTCTTGTTGGGTATTCAAATTTTTTTAACTTCCATTTTTTTATCTATTTAAGTCATAAACAGGAACAGGTACTACCACTCTGGGTCAGAGTGGACTCGGTAGTAGTGGCAATGAAAGGGTACTCCACACTCTCCAGAGCTCCAGAACTGTAACCTCAACACCAGATGCAGTTTAGCATCATACTTACCACACTAAGACCCTCAGCCACTGCCTTCTAGCACATATGATAAGACAGGTTGGGGATTTGCCATAGGAGCAAAGACAGTCAGGTCAATCATATAGATGCTAGGGCTTGACATGACCAGTTTATTGATCAGAGGGGTCTTCTCCAACTGCATGTTTAGCCCAAGTAATTATTCAAGACGGGTATCTTTATCTTTGTTGTTCTTATTACATTATTCTGGAGGAAATGTTCTTTAGTCTTGCTTAAGTTTTATAATCAGTATTAAAAAATTAGACCTTATATTGGGGCAAAAGTAGGAGAAAATAATTCATGTAGCGAAGAAAAAAAAAGGATCTTATGTAAAGAGAAAATATTTTGATTCATTATTTCATTTTAATGGCATGTCAAACCATCTGGGATTATTTGAGGCTTAAAGGTTATGGAATTGTGTACATTTTACATTTATATTATTTTGTGTACTTGTTTATTAACAGTTTTTACACTTAGTATGTTGGGTTTTTAGATTGTACATCTGAAGACATTTTGTTTTATTCATTCTTGATGGGTATTCAAATTTTTCAAATATTTTTAAAAACTATTTAACCTATAGATTAGACCCTAAGTTACTACCACTCTGGGTTAGGGTGGACCTGGGAGTAATGGCATTGAAGGGATACTCCACACTCCCCAGAAATCCAGAACTGGAACCTCACCACTAGATGCAGTTTAACATCATACCTAGGACACTTTGCACATGCTTATATCATTAACCCTTCAAGAAAACAGATTATGGTGACAATAAAGCAGTCATGTCACCTGACCACATTCGTGCATGAAATGATCAGAGTTAATAAACTCTAATAAACTCAATTGAACAAGGATTTCCCTCCAAATATTCTCACCCAAAACCTAAAATCCACAACATAGGTCCTCAGGATTAGTTAGATAATGGCAACAGCCTGGGTCATCTTGCAATACCCCAACATTACCCTCTCAGGTTTTGGTCTATTCCCAGTACAACTCCTAGGAGTGCATTCACCAATGCAATGCTCATATGATAGAAAGGTATAAAAGATATACCTATAACCTCTGCCCCCTACAGAATGATGATACAGTAACTATCCAAAAATCAACTCAAAAGCCAGTGGAATACTATGGGCAAAGTTATTACTGTCCTTTGCGATCATCAATACCGAATCAGAGTTGATAGATCAACTACTGTTTCTTAAAAAAAAGTTGAAGGTCCACCCCTATGCCAAGTGCAATGCTTGATCCCACATTCCAGCGAGTAATGTTCCACTCATGCATCCTGATCCTCTAATCTCTTGCAATAATGATAGGTTCCAGCTAGCTCACCAAAGTTAAGCAGTGATGAACCTATTCAATACTTACTGGGGTGGCCACTTAAGCAATAACAGGTACTGTAAGCAACCGGAGTCCTTTGTTTATCAAAATGACTTGATTTGACATCAAATGACCCAAAAGAGGGTTGATTTGCCATAAAACAAAATAACCAACAAAGAACACATATCCATCAACATGGCCTTGATACTTTCAGTGCATGCTATCAAAAATTCCTTGGGCTCTATTCAGGTTATTCCCACATAACAAGGCATGGCCCTAAAGCGCTGTCCACTCCTCAGAGGGTCTTGCCTGCACATAGAGGAGGAAGAGAGGAGATGAAGAAGTTATACCCCTTGTTATTTATAGATATGCAGAGTCAGCAAGGCTTTGAGGTAAACAACCTGCATGGCTTCCGGCAACTAACATTCATTACCAAATGGTTGTTTCGACCTCTGGTATTTCTACAAGACTTGTTATCCAGCTCATATTTTTACGTAAGCCACAAAAGTTTTGAGTTGAGAAAGCAAAATTCAAAAAAAGAGGTTTACTTTTTCTCGTGAATTTTTATCCATTTCAGATATGGAAGGCTTTAATGGGCAATAATGAATTCTTTATCTCTTATGAGAACTTAGATTTGATTTTCTTATAGTATTTTTGCCAAATACATGTTTTACCTCCTCATATAACATTAATCAAAATATGGTTACAAAAAAGACAACAAAGATATCATAGAATGTTTGATCTCAGAAAACATAAAATATTGTATTAAAAGTCAGTCTTCTTTATTTCTATTATACACATAACAACCCTATTTTGTCTGTAATGATTGCATTAATTCCTGACAAGTCCTTTCTTCCTGATTTTAAATGTAAGTAAGTAAAGTAAAGTCATTGGGGCGACCTAAAGTCAGTATCAGCCAGTCAGCGAGGGAGTCTATCCCCTTTTCACTAGCGCTAGACCAAGGAGATTGTTTTTAGCATCTGAGGTGGAGCGCCACACCTACGATCAGCTCCTTACTTTACCGCACAGATCCCTGTGCTACTCATACGCTGAGTTGGCGAGGACTGGTATCGAACTAGGAACCTTGTGGTTTCTAGCCGAATGCTCTACCGACTGAGCTAACCCGGCCCCTAAAACATACAAATTACCATATTCAAAGACATAATATAATCAACCCCTATTTACATTTGATATTATGGGCTTCTTAGGTACCAGTACTGGTTGCCCATAGCAACAGGGTAAACATTAACCCACCAGATATTTCAACTGAATATAAAACCTGAGAGGGGGAGGGGGGTCAGAAAAAATGTAGGGTTTTATATGCCATCAAATATAGTAAAACAGAAACTAGTACAAAAAATGTTTTGGCTGGTTTTATGTCATGTCAACTCTTGTTGGGTTATTTAATACAAAAGTCTTTTCTATTCTTTAAAAAGAAATTGTATAGTTTCAAGTAATTAATGATGATAATCATTTGTAAACAATTATAGCTTCAAATAACTATTCTTAATACAGGTAATTTACACATGGTAATATAATTTCAAGAACTCCTATCTAATATTAATAATTTGTGATCTATGAAATTTGTTTTAAAATATATTTGTGATAAGGATTATTCATATTTAAATGATACAGGGCCCCCACTCTACTACATGTCAATTTTCATATAATAGTATTCATAGAAAATATATGAAATGTATTTTAAGCCAATAGAACAGTTTATTGAGACTTTGCTAACTCCTGACCCCAGTGAGAAAAACCTAACTCTATTAATCACAAGGCAGATTCTAGTGTTTATGTTTACATAATTTTTTTCTTGATCTTAATACATATTTTAGAAGGTTGACTGCCTTATACTTCCCCTTCAATAAACTTTTGAAGGACTTAGAAAATATCACTAGCACCACCCAACATCTAAAAAATATTCTGTTTATATAAAATTGTGACAGTGTTGTTTTTGGTATACAGAGGAAATTAAGGAAAAAGGTAAGGTGTGTTACATAATTATTTATCTCCCTAATGCTTTTATAAGGTATTGTAGAAATCATAATGGCGATTAGTGCAACTGATGGCCTTGAGGGTGAGTGACGGCGCTTGACCTCAATCTCACCTTGCCTTGCAGGGATGGATTGTGAGAACCGGAACCCCCATAGAAGGCCCTCTTCCGGTTTAAGGATATAGTAAGTTTAAAGCAGTTAGAAGTTAGAAGCCGAGCTTGTAAGATGTGAATCTCACTGCGCAGAATGTCTGTTGGGGATTTACAAATAAAGTAACAGCAACGTAAATCAAAGTCTTGTGTTTATTACCAAAAACTAACAATGATACTGGGCTTCTGATAAGGAGTGATCCCTAACAGAAACCAGACCGGAGTCCCCAAGAAAGACAAGACCTTAGAAGATATACCAGACCAAGATGTTAGAAGATAGAACCAAAGCCGGCCAGAAGAAAAGACGACCAGAGTAAGAAGGGTATACAATGTTATATAGATTGGGTACTGTGAAAACCCCAGTACGTAACAAGGTGTAGGGGGCCTTAAGTAGGCTCCGGGGAGTATACACTGGCTCCTGCTAGATTCAGAAGTGTTTGATTTTGCTAATCCACGACATGCAACATTACTTAATTTCACTGATCAATTGTGGCTCATTTTCATCAGAATGTTATTGCAATCAACTACATCATTGTAATGCCAATATTTCATTTGAACATTTGGATTTTAAGTCCAACAGCAAAAAAAAAAAAAATGTTTGGAAATGGCACTGGAAAAAATTTAATCCTGTATCAAAAACCAACTTCAAAGTTTTATTTCTTCAGATCATAAATTCTGGCCAACAAGTTCCATTGATGAATGAGCAGCCAATCAATCAGTTATGAAATGGGTAGGAAAACTATTAGAGAAATAAAGCCAGAAATCTCACCAGAAAGAACAAAGAAAATTTAAAAAAACCCAAAAAAACAAAAATGATGAAAAATCATTGCCTTAAATATATTTCCCAATCCATATATAAGGCTCTGATTGATCAATACCAAAATACCCAGGGTGCCTATTAAGTACAATAAGCACACACACACACACACACACACACACACACACACACACAACAAACAAACAAACAAATCAACTTTTTATTTGATTATCTTCTTAATGAAGTGATTATTTTTTAATATTTCAAGAAGTGTTTTTTGATGTATTCACAAGGGTTTAAAGATGTAGAATCTGATAATGATTAAATAATAAAAAGATAAAAGAATAAAGAAATCATATGAAAAAAAAAAAGGTTTGCTTCTGGATTACCATAGACACCTAAAAATGACAGTTTATTCAAACTGATATCATCAGTAGTTTTTTTTTTTAATTCAAATTTCTTTCATATTGACTTAACTTTTTAACTACAACTCACTCTCAGGCAGTCAGTCTGCACTCATAAAGACAAAGAAAAACTATGTGGCTGGTTGGTTGATTTGTTTTATGGCATATCAACCCTTTTCAGATCATTTAATGTCGAATCAAGCCATTTTAATATGTAGTTACTTAACAGTACCAGCTGTTGCTTAAATGGTTACCCATCTAAGGATTGAACAGGCTCATTACTGTTTAACTTAAAAACTATGAGGTTTAATTTGAATAACCATCAGATGAAAGTTGGTTGGTTGTTTTTTTCAGTATGTCAACCCTTGGGTTATTTTATGCCAAAGACATTGTGCTTTATTCATTCCTGTTAAGTATTCAATTTTTTTCATTTTTTAAAACACATTTATGCTCTAGAAGCAGTTTAATGTCATACCAAGAGTTGGGAGTTTGCAATAACAGCAATAGGGTTTGGACAATCATATAGGTGCTAGGATATGACATGAACAGCTGGTTGTTTGGAGGAGGTCTCTCTGACCACCTGTAGAGTCTAAGTAAGGGCCAAAGTGGAGTGTTTCATGTCATGGAATGCTCAGCCATCAGCATCCCAGGTCACTACCCACAGCCTATGAACAGTCCCATTAAGGGGATTTTACCCCATCGCACAGGTGCTGTCAGCGTAGAAATAATTACAAATAACTTTTATCAAGCTGAAGAAAGGACTGAATCACAACACACAGTACATTAATTTTTGTTTTATTTGTTGCTGAGGTGTTTTGTCGTGTAATAGTTATTGTAGCAAATAGACACAGTGAACACGGTTCAAATCCATAACAAGGCTGTTTACATTTCATTTTGTGTTAATACCCTTGGGAAAGGTATGGATCCAACTATTATCCTTCTAGCTATGGGTAAATGGTAGGGCAGACTGAGATTTTTAACTTTGACAACTGGTCTCAGAGAAGGAAGACTCTGAATTTAAACCTGTTAAACTCTGCTTAAAAATTGACCTTGTGACTTTGTTGAAAATAAACCCCATTAGGTCACATTCCATGTGAGTATCTGTTACATAATTATTAGATTCTTAATATTTATGTACAGTAGTGTAGAAATCAAAATGGCTGTTATAAGTTGCAGCCCACGGCCTTGAAGGATTTGAATGACAAGGCTTGACCTGTCCTGATCCTTCCATCTGGTGGATACCGTGAGAATCGGTGGAGAAGACCCTCTTCCGGTTTAGATTAAAAATAGATTTTAGTCGTCGGACAGAAACCACGACTATAGTGAGTCGTGTATTGTACGCTCCGACTCGATCTGCCCAGGTAGTCTGGAGGGATTTCGAAATAAATATGATCCAAGTTAAATCGAAGTCTTGTGTTATTATCTAAAAACTACCAATGACACAGGGCTTCTGATAAAGAGAAATCCCCAATGGAAGACCAGACACGAAGTCCCCAAGAGAAGTCCAGATGTTAGAAGAAGACGTAAGATAGAAAAGACGTCAGAAGAAGAATAGAAGTAAGTAAGTAAAGAAGGATATACAACATATCTTGGTCAGCCTATGAAGTTTTCAGACCCTCATACATATATATTTGGAAGGTATTTTTCTCACCATGGCCCACCTACCTCAATGTTTCTGAGGACCAATTACACCCATTCATATCAACACTTTTTGGCAGAAAAATGTGCCCTGTCATGCTGACATTTGCATGAGAATGGTCTCAGAATATGAAGGAAAGTTCGCTGTGTTGCCCTGGGCAATAAAATTCCAAGAAATCCCATTCAGCGGGTGGAGAACCAACAAGTTCACCCTGCTGAATCTCCATCACCTAATTTGCAGCAGTTCAAGAACCTGTTGTTAACATCCTGGCACCAGATCCCAGAGGGAAACTTTAAGCGTCTTGTAGAGACCATTCTTAATTTGTTAAGTGCTGTTTTGTGGACATATGGACGATTAACTCCTTACTAGGAAAATGGTCTGATATTTTGGTATAGAAATAACTGGTATACTAACATAACAAAATAAGAGATATAATACAAGACAAATTTCAAAAAGTGCAGCTACCCAGCGTCGCCTGGGTAGAGGGGGGTAGGTAGCAAAAAAAGTTAGTCTCGCAGATCCATTACTACTGAATCATGAGTTGGATCCCTGTAGGATGCCCCATTAAAATCCCTATGTAAACCCCCGCCCCAAAAAAAAGGGGTTAAGTCAGCTAATCTGAAAAGAAAACTTATTGTCTACTATTTAAAATCTTAAATGCAAAATAAATTCTATGCGGTTATCATTTAATTTTTTTTTTAATTATCTTCAATATAAATCAAATCTTTATTATTTCTGCTCAAAAACTAAGCCCTGGTGATATTTAATGTGTTTATATATTTACTTTGTCATTAATTGTTTTACTTTCAAAGTTTCCTCCTGACATACACATACACACAACTGCCCATTATATATGTATAGATATGTATATATATTATGTAGATAATATGAGTGCTATATTTATAAGTAAATAGTACTTAATTTCATTGATAGAGCATTTATATTTAAGTTATGGTAGCGTGGACATTGACTCCATGTCCATACATTCTAATATATATATATATATATAGGGATGTGGAACTCTGGTCCCTCCAAACATTTATCTCTGCTCCAATCATATATATATATTATATATGGTGATTGCCACTTCTTCAGAGAATAAGGCCATTTCTACAGGTAGTTTGGTTGTGAGCATACAGAAGGCTCACGGGTCCAACTTTGTTTTTATGAACCCTGCCACATATATGAGTCCCTTCCTCTCATAGGCGACTGTACATGACTGAGAAGCCCAGGCAGGCCCTGCCACACAGGTCACATACATGGTCAGGTTTAAATGTGGGAAATGTGTCCATGACGTCTGTCATGTGCTGCTTACATAGGGACAGTCTCAGGTAGTTCAGCTAGTTTGAATTCAGAGTTTTACCTTCTCCTTTGCCAGACCAAAGTTAAAGATCCCAAGATTTCCTACTATTTACTCATACCTGAAAGGAAAAGAGATGGATTCTCACATTTCTTAAGATTATTTGCATGAAAGTGAAACAGCTCGATTATGATTATAATCAATTATTTATATTTTCAACATTGACTGTCCATAATAAAAATCATTTGTTTATAGTTATATGGTATCAAATAGTCCTATCAAATACTAATAATTCATACACAATTATTATATGGCCGAAACTAACTATTCTCATTTGATAATAATAATAATTTGTTTACAGTAATGTGACTTCAAGTATTCCTGTCTAATACATATAATGTGCACAATTATATGGTTTCAAGCATTCCTATCCAATCCTAATAATTTTCAAACTGATCTATTTGATCCATAGATGGGACCCTAACAGGTATTACCACTCCAGGTCAGAGTGGACCTTGGAGTAATTATAATTAAGAGGTAACACTACACTCTCCAATGTTCCAGAAGTGAAGCCTCACCAGTGGATGAAGTTTAAGCTTTTTGAATGTAAAGTATCAGTAGTGAATGACTTTATGAAAAACTTCAGCCAACAAAGATAAAACTAGTCTCCAACAATCCAAAAGGAAGAGACCATTTTCAAATATTTGAATGAACCTATTTGAAAAGAAATAAATTTACCCAAATTGCAGAAAAGTGTTCCAATTTGAATCGCAAATAGCCTCGAGTTTATTCTTTGAAATCGTATTACTGCTTCATAATTCTTAGAAAAACCATTTTATTCCAAGAAATGCAAAGAAATTCAGTGTTTGTAATTCTACCACATATAAATAATAAAATCAGTAATAAAATAAGAAGGATATGTAGAGGTGCAATTCTTGGTCTATCAACAATTTTAACAATCAGTTCTTATCTCAGAAGTCTCAAAGAAATACAAGGTATATATTTACATACCGTATATACTCATGTAATAAACGAATTTTTAAGACCAATTTTTAAGTTTAACTATTCCCTTTTGGATTGATAGGCATACAAAAACAATGATACCATTATTTGAATGAGATCTTCAAAAGTTCTTTGACACCTTGTTTGGTCAACATGATCCAAGTAATGCAATATCAAAGGAAAAAGTGAGCGGACTGTAAGGTGGACTATGTTAAAAAGATAAACTATTTATCTATTTGGAAATTGTAATAAATTGTAATAAATAGAAACTTTATTTGAATTTAAAAATTTAAAAAATACATACCTAAGTAAGCATAAAAGTTTGACTGTATTAACTTCCTAAGACCCCAATGCACCCAGTCACTAGATACCTAATATTGATGACCATAGTATATAAATCACAGAAAACATTTAAACTCTTGTTTTGTAGCAGGTGGTAGGAAGTAAGTCTTATAAGACAAAAAATTATACTTTGATCTTTGTAATTTTTTTCCCTATATTTGTTAATGTTTTTTTGATAATTTTCCTTCTCTTTTCTTTTCTCCTTTTATTCATATTCTGCTTTTCTCTTTCATTTCTTCCATTTATTCTTTTTCTTTTATTTTCATATAATACTTATCTCTTATCCTTCATTCTTACTTTTATCTTCAGTTTTTGTTTTATATATTTCAGATTTCTTCCTCTTTTTTAATAAATATTTCTTTCTTTTTATGCAGACTGTTGGATTATCTATAGGTATAAGCTGTACATCAAATCCCCCTCATATGAATGAACTTTCCCAACATCAACAACAGACACTTCCAGTAAAAATTGGCCAATGGGAAACAATATAGAACACATTTAAGATCGTTGGTAATTGTCCTGAAATCAATTGCAAATTTAACTTTCTGTTACTACTGATTTCAAGGAACTAAACTAGGATTAACTTACTGAACCCAAACTTAGATTTATCAACAGAAAAACTAAATGTCTAAAATAGTGACCAGAATTTTAAAACATGCATTTATTATTCTACAATTATTTTCCTCCTTCAATTATATTTTCATTTTTGCGTCTTCTTTGTTTTTTTTCTTTTCTTTCTTATTTCTTCTTTTTCTGTTTTATCTTTTATTTTCAGATTTTGATTTATATATTTCATATTTCTTCCTTTTCCTCTACTTCAATAAATATTTCTTTCTTTTTATGAAAGGATAGTTCTATATTTTTTTTCTTCATCCAATAATATTTTCATTTACTTCCTTTTTGTGTCCTCTTTGTTTTTTGTTTGATTTTTTTATTGTTTATTTTTCTGTTTTTCATTTTCATTCAATGCAAGTTTTTCCGTTTAAATGCTGGTTTTTCACTGAATTCTGAGTGACAGCCAAATCTCCTTCGGACTTTTCTCAGTATTCTAGTTGATCTCAACAATACTATGGTCTGGATGGTCTTAATTCTTCCTAAGATCTTCATATCACCTAGTCTATTATTATAGATAATAATATATCTATATATTAATACTAGTGTTCCTTATTTGTATGACTTATGTTGCAACACCCTCTGGTTAACAATAAGATGGTCCAAGTCATCCAAGATGAAATGCAAAAATGTAAATCATGATTATCTGCTGTTGCTTATCTGCCGAATTCTTGTCGTCACCTCATCATACTGTGGTATATCTACAGGTCTTGCTATTTATTATTATTATTATTATTTTTATTTTCTTCCAATTCTTGTTTCCGCCCTGTCGGCTGGGGCATTAGAATGCACCGACTGCACCTCTGCAGAGGGGTAAGACTCTCCAATGGGGCCACCTGTTGGCCATGGGTGGCGACTCGTGATGCTTAAGGATAGAGCCCAGGTGGATGAGCAGTTCATGACTTGCAATACTCCACTTTGGCCCTATCTTGGGCTAGACGGGCGGTCGGAGAGGCCACCTCCGATCAATTGGCTGGTCACGTCAAGCCCTAGCACCTATATGATTTTCCCAACCCTATTGCCCTTATGGCAAGCCCCAACCCCTTTTTTATCATATGGATGCTAGAAGGTGGTGGCTGCGGGTCTACATGTCCTGGGAATGACGTTAAACTCTATCTGATGGTGAGGTTCCAGTTCTGGAGGTTTGGGGAATGTGGAGCACCCCTTCATCACCATTGTTCCCTGGTCCACTCTGACCCGGAGTGGTAGTACCTGTTAGGGTCCCATCTATGGGTTAAATAGAAAAATGTATTTATTAAAAAAAATGTATTATCCATTAAGAATTGATTTATTTCAAAACTTTATCGGCATTAAATGACCCACTGAGGTTGATATGCCGTAAAACAAAACAAACCAAACCAAATTCTTGTTTCTTAAACCTTAAAGGAAATCTGATGACATACTCCTTTGATTATGCAACACTGTATATAACAAAACACAATAAAGAAACAGACAAAAGGTAAATCTTCCCCTTTACCAAAGAAAGGAAATCTTAGAATCACTATGAACTACAGAGGTCTAAGTTTTTTTTCTTCTATAGCTGCTAAGATTACCCTCACAGAAAAATATATTCCTTTTAAAAGGGAAATTCCTCACATTCTTCTTCTTCTTCATAGCCATCTTCATTGATAAACCTCTGATCTTAACCATTGAACCAAAATGGCAAGTGATAGGAAGAAAATATTTTTCAGGTGGCATTATCTTTTGACCCTGCAGACATAAGCATTGCATATCTTCTCTATACCCGAGATTCTCAGAAATATCCTTAAATGATAGAACTCAAAGATGGTGAAATATGAATGAGTACGATTTGGGATTGGAGAATAGCTGACAGATGTCATTCTAAAATTAACTTGAACCATTATTCCTTATTTTTCCATTCCCAAGAATAAAGTTTTCTATTGGAGGCATGTGGCGTAATGGTTATTGTTGGTGGATATGGACACGGCGAACCAAGTTCAAATCTTGGATAATGCTGTTAGTATTTCACAAAAGGAAAAGTATGAATCCAACTATTCTCCCTCCAGGTATGGATAAATAGTAGGGTAAACTGAGCTCTTTAATCTTGGTGTGGCAACCGGCCTAGGAGAAGGAAAACTCTGAATTCAAACCAGTTAAACTCCACTGAAGAAATTAAAAATATCTACCAGATAAGAAAGAGAGAAAGTAGTGGAAGATCTCTTTGAAAATGCTAGCATAGTTGGCATTTTGTCCTTATTGAAAGAAATAAAGAATTACCAAAATTTTTGAATCAGATATAAAATATACCCATGGAACTACAAAAATTCACCGGTAAAGGAAACTTGAGTACCAACTTTTGTCTCACACTCTTACGCTTATTTTAACAGTCATATTCTCTTTCTTTCTTTCTTTCTTTACTTCTTTGTTTCTTTCTTTTGGCTATTCTCTTTTTTTTCTGTCTTTATTTCTTTTTTCTTTCTTTCTTTCTTTCTTTCTTTCTTCGGTTATTTTCTCTCTTTCTTTCTGTCTTTCTTTGTTTCTTTCTTTGGTTTATTCTATTTCTGTCTGTCTTTATTTATTTATTTGTGTTATTCTCTTTCTTTCTTTCTTATAATATTTTGCTTTGTAGCATGTAATTTTTCTTTCCATTCATTCTTTTTGATAAAAACGGAATGGTCCATTATTTAGCTGTGGTACTAGGGCTTGTTGTTACCAGCCGATTGATATGACTATTCCCTTACAAGTCATATTTAGAGAAGTTTTGGCATTAAATCTTTGCCTACTTTAAACCACTCACAGCAGCTCTCCTACCACCACTGCAATCCTACTGTAAGCTATTGACAGTGGCTCTTGCACATGTACCTTGTTTACACAGAAAAATCACTACGTGAACAATAACAGGAATTTATTTGAAAAGAATGAGTTCTGAGGTGAATAGATAGAGAACCCTGAAATATCCAATCGTAAAGGTAAAAAATACCAAGAAAATTTGCTAAAGTCATGGGGAGATTTAGTAGGCAAAGAGTTAATCAACCCACAGGGTTGATATGCCATTAAATAAACAAACCAAACCAAACTACAATAACCAGCATTACACCAGCTGTGCCATTCTGTTTCTCTCCTATCTGTATATAACATAATAGGAATTTATAAATTATACAACATAGGGTGAATTTATAAATACATATATTTATTTGTTATGTAACCTGATCTCACTACAGACAGAAATGCTGCTTTTATGGTAACATAAGGCATTATTGAACAATAAATATGTATCATGTTACCTTAACAATTGAATTTCTTTTTACTCTGTAGTCAGACTAGGTTGTATATATATATATATATATATATATTTATGTTTTTTTTAAGTTGGGCATTATTACGAAGTGTTTAAAAATAAATGAATGAACTCGATGTTATGGAGTATTGGATTCACTTATTTTTTTATTATTATTTTTTATCATAAATTTTGGGTTCGTTAGATACCCTTTATCAAATGACTGTTGTTCCTGTTCAACGGATCTTTTGTCTCTGTTGTTATTGACAGCGGTTGTCGCAAAATTTATAATAACGGAGTATTCCGATGTCAGTGTTCAATCCCCTCACGTGAGTTTGTAATTTTAGAATCCATTTAGTTTCTGCTTGTTTTCAAGATTGCGTTGTTGGAAATGCATGTTCTATTAAAATGCATTTGAGGTGTGTAAGGTTGTGTGGTAGGGTGTTAAAGTGAAGTGTTATCGTACTATGTGGGGATTTGAGTTTTATTGTGGATTTGTGGTTATTTAATCTTAGTCTAAAAGATGTTGATGTTTCTCCTACATATCCGCTATTTGTGCATTGTGTGCAGTATATGTAATATATGATGTTAGCGCTATCGCATGTTAGGTGTGGCGGATGGATTGTTATGTTTTGTGTGGGTATTTTACATTATATATATATATATATATATATATATATATATATATATGTATATGGAGAAATATAGACAGACATAGATGTTACAATGGATGGAATTTTATTACTGATGAAAATGTCGATGTTATAACACTTTGGTCTTTCAGGACACAAGCCGAGTTCTTGTATTGAAGGATTCAGTTCTCTTACTGAAGAGTCTCTTTTGGTGGTGAGTGGGAGGAGGGTGGAGGTCAACTACTGCTGATATGGGGTGGATGTTTGGGAAGTAAGTTGGGGTCAGCTGTAGTATTGTAGTGGGGATAGTGTGTGTTGGATCACTTAGTGGATGTCGAGTGAATGATTGATTGATTTTAATGGCATGTCAACCCATCCAGGCTTATTTCATGCCATGCGGTAGTTTGTGAGGGATGGTCAAATTTATTATGTCTTTTCAAGGATTTTGACAGTAAGTTGTTTACAGTTAGTTGCTGAGTGGACTGGAAATCACTTTAAGGAATACATGTATAGGGTAAAGTTCAAGTTTGTTATCAAGGATAGTTTGGTAGAAATTTTTTAAACACAATTTTTATAAACACATTTTTCTATCTAACACATAGATGGGACCCTAACAGGTATGAACACTCTGGGTCAGAGTGAACCAGGGAGCAATGGCAATGAAGGGGTACTCCACTCTCCCAGACCTCCATAATTGGAACCTCACCACTAGATGCAGTTTGTCATACCCAGAACACTAAGACCATAAGCAATTGCCTTCTAGCACATATGATAAAAAGAGTTGAGGGTTTGCAATTGAGCAATTCAGTGCTAGGGCTTGATGGGACCAGCTAATTGCATCATTTATCATTCTATTTTCATTTTTGATTAAACTTTTTACAGATATCAACTTACAAACATCTATGAGTTATTCTTTTGTTGTATAATTATAAACTTTCAAGTCACTTGGTTGTGCAATGGTTATCATCATAGGAAATGGCGATGATGACCTGGCATCAAATCTTGGATGAGAGACTCTGCATTTCATATAGCACTAATACTGTTGAGAAGCATTACTCCCAGGTCCACTCTCTCTTGGAGTGGTAGTACTTGTTAGAGTCCAATCTATATGTTAAATAGATAAAAAATGAATTTGAAAAATATTTATTGATAAAAATGAGTTTAAAAAAAATGTGAATACCCAACATGAATAAAACAAAAATATCTTCAGTATAAAATAACTTACGGGTTGACATGCTGTAAAATCCAACCAACCAACCAACAAATGAGAAGAAAGTAGTGCAGCTATGATAAACATTTTAAAATTGAATTTAAAATTGGATTCATCTTCTGAAAAAGATCTTTTTCTTTTTTTTTTTGCTTACAATTCTTCAGAGAAAATTTTGAAAAGTGAAAACAAATTTTTTTTTCAGAAGTTAAATCTTCTTTTAAATGCCATTTTTAAAACTTTGTACACACAATAAACATTTCAATATACATAAAGGAATTTTGTCGGGGTTAGCTTTTATAGGTTATTTAATGCCGAAGTTATCCTTATAGAAGAACAGTAAGATTACTATTTAACCTATAGCTGGGGGAATGAGATGGTTCATATCTTTCGCAAGGTTATCAGCCTAAAAGTGAATATAATAGTGCAACTGGAGTTAGAACTCAGTCACTACAATGTCACAGTCCAGCATGTTAGTCACTATGCCATGGGGACTTCTTCCAGGTAAGGTTTAGTTATAATATTGTTACATAATCTATGCATAGATTATTGTCAACCCCCTGTATTTCTGAAGGGATGGCCCCTTTTCATATCATGGGCGGGACTTTCCATGGAATATTACAAAAAGCCCGCAAAATATGTGAAGTCACGTGAGACATGGTTGGGTCTTCAGTTTCAGCTTGGACGTCAGGCAGATAAGGTCTTTCTGCCTTAGCTGAAGCTCACTGCACACACGTGTTATGTTAGTTACATGAAATGTTTAGTTAAGTAAATAAAAGCTTACATAAATAATATGGTTTTGTGGTTGATGAATGTCTTGGCAACAAGTGATCTAGAAGAAGAAATGAATTAAGTGCGACCGACCACCAAGACTAAGTCCAGATGCTAGAAGATGAACGTAAGATACCAAAGATGAGCAGAAGAATAATAGAAGTAAAAAGAAGAGTATACAACAATATAAAAGAAGTCATATTCCAATGTATAGCCATATCAGAGCAAATTTCAAAACAAGAAATGATTAAACAGTAGAAAGATATTGGAGATAAATACAAAGTTCAACCTCAAAACAAGATCAGTAGAAATCGTATGATTTCTTGGATTGCTGTCATGAAGAATTAAGGACTGAAATGTCATCATCATGTTGTGTTAGCAGTATGGATATCCATGACAATCTCTCACCAACTGTCCCTATCATTCATTGCGTTGGGCAAGTCCTCTGTGCAGCATCCAGTATCTGTGCAGAGTTGGTCAATGTAGGTCTTTGCTGGGTTGCCTGCACTGGCGTTCACATCTGCTGGCTTCCACAAGAGAACATCACTTATGAATTCATCCTTGCTTCTCCAGCAGTGCTCAGCTCACTCGGATAGTTTGTGTTAAAGGGGGCAAGTGACCATACAGCTGTTTTCTTGTGGGGTGTTTCTTCCACAATTTATTTACGATTGCACACAACATACTTTTTCAGCTTATACTCTAGGCATTTTGTTAGGGTTCAGGTGGTGCAAAGAAAACCTGAGTGAAAACAGAGAAAGATCTAACAGATTTGATTCATTTAATCTCTCATAACACCAAAAGGGACAAATTGAAGAAAGGTCACATAATCTTTCTTAGATGCACTTGTGGTTTAATGGTTATTGTCATAGGAAACAGGGGACAGTGGACTGAATTCAAATCTTGAAAAAGACTGCATTTCATATAGCCCTCATTTTATATCTGATTCATAAATTTCCGTATATTTTTTATTTTTTTACAAAAAGACAAAGTGCCATCTATGTTAGCATTTTAAAATGAAATACAAAGAGCCTCATCCCAGGATTTAAACTTGTTTCATCATGCCAATAGATCTTTCATATTATTTGCATTGAAAAATTTCTGACAGGAGCCAAAGATCCACATTCTATGGGGAAATGTTTGACAGTGCAGGGTGTTTGACATGTTTCAAATTATTGTAGAAAATGGACTCAATAAACCATGTTCAGATTCTGATATGGTTGTTTTTGTTTCACTTTGTCCTAATGCCTCCCTCCCACTCCAAATTGACAAGGGAAGACTGGACTATTTAACATTGGTTGGGTAACTATTCTAGGAAAAGGAAAACTGAATTCAAAAACTCTGCCAACATATCTTAGGTAGGGTAACTTGTTGCAGAGAAGTGGTTTGAGAAAATAGTTGGGCAGATTGGGCTCTCTACCCTTGGTGGTAACCCAGTCTAACAGGAGCATATATATATATATATATATATATATATATATACACTCACTAATCAGCAGTAATCATTAAGCAATCTTAATTAGAATAAAATAATCTTAGAATCTATGGATACTGACAAAAATATGTATATTTCAAATAATTTTCATACAGAAAATATTTGTAAAAAGGTAAAAATTTTACAGAAAAAATGGATATACACTTTAGAAAACAATTATGAGAATTATATTATTAATTACATAATATGATAATGATGATAAAATTAAAACACCATCCTATGATGCACAATTCTTTCTCTCTCTCATATATATATATATATATATATATATATATATAATACATACATACACACACTAATCAAAGTGAGTGAGATGATTTTAATTTTAATTGCTAATATAGGTCGTGCATACAACTAATAAGTAAATAAATGAATAAAATGCTTTAAAAAGCAAAAAAAAAAGAAAACTATATTACTATTAAATAAGCTAATGAGAGCAAACTTAAATGAACCACAATTAACATTTTTTTTAGAATGACAATTCAAGTTTTATCTCAAGTCTTTCAAGTTCATATCTAATGCAATATAATCTTTGTCTCCTTCAAAATAGCCGACTTTTGAACCTCACACACTTATTCTAGTGTCACTTCTACTTTTCAAAACACTTTGAAAAGTCCTCTTGCAGGAACACCATCAGCTATCTCATTACGTTCTTATACTTGTTAATGGTTTGAGATATCTTCCTCTCAATGGCCATTTTAACTTTGGAATTGGTCACTTCTGGCAAGAAACCAAATCTGGATTGTAGACGGACAGACAGATTCAAGTGAAGTAATCTTACAATGTTTTTAAATAAACAACCTGCATAAAGACATGAAGAAATGGCAGTTAACATGTTCAAAATGGCTGGATATTTTCTAGATAATCTGTGAAATTCCAAGAATTGTTTTTTATCTTTTTATTAAGTACATTTCAAATTAGCCATGGTTGGTTTATTTATCTCTATATATATTTATCAACACCTCTGCACAAGCAGGATGTGACACAAGGTCAATTTCTTAAGAGTTTTCCTTCTCCTAGACTGGTTGCCTAACCAAGTTTACAGAGCCCAGTCAGCCCTACTATTTAACCATAGCTGGATAGAGAATACTTTGATTCATACCTTTCCCAAGGGTATTCACACTATGTGAAATACAAAGAGCCTCATCCAGGATTTAAACTTGTTTCATCATGCCCATTTCCTATGACGATAACCATTACAACGTGCACCTTCTTATTTATTTATATGAATGTTTATAACTGCCTAATTTTCCTTTTAAGATTCATATTAAATCCAAATGACACATGTTCGTGGACATTTTATCCATTTATCTTACTGTTTTTCAATTATTGATTTTGTTTATATCTTTTTCAACAAAATATAATGTAGTTTATATTTATGAATAAAGAGAGCTCAATGTTGGTGAAATACAATAGAAACTTAAAACAATTAAATACGATTCTCATAATAAGACCTTAAAAGTTAAGTATGAGTTAACAGAGAAATAATAGGAAGAAACCCCACAATTATGAAGGATAGGGGAAAAAGGCTTGCTATGCAATGATACAAAGTGTTGGAATATTTTCTGATATAAGGTGTGCTCTAATTTTCCACCTTGATTTATAGACTAGCCTAAGTCACGTGATTTATTACTTCGCCAAACACCAACCATACTGCTTGGCTGATACACTACTTAAACCCCCACACTGGCCATAATTCTAACTGTACTCATTGAGGAGGGACTTACAATACCAGACGATTATCAATACTCAGGACTCTTTACCAAGGATCCAATTCCACTGGACAAGCGCTCTCTTGCTTGAAGGCCAAATGATGGCCCATAAAAACTTCAAGTGAACAGGGTAATTAGCAATTGCTATGTTGAATTAACAATCCGTAAGATTTTGTTGTTTTCCTCTTCCAAGGTTTTGTAAAACAATATATATATAGGAAAAATAGACAATTCCATTCTCTTTATTTATTTTTAACAACAAGAATAACAATAATTTTAAGTGTATGTGTGTTGTGTTACGTTCCCGCAACTCATAGAACATTTTAGAACATTCTGATAGACGTGATGACGCTGGAAGAGCCCCCTCCCCCTTTCAGAAGTCCCAGGTTGTGACCCTAAAAAGAGGAAGACCCGAAATGAATCAAGGCCCTCTAAGATATCAGACCTGATACTACCTCGCTGCCTGCCTACATCGGCAAAACGTATGGACACAGGTTAGAGGAAGGGGCAAAAGGGTTACTGTTATCAGACTTGGTCAGTTTATACCAGATGGCCGACTAGTGAACACCTCGTGGGGGAAGGGGAGATGAAGAATGTCTCCCGAAACAAAATTACCAAAATGACAATGCCGGATAAAGGAACTAATACCAAAAACAAAATATCCATGGAAAAGGAATAACCCGTACAAAGGAAAGATAAGTGTAACCTCTTTCATATATGCCTTATATAGATATATCGATTTTGAATGAGCATTTCCACCAACAAACACTGAAAGACTCTAGCCTGTCGGCGGCCGCATTTCTATTCCAAAGGACTTTAAACATTGAAGTAAATGTTATGTGTTAAAATAATACCACGTTTTGTTGTCGTTATTGCTATATTTCTATGTGCATGCCTTATAATCCTTTCTGCGTCTCTGATGGAACGCCGTACGGCATCAGGCGATAGGCGTACGTAACAGTTGAAACAAACAAATGTGATTAGAGGAACTACCAAGAGTGATGGCAAATGGACGGTGAGAGACAGTCAAGGGAATCCATGCTGTCAGCACGCTCTGATGATGATGATAGATCAACAGCATCATTCTCAAGATGTGCAAAATAGCAATAGATACTTTTTGGACAGACCTTGGATTTTCATTAAAAAGGTTCAAACTTTTTCTGATAATATTCTCCTCGGGATTTCAATATAATTTTGAAAAGAAATGCATCTATGAGTATTGCCCTCACAACCAAACCTGGTTACAGGACCACTGAAGGCAGTATATATATTTACCAACCCCTCCGCACGAGCAGGATGCGACACAAGGTCAATTTCTTAAGCGGAGTTTAACAGATTTGAATTCAGAGTTTTCCTTCTCCTAGACTGGTTACCTAGCCATGGTTAAAGAGCCCAGTCTTCCCTACTATTTACCCATAGCTGGAGGGAGAGTAGGATTCATACCTTTTCCAAGGATATTAACGCTAAGTGAAATGCAATTACCACTGAAGGCAGTATATGTGTGCTAGTAGTTAGTAGATAGTCTGATAAAATTACCAAATACAAATAATTTTTAAACAAATCTATCTGACTCATAAATAAGACCCTAACAAGTACTACCGCTCCAGGTCAGAGTGGACCTGGAAGTAATGATACCTTTAATTTGCCAGCAGATGTTGTTCTACAGACTTACCAAATTAAAGATTTTGCCGATTCAACATGTTTTCCTGTCTGAGTCAGGTCAAGTAAATATTAATATCATTATCAATAATCGACTCTTTACCAACCATCACTTAAACATAACTATTTTTCTTTTTCATAAACAGTTTAACCTTATTTTGGATCAATAAGAACTGGTGTCATGATTTACATGCAATACTAACATTTGCATTTACTTAACAAATCATTACTAGAGTCAAATGGTTGTAAAATAAACTCAAAACCTGTGGATACCATAGATTATTTTTATCTTTAAAGAACTTGTTAATATAGTCTTGTAATTTTTTCCCCTGACTTGAGGAATTGCCGGATTGTCAATAACTAAAATATTCATACTTTTCTTGTATGTAAACATAAGAGCAGTGATGAAATGGAACTCTTAAAGTCAAATAGTTTTATTTGTAATTAATCAATTATAGTTCTGTTGTGGACTAGTCTAGGGGTTCCCAACCTTTTTCAGCTCATGGCCCACTTTGAAATCAGAATTTTTTTGTGGCCCATGAAATTATTATAATAGAAAAAATATTTCCATTTTACATCTGATATTTATTCAATCAAGACACAACCATATTGATGCATACACTTCATATACAATTATAATATTTCCTTGGCCCACCTGAAATTTGCTGAGACCAATTTTGGCCATGTGGCCATAGGTTGGGAACCACTGGACTTGCCTATCTTCAGCCCTGTCAGCTTGGGCTTTATAATACAATAACTGCACCTCTTCAGAGAGGTAAGACTCCCTCCCACCAACCTGTGATGTTTAAGGAAGAAATCCTGGTGTCTGAGTAGTTCATGACATGCAACACTCCACTTTGGCTCTTACTTAGGCTTGATGGGTGGTTGGAGAGGCTCTCTCTGATCAATCAGATGGTTATGTCAAGCCCTAGCACCTATTGCCCTTATGGCAAGCCCCAACCCTTTTTATCATATATGTGTTAGAAGGCAGTGTCTTAGTGTCCTGGGTATGACATTAAACCATCTGGTAAATTTCCAATTCTGGGGCTCTAGGGAATGTGGAATACCCTTCCTCACCATTACTCCCAGGTCCAGCGGCAACAAAGCATTGGAACATCAACATCTTCAGGGACAGCCTTCAAATGCAAAATCTGTGGTCGAGAATGTTTTTCAAACATCGGACTTCACAGTCACAAGAGGCACTTTAATTTCAGGGGCACATAAAAACTTATCATAGACTTCCAAGACTGAAATGTCAATATATATATATATATATATATATTTACAGAAACACATACATACATACACCACACACATTATATATTATATATATATATATATATATATATATATATGGTTTCAAGTAAGTATTCTTATTATAGATATTTTACATGCAGTTCTATGGTTTTAACTATTCCTATCTAATAGTAATAATATAGATAAAGAACTGGAGCCTCACGACTAGATGCAGTTTATTGTCATATCATGGACATAACATTTTTTGAATTCACTTGAGCAATTTTTAAGACAAGTTAAAAAGAAGAAGACTCAATTCATGAATTGTTTCTTTGTTGATATTGGACTCATCTCAGCATAAATCAACAAAAAGAATCTAATTTGAACTTCAAACAAATAACCTTTTTCCACAATCAATATTGCATTTGTATGATATGTATTATTAATAATTATTAGCATAAAACATACATCAAACAGAGTATTTCCTGATTTTATTCAAAAGTAGTAATGGGTCAACATTGTTTAAAAGAATTTCTGTTTGTATAGGAAACAGCTTGATTTTTTTTCTTCATCTGTTTATAGTTTTCTGGAAGATTAAAGTAGATTACTCGCAAAGAACAAAGTGTATTATCTGTTTTGATAGAAATCTAAATATATTACAAGAAAAATTAAATTTAAAGACTAAAGCTAAATTCATGAAAATTCCTAGAGTAAAAGAGAAAGAATGAAATCAAACAACCACAAGAAAAAAAAAGGGGCTGAGATATGTACGTGGGGAAAAAGTTTGCCTCGGTCTCTTGACCAATGTCACATAGTTGTAAAACAACTTTAACTCTCACCTTCTTCCCAATGGGGAGGTGTTGCTCTCGTCTCAGAATCTTCAGGACCAGGTTCAACTCATTTTTTTCTGTGTTTTGCCTGAAAACACAAATGTGGCACAGAATCCTACTTGAAGATTAGAAAAATGTCTGATGAAGAGGAACAGATACTACACTTTGATCATATCCAGAAAGCCAGGAAGAGACACTTTGATCATAGGCTGGTTGTTTATTTTCAAGGTTATGAATTGAGTAATTTTGATACATAAAGGACTCAGGTTGCTTACAGTACCTGTTGTTGCTTAAGCGGCTACCCAATTAAGTATTGAATAGGATCATCGCTGCTTAACTTCAGTTATCTAGTGGAAATCGGTGCTTTAAGCATGAGTTGATTGTGATACTTTGATCCTTGGCAGAGTGCACAGATATTTTGGCAGATGTGCCAGTTCATGCATAAACAGTGCTGTAATTTTTTACAGTCCTTATGCTAGATAAAAAAAAAAAAAATAGGGCAAAGTTTTCAAGAAGACAAGACATGAAGAGGGGGTGGGGCATCAATTTCATGCAACAATTAGAAGCTGCCATTTAAAAGTAATTCCTCACTTGTGTGCACGAAGCATAAATTTACTCTGCATCTTTTCAAATTACTTGTTTATCTTCAACCTGTCAAATTGGGATTTTCCTCTTCTCAGCTTAAAGTCATGACGTGACAAGAAACACCCTCAATCACTTAGATTACTTTTTTGGCAGGGGTTGGGAGGTGGATACTAATTCTAATGACCACACACTGCATGTCTCAGTTCAATTAGCAATGTTACTTGATTTATTCAAGTTCAAACCTCAACCTAAGCAAAGTGGAAATCATTAAAGACTAGCAAGAGTATCCAGCATTGCTCAGGAAAAAATAAATAAATAAAGAGGAGTCACAAAGATTTTTAGTATTCTTCTCTAATATTGGTTAAAGTAAAATAAGTAAAGTTTGCGGAGTGGCCTATTGTTGGTATCAGCTGCACATCGAGGGAGTCTATCATCCCCTTTCTGTTAGTGCTAAACCAAGGAGATGGTCTTTTGTTGAGACGAAGCATCACACCTACCGTCAGCTCCCCACTTTACTGCACATATCAGATTATGCAAATCTGTGCTACTAGTACACAGAGTTGGTGTGGACTGGTATCGAAGCTGGAACCTTGCAATTCTGAGGCGGGTGCTCTACCAACTGAGCTAAACCGGCCCCTTAATAATTCTATTTAATGATAATCATTTGTTTGTACACAGATATGTGATATTAAGCATTCCTATTCAATGCTAACAACTTTTAAACAGATCTATTTGAGTGAACCTGGGAGTAATGTGCTCCACACTTCCCAGAGCTCTAGACCTGGAGCCTCACTATTGAATGCAGTTTAGTGTCATACCCAGGACACATATTTAGACAACCACATTTATAAAAAAAAAATCTTTCACTTGATTCAAAAATCAAAGAATAACTATTTATTTCTCAAATCAACTCTTCAAGATTAGAGAAAATAATTAGTCCTATTACAAATCAAACACGCGTTCTACAAACTTGAAATTAAGAGATATTAAAATCTTGAGCACGTTTTATTGGATAGTCATGCTGTAAAGACCAATGTCCATTTAGTGCAAAGATTACTATATGAATCTACGCAGTACAAATCTAACAAGTATCAAAATTGATATGTTATACCTATTGGTTATTGTAGCTAAACCTGCTTACATGTGTGACAAAATATTTGGTAATATATATATATATATATATATATATATATATAAGTTAAAAGAAAGGAAATTAATCTGACGGTATGAGTATATATAAAAAGATATGAAAACACCACAAAATGCTGTTAAAGTGAAAACATTTTATAACATAGTTGATATTGATATAAACTGTTACAATAAGATATACATAATCTGATGACCGAGAAAAATGCGGCAGAAGTGCTCACATTCGAAACTATTGTATAACTTTTTTCTTTTTTGTAACATCAAGGTTTTTGTTTTGAACTCATATGACTTTTGTCTCCGCTCTTAACAACACGGAGTATAAACAAGCTCTGAAGATAATTTCTATAAAATCGAACTATTGTTCAATATCAGCTATGTTATAAAATGTTTTCACTTTAACAGCATTTTGTGGTGTTTTCATATCTTTTTATATATATATATATATATATATATATATATATATATATACAATATTAATAGAATATACATGAATGCATGTGTTTGAATGTTATGGTTCGTTTTCATCACAGATAAATAATAAACCATTCTGTTTTTATTGTGAGGAAAGAAAGACAATGAAAAGAATACATGAGCCATCAAGAGAGAATAAAGATATAATATGCAGCTTATATAAATGAGTAAACAGACATGAAATACGGTTTGGTTTCTCTGTTTTATGGAATATAAATGTTTATGGATTATTTAATGCCAAAGTCGTCCCTGTAGAAGAACAGTAGTGGTAGTATTTACTATGCTATTTTATATGATTGATTTGATTGAGAAAACTAGTGTTATACTGATAAGAATCTATTTTTTCCCTTTCTAACTGAAAAGCCTTGAAGGAATCACTTTATACGGAGATTTCTTCAAAGAAATTTACCTAATTAAATTAGCTTTATTAAAACCACCAAAAAATATTCAACCTTCCTAAATTTGCCAAGCTATTAAAAAATAATCTTCAATGATTATATTTTGAGAAGTTAAAACTGTTCAAGTATATATATATATATATATATATATACACACACATTCCAATCTAATTCTAATAATTTTCAAGTATGTCTATTTGCAAAAGCGTTTCCAATGTAAATGTGATAAACATTTGTTATTGCCAGCCACTAGCGTTTAGTTTAAGAATTTCAAATGATACAAACATACACATATTTATCAACCCATCACATGAGCAGGATGTGACACAAGGTCAATTTCTTAAGCAGAGTTTAACAGGTTTGATTTCAGAGTTTTCCATCTGCTGGACAGGTTGCCTGACCAAGGTTAAAGCACCTAATCTACCCTACTATTTACCCATTGCTGGAGGGAGAATAGGTTGATGCATACCTTTCCCAAGGGTATTAGCTCTATGAGAATCATAGAAAATGGACTCGCCAACCTGAGTTCAAATCCTGGAAAAAGGTGTTTACATTTCCCATTGTGCTAATAGCCTTACGAAAGGTATGAATTAAACTATTCCACTCCAGCTATGGGTAAATAGTAGGGAAGACTAGGCTCTTTATCCTTGGTTAGGTCATCAGTCTAAGAGAAGGAAAACTCTGAAATCAAACCTGTTAAACTCAGCTTAATAAATTGAACCGGTGTCACATCCTGCTTGTGCAGAGGGGTTGGTAAATATATATGTATATATAATATTATTATAGAGGAAAAGAGTTAAGGGTCTACCATAGTTTCAATCCCAATGATTTCATCAGGACCCTACTCTACACTTAACTAAATCAATATAATTCCTTAGTTTATTGATGCCACTGCAACGAAAAGGTTAAAGCACCAATTGGATATTCTATATATATATATATATATATATATATATATATACACACACACACACTTGAACAGTTTTAGCTTCTCAAAATATAAATGCTGACCAAACATCTGGTGAACTTTGACCTGCATCTAAGCAGATAGCACCAAAGACTTTAGATAAAAACTCTAAAAATTAGATTTTCTTTATTTTAGGCTTCAGCTTATTCTAGTTCATCTTTCCCTCATATGTAAAACGAAAAAAACAAAACAAAACTAAACAACAATAAAATCCACTGTTTAATCTTTAACCCTTAAAATTGTAGATGTTTACATTATATATATATATTATATATATATATATATATATATATATTTACCAACTCCTCCACATGAGCAGGATACAACACAAGATCAATTTCTTGAGCAGAGTTTAAATTCAAAGGTTTCCTTCCAGACTTTTGTACCCAGCCAAGGTTAAAGAGCCCAGTCCACCCTACTATTTAACCATAGCTGGAGGGGGAATAGTTGGATTCATACCTTTACCAAGAGTATTAACACTATGTGAAATGCAAACAGCCTTATCCAGGATTTGAACTCGGGTCGATTGGGTCCATTTCCTACGACTAATCATTACACCATGCACCTCCCTGATGTTTACATATAAATCTTTATGGAGAAATTTTCAAGGTGTGATTTGGGCTCATGTAATCCCTGTGGTTTTTGTACTAATGGATGCTTGGTAGTGATGGAGATGTTTTAGTCAAGTCCTCACTCTCCAAGGATTGATATTAACATTAATATGCCATGGGTAGCCACCCATGATGTTTAAGGATAGAATCCAGGTGGATGAGCAGTCCATGACTTGCAAAACTCCACTTTGGTCCTTTCTTGGGCTAGACGGGCGGTCAGAGATCATCAGCTGTCACGTCAAGCCCTAGCACCTATATGATTGCCCCAACCCTACTGCCCTTATGGCAAGCCCCTCTGATCAATCGGTTGGTCACGTCAAGCACCTATGATTGCCCTTATGGCAAGCCCTAGCCCTTTTATCATATGGGTACTAGAAGGCGGTGGCTGAGGGTCTACATGTCATGGGAATGACGTTAAACTTTATCTGATGGTGAGGTTCCAGTTCTGGAGGTTTGGGGAATGTGGAGCACCCCTTCATCACCATTGCTCCCTGGTCTACTCTGACCCAGAGTGGTAGTACCTGTTAGGGTCCCATCTATGGGTTAAATAGAAAAATGTATTTATAAAAAAAATATTATCCATTAAGAATTGATTTATTTCAAAACTTTATCGGCATTAAATGACCCACTGAGGTTGATATGCCATAAAACAAACGAAACCAAAACTAACAATAATATATCTGTAACATACTAACACAGAACACAGTGGAAAGAAGACAAAATCATTATAAGGAATGGACACAGTGAGGCAAGTTCAAATCCTGGATGAGGTTGTATGTATTTCACATAGTGCAAATACCATTAGGAAAGGTATGCATCAAATTACTCTCCCTCTAGCTTTGGGTAAACGCTTTAGGAGTAGGAAAACTCTTAATTTAATCCTTTTAAACTCTGCTTAAGAAATTGACTATCTCATGCAGATGTTTTAGTAAAGATGCAATATTTTTTTCTAAAAAAGTTATTTTTATTAGCTCAGTCGGTAGAGCATTTGCTAGAAACCACAAGGTTCTTAGTTTGATACTGGTCCTCGCCAACTCAGCGTTATGAGTAGCACAGGGATCTGTGCGGTAAAGTAAGTAGCTGATGGAAGGTGTGGCGCTCCACCTCAGATGCAAAAACAATCTCCTTGGTCTAGCGCTAGTGAAAAGGGGATAGACTCCCTCGCTGATTGGCTGATACCGGCATTAGGCCACCCCGATGACTTTACTTACTTACAAAGACAGAGGAGATAAAATAGGCTTGGAATGATTTTTTTTAAGTCATTAAAAACCTGCATTGTAGATGGTTAAAATTGGTGGATGGTGTAATGGTTATTGTTGGAGGAAATTGACATGGGGAGATGATTTTGGATCCAGGATGAGGCTGTTGGCATTTCACAGAGCGCTAATACCATTGCGAGAAAAAAATCAATAAAAAACTACATTGATCTTGCTTCCAATGCCTCTAATAGTTAAAGTTAAGATTACTTTAAAAGACATTTAACCATGGGATTCATGTTATTTATTTCTTATAGTAAATGACTAAAATAATGAGTGGTGTAATGGTCATCATCATAGAGAATGTACCCGATGAGATAAGTTCAAATCCTGGACAAAGCTGTATACATTTCACATAGTGCTAATACTGATGGAGGAAAAAAAATCAAAAAACTACATTGATTTAACTTTTATTGCTGCTAACAGTTAAAGAGTTAAAATTACTCTAAAAGGCATTTAACCATTTAAGTATAGGATGCAATTCTAGAATAATGCTGTTGTTTCTTTTTTTATATATATTGCAGATGACTAAAATAAGAAGCAGAAAGAAAGAAAAAAGTAGTATTACAATAAAGTGATGCAAAAATAAATTACACATTGGTGATTTACTGCTTACTTACACAGGAAACAAGTCATATATACTTCATACAAACAGACAAGTTGATCATTAGACAAAGTCAATTGAGATCAATAGAACTTGATTATCAGCCAATTAAAATACAATGATTACAACGTCTGTCTCGATTGTATCCATCTCTGTTGAATTTTTCAAGAACTGATTGGGCAGCCATGCTATAACTTGGCAACCAATCAAAAAGAGGAGGATTTTACTGCGGGAACAGACAAACTTTTGATTGTTTACTCCATTAGCAATGAGATACCATTAAGTGAACATGTGTACTGTGTGACATTTGCATTCACAATTCTTGCATACCATACTCATCTCATTAATATTAATGCATCTTATGCAGGATAGTGCAGAATAGTAGAGTACACCTGCGTAACCGTGGCTGCATACAGGTGTACTTTTCTTCTTTACTTACTTTTTTGTACTTTACTTAGATACTTGTATTTTTTTTAGCTTGGGCTGATCTGTCTATCTCTGGGTTGGTAGATTTAGCTGGATCTTCTGTTATTCTGGATCTGTCTGCCTTTGGATCTGGTAGATGTTTCTTTATAAAAGCTGGATCTTCTGTACTTGTGTTGTTTGTTTGTTTTACTAACGACACAAGACTTGCTTTGGTTTTGAGCTCATATTTTATCTAAGATCCCAGATCACAAACACGCGTATGAGAATTTGGCTAATTGAAGAAGAGATGCCATTACAGTCTGTCTCCTTCAATGGCCAGCAAAAGAACTGATTTTGTCTTGCTAACTTCCCATGTTCACACAAGCAAACTGGAAATGTAGGTCAATACAGGTTTACAAAGTGTATCTCTCCTGTATCTTTACATTAACTTTTATTTTAAAATCTACACTACTGTGCATAATTAACAGATTGCCCATCAATCATGTAACACAATGACTGAACAGATGCATTATTCTTGTTTTTTGACATAACATATCACCTACAAGGTGGTCCGAAAGTCTTGTCATTCGTACATACATTCTAGAGGTAAAATTATTAAATAACATATTGTATTATTAAAACAAAAAATAATTAAAAAGTTAAAATAATATGTAAGGTGACAAGACTTTTAGACCACCATTTGCATTTATCAACCTCCTACTAAATTTCATATTTAGCTGTTATTCATTTCCCCTACTTATTCCTTTTAGTTTCTTGTTAAAAAAAAATGAAACTGATCCTGAAATGAGAAAGTTATCTCCCTTGAACACCCTCCTCTTTCCCCACTATTTTATTGATTGCCATGTTGCAAGGAGTTCTGGAGAGTATAAAGTAACTCCTGTGTTGCCACTACTCCTATTCCTTGTTGTACCATTTAGAGACATATCTATAGGTCAAATATACCATGTGCCTAGGCATGCACAGTCATTTTTTAAATGAGATTTTCACCTCATCACTCTATCTTTCCCTTATTCTTTTTTTCTTTCTTATATTTTTTCTGTGTAGCATGTCCTCTTTCTTTTCTTTCTTTATAATAAAAATGGAATAGTCTATTATTTAGCTTAGATGACAACACTCATTTGGACAGTCTCATTTTTACCAGAGGGTGTTGCAAGATGATAACAGTCATATTTTGTAGAAACACCAGTATCATTATATAGTTTGCACACACATAAAAAACAACTACAATTTGCTAGTTTTGCTCGGGTTATCCTAACAAACACACAACAGAAATTGTATCATTGTAATATAGGTTTAACATGTATCATATTCCATAAGTTATAAAAAGTTTCTAAAATCATTTTTACAGATACTCCTTTTCAAACATATTTTTCAAAAATAGATAGAAGATTAGAAGGAAAAAAAATATCAGATGAATACCCTTCCAGTCATATGGTTCCAGACAAACATTTAATCTTGTTAAAAGCGAAAAAAAAGTAATAAAAAAGATTTTTTTAAAAGAGAGAAATTTTATAATAATATTATATAGACAAACCAGAAGCAAGATTTAAAATTATGCACCATTCCAGTTCACAGAATTTTCAAGCCTTGCAGTGTTTAAATAAATTCTAAAAATTTAAATATTTAATTACTAACTCTCTCTGTGGGAATTTTAAGTTTGGCCCCGGAGTGAACAGGCATATGAGGTTATCTGAAAAGGTTAAATCAATGTTGTTTATTCTAATACATCAGAAGGTTTGAACAACATTTGGTTTTTGATTTAATGTAAACAGTTTTTTTTTTTATTCTCTTAACAGTCAAGTTAGTATCAGTTGAATACTGATCAGTCTACATTAATCTCTACAAATATCAGCAGGATTTATAATAATCTATGAGGTAAAATTATGAAATATATATACCTACTTCATATCAGGTATATAATGGGGAGAGAAGAGAGGAGATGGGCGCTTACTGGATTCTGTTTCGTTGCTGCCATCCTCTTCTTCTGAGCTGATTCTTTCCTTCTACTGGGCTGGGTTGTCTGTGCTTATTTCTTATTGTTGGTAATAATTAAACAAGATTTAATTGCTTTACAAGACGTCTTTATTCTTTATTAAAAACTAAGCCCAAAAGTATTTTCAACCGCCTGGTGAGAAGGTGGCATCTTGAGATAGATGAACATAATGGCCAAAATCTAAGTCAGTTCCCTTCTCACACTTGGCTTCAACCAATCAGCAAATGGCATCCAGGTCATAGAAGGTGAACTGCCTTGTCAATCTCTTTTACAACTTCCTACAACAGTCAATGGTAACTTTCCATTTACCATACCATTATTTGAATTTTACTACATTTACAGGCATAATTTGTAGGCTTACCCACGAATTATGTCACACCTTGATTTATGAGTAATTTGTTCTGCTCATAACTCAATTTCCTCGTATATCAAACCAATTTTCCCCTTTGAAATAAAGCATTAATCCATTCCAGACCCAGCCAAATCACCAAATATTTTCATTATGTTTGATTGAAACAGATTAGTGTTATCGCTTCTGCATGCTCACCCCCTCTTTATCTTTCCCCTACTCTCTTTCTTTCTTATTATATTTTTCTGTGTTGCATGCCCTTTTCTCTTTCCTTTTTTATGATAAAAATGGAATGAACAATTATTTAAAACTGTTTTAACTACCTATGTTATTTCTCATTTCAACATCTTTTTTATTTAAAAAAAACTATCATGTGCATCAAACAGCTTCTAAAATTAACATATGTAATAATACTGTTGTTCCAAAAAAAAAAAAAAAATTATGACAGTTATCATCTTACAACACCCTCTGGTTAAAAATGAGACTGCCCAAATCCAAATAATAAAAATTATCAAGCTTCATCTAAAAAATTCAGACAAAGGATAACTTTAACATTAAATAACCCTCAAAGGTTGATATACAATTAAACAAAGAAACCAAACCAAGAAATATGGGGTACTCTCTAAGACATGAACTTCTTAACAATAATCTGCCAGCCTAACTCGTTAACCATTATACCTTTTGAAGTGTCCCAGAATATAAAAGGTGTGCATATAAAAGGTGTGCATTATATAAACAGAATATAACAGGTGTGCATATATCCCAAATGCAGGAAGCGTGTGGTGTAATGGTTAAAGTCATGGGAAATGGACTTGTCGCCCCGAGTTCAAATCCTGGATGTGTTAATTGCATTTCACTTAGCGCTAATACCCTTGGGAAAGGTATAAATCCTACTCTCCCTCCAGCTATGGGTAAATAGCAGGGCAGACTGGGTTCTTTAACCATGGCTAGGTAACCAGTCTAGGAGAAGGAAAACTCTGAATTCAAACCTGTTGAACTCCGCTTAAGAAATTGACTTTGTGTCATATCCTGCTCGTGCGGAGGAGTTGGTGTGTGTATGTATGTATGTATATATATATATATATATATATATCCCAAATGTTGCAAGATAATTTCCCTTAATATGTTTCCCTAATCAGCATAGTGTTTGTACACCGCAAAATAAACAGACATTTCTTCTATTTTCAAACAAAAGTTTTCATTTCCCAATGAAAACAGTTTAACGTTTGATTATGCAAATTTCGGATTTGGTGGACAAGTCATGAGCAGATTTTAAACATCATCTAACTCTTTCAGATCAGCAAACTATATTTAGTGTACGCTAAATGTAGCTTAAACAAGACTGACAAATTTTAAATCTATTGCATATGATTAGTAAGAAGGTTATTTCTAATTCTGAGATTTTATACCAATTACTATTTAATTTGCTTGTATGAGATAAGAAGTCCAAATTCAGATTAAGTCTATAAATGCTTTTCTCTAATCATCAACCTTATGGATGGATTTCTTTAGTATATGTGTATACACACACACACACACACATATATATTATGGACTCTCTCGTCAATTTTTGACGCATGAGGGTTCACACACACAATGAACACCCACACAGTGATTTGTTTATAGTGGTGAAGGCTTGTGTTGGACCATCCACACTTTTTGGCACAGTCGATAGGAAAGAATTGGTGCATCAAGGGTTGCCACAAACCCAATCAACAACCGACCTCAGGACTTTTGAATTCAGAGTTATCCCTCTCCTAGACTGGTTACCTACCAAGATTGAAGGGCCCAGTCTGCCCTACTATTTAACCCATAGCTGGAGGGAATTTTGAATTCAGAGTTATCCCTCTCCTAGACTATATATATGTGTTCATATACATGTACATATATATATTTACCAAACTGGGATGCAACACAAAGTTAATTTCTTAAGCAGAGTTTAACAGGTTTGAATTCAGAGTTTTCTTTCTCTTAGATTGGTTACTTAACCGAGGTTAAAGATCCCAGTTTGTCCTACTATTTATCCATAGCTGGAGGGAGAATAGTTGGATTCATAACATTCCCAAGCATATAAGCACCATGTGAAACAGCCTCTTTTTTTCTTTTTTTTGAACTTGAGTCACCGAGTCCATTTCTTTCACACACATACACATTCACATACTTACACACACACATATATATATATATATATATATACACATGTAGAATTAAACAAAAGGAACATCTCCTGTTTAACAATTTTATTTTTTATCTTTTCTAATTTTCTGGCCAACTTTTTAATGTCTGGGTGGAATTGTTGGATAAACAGGAGATGTGCCTTTTGTTTAATTCTACATGTATCAATGAAAGAATGCTGCCCAAATACACACACAACATAAATATACACAGGTTTATGTATGCATACACATATCTACATATACACAAACACACCTATTTGCATACAAACACATACATATATAGACCTAAATATTTATATACATACGTATCCACATGTACATTCACAAGAAGTGTGTATGAGCGGATAGAAAAGTTTAAAATCATTGATGAGCTAGTTTGTCCTCTGCAGATTAGTCATGGTTCTGCCTATCAAATCATCCATGGTGAGCTCAGCTTCCATAAAACAAGAGGGTGGATAATTTTTATATCTGTCTCGTATGTAGAAAAAATAAGAAAAAAAATATTCCAAAAAGATAAGCTTATTTATTTGTAGATGATGAAGTAAATGTCAAAACATTTCAGGTTTGTTATAAAACTTTCATCAGGACATTAGGATGATAATGAAATTTATTGTGTACAGTGCTCAGGTGCACCACAACTCATTCATGTCAAGTACACAGAATAATGTAGTGTCACGAACATGAACAGTTTACAGTAGTAATATGCATGTATGTGTGCGCGTGTGTGCATATGTATGTGGAGAGTGGCATCAGGTATAGTGTCGGCGGACTACAGGAACCATGGAGGCTTTGAAAGATTCAGTGCTTCGGCAGCCTACAACAGACACGGGCAGTTTATTCCATATCTCCGCAATTCTGAGCGTGAAAAAATGTTTCTGAAAGTCACGTGAGCAGTGCTGTTTTCTGACTTTGTAGGCATGCCCACGTGTGTTGGAAAGATGGAGATCAAAAAGGTGCTCAAGGTTGCTGTTGTTAAGATGATTAATGACCTTATGAGTGTTTACCAGGTCAGTTGCCAGACGCCGAAGTTTCAGCGAATCCATTCCCAGGGCTGCGAGACGTTCAGAGTATGGTAGATGCCTGATGGAGGGTATTTGTTTGGTTGCACGTCTCTGTACAGTTTCTAGGAGGTTCCATGGTGTTGTCTAAACTGAGTTACAATTCTTTGCAAAATGAAAATGAGAAAATATCATAGAAAGTTTTGTTTTTTTCTGTTAGCAGGTTTTTTTTTTTTTTTAAATCTGATGTGATAGAAATGTATTTTCCTAAAATAATATATCAAGAGATGTATTTTAAAAAGAAAATCTAACTAATCGAATTATTAGAAGATATGTTTGATAATATTAAGTATAAAAGTTATATTTATTGCACATATTTATGAATATAATCTATGTTTTTATAGTTTGAGTTATGTATATAGGTGCATAGAGTGTGAAATTGTGTTTTATATTAAAATTGGAAGAAATTTGGTAAGGTATTTTATAGCTTTTTATGTTTTAAAAAGCTACAACATACATTGTTTTTAAATAGATTTGTGTGTACAAAAACACACATTCCTTTTATTATTGACAATCAAATTTCTTAAAATTTTAATATCTTACACTTCACGAACTTATATACATAAAATACATAAATCATGCAATAAAAGCATATATTATATTAATAAACATATGTGTAATAAATATCAGTTGTTGTGTACCTAAATATTATAAAACATATATTCTTATAAATATACTTACATATAGATTAGTTTGGTTTGGTTTGTTTTATGGCATATCAACCTTGGTTGGTCATTTAATGCCGACAAGGTTTTGAAATAAATTCATTCTTAATGAATAATCAAATTTTGTTTATGAACTCATGTTTTTCTATTTAACCCATAGATGGGACCCTAACAGGTACTACCACTCCGGGTCAGAGTGGACCAGAGAGCAATGGTGATGAAGGGGTGCTCCACATTCTCCAAACCTCCAAAACTGGAACCTCACCATCAGAGTTTAACATCATTCCCAGGACATGTAGACCCTCAGCCACCGCCTTCTAACACCCATATGATAAAAGGGCTAGGGCTTGCCATAAGGGCAATAGGGTTGGGGCAATCATAGGTGCTAGGGCTTGATGTGACCAGCCGATTGATCAGAGGGGGCCTCTCTAACCACCCATCTAGCCCAAGAAAGGGCCAAAGTGGAGTATTGCAAGTCATGGACTGCTCAACCACTGGGTTCTATCCTTAAGCATCATGGGTCACCACCCATGGCCAACAGGTGGCCCCGATAAAGTAGTTTGTCTTTTCTTTTTAATTATTTGCCCACTTTAAGCCACTCACAGCAGCTTAACCAGTGTGATCCTACTGGGGAAAATCTGATGATTAGTTCATTATAATTGAGCAGGGACTCCGATTACAATAATAATAGAACTCATTCTAATAAATAATTCTAAGGTGAATAGGGAGGGAACTTTGAAATATCTCATCATACAGGTAAGAAATACCAGGGAAATTTGTTAGGTAAAGAGTTAAATTACATCTCTTCATATTATATTATCTTTTAAGACTTTGAATTCCAACCAGCTGTGCTCTGCTTAAAAATCTACCTTGCATTGTATCCTGCTCTTTGCAAAGGGGTTGGGTAAATATATATATCATTCCCTTCCATATTGATTATTGGTAAATAAAATGCCTATTTGAGTTTCTGATAAATCTGCATACACTTCAGACTAATTCTCTAAGGAAAGGCATGAATCCACTTCTCCCTAAAGTTACAGATAAATAGTGGAGTTGAAGTCTTTATCATTATAAAAAGCAATCAATCTTAGGCATTCATTGTCTGTTGCTGGTACCATATAACTCAATACAACCTGCCACGTTATTAAGAGAGAAATCATGAAGTAAACTCCATTTTTATGTGAGATGTCATAAAGAGAAATTGAATTACTTGGCATAAGAGTATTATTTAGATTTTTTTGACTGTTGTACTCATCTTTATTGTTATATACACAACATTTCGGCTGATGTGCCCTCCGGCTTTCTAGAGGTGTATAAATGTAAAAATTCTAAGTAAAAGGAGCATTAGGTTTATAGGTTCAGAAAATTCACTCTGAATTGTCCAGTTGGATATATGGCACAACGGATATAAGGGTTGAATTAATACAATTCTAAATGACAATCATTAGAAGGTTGCAGGTTCAATCCTGACAGACAGGCAAAAATAACAGAATTCATAACATAGTTTAACAGTTGTACCCAGTCATGATTAACAAAATAAGAACAATCTACTTTAATGGTTTAAATAAAAAGTTTAGTTTGAAGTTCTGTGAAGTCTCTCAATTAAGACATGAAGGCTCCAGAGTTTGACAAGAAACAACTGAAGAAGGCCAGAGGATATGTCGGCTGAAACATTGTGTATATAACAATAAAGATGAGAATAAAAAGTCAGAAAAATCTAAATAATACAGTAATGATACTCTTTAACACATATCTGGGGTTCATACCTTTCCCAAGGGTATTAGTCCAATAGAGAATGTAATAACATGACTGGAAAAATCTAAATGATACAAATTATCAAGCCTTCTCTAAAAAATTCAGACAAATAATTGGTATAATAGATAATGAAAAACATAGAAGGCATGTCAATGATTTATTATCATTGGACCTATATAGGAGTTGTGAACAATTAAAAAGTAAATAACTACAAAGAAATATTCCTACTTGTCTTATCACATTTGTTTATATATATATATACATATATATATATATATATTTTAAAATTTGTTTTGGGGTGAAACAAAGAAATCACAGTGCTCAACCACAAATTTGTAGGAGCTTTATATATTTGTTGAATTTTTAAATATAAAAGTTTTTCATAAGCAACTACCCAGGTTTCAGGTTATTTAACCATCATCAGGCTGCTCAATCTCCTGGTGTTTATTTGAAGAGATTTTGTGTTATTATATATATATATATATATATATATATATATATATATAATGAAGATTGTGTGTTTGTTTGTCTGTAACCGAAACTATGTCAGTACCCAAATTACAATTCCCTTAGTTATTATGTCACATTGTCTGATTTAAAAAATTTAAAAACCAATTATTAATAAAATTGTTTTACATTATTAATACTGTTGGTCTTATGTACATATTAATAACATGCAATTTTATTTATATATAAAACAAAATAGAGGTTTACAGTGTAAACGGGAAGGCTAATTTGTATATTGATATTAAAAATTTGTTTTTAATAAATATGCGCTTGGTATTATTGATTTCTAATTGTTTGGTTTTATGTTAATGAATAGAAGCAAAAATCTATTTAATAAATCTTAAAAGAAATCCATTAACAAGAAGAAATAACTGTAATTTTTTCTTTACTTCCTATCTTAACTAAGGAGTTAAATTAGGAAAATTTAGCAATGAAAGATGGGAGTGATGGAAGAGTAAGTTTCAGTTGTTCTATTTTTCCAGTATACCCCGCTCTGTTTCAAATCTTTTTATCTGCATTTTTTTTTAGTTTCATTAGCCTTTCTAATTTCATATAATATTTTATTATTGGACAGTATTTTGAGCATTGTTCTGATTTAAGAAAAACGGTTTTATAATGATTTGTTAATTCGCTATAAACTAGCAAATATATGCACCATCTGAGTACAAGTATTTAAGTTTTAATATAATATTTTATTACATTAAAACTTAAATACTAGTACTCAGAAGGTGCATATATTTGCTAGTTTATAGCGAATTAACAAATCATTATAAAACCGTTTTTCTTAAATCAGAACAATGCTCAAAATACTGTTCAGTAGAGCAGGATAAAACCTAAGATAATTAATAGTTTTATAATGCAAATAAAACAAATCTGAGTTATAAATCCAAAAGAAATATATGAGATTAAATTTAGATAAATTATACACCACAAATCAAATAAAACTTTTGAATTACACAGTGTTTTATATTAAAAGGTAAATTTATTAAAAGAGGATTTTTTTATTTCTAATAAATGACTGGAACTTAAGTACTATGTCTTCAGTGAATTTGTCATTAATTTTCATACCTTCCTGAAAGCTACCCCCACCACAAAAAAAAGAAAAAATAACAATGAAAAAGAATACTGTGTTAATATACTAAAAAGACTGTTTTGTTTTTATTTCAACAGAAAAAAAAAAATTGAGATTAATTTTGAAAGCACTTAAGCTGTCAATTTCTTTTTCTTTTCTTTTTATTATTTCAGGTTGTACATATGTTGCCCATGATGCAAATCTAAGAAAATTCCCAAAATACAAGAATAATTTTTATCAGCTCACTAATTTTGTGGAAGCAATTCAAACTGACACTAAAAATTGTCAAGACACGGGAGGGGAGGTTGAAGTTAAATGAAAAAAAAAAAAATGTTTTGTTGTTTTAAAATACTTTTCTTAAGTGAGGAGAAAGGAAATATTGTGTAATTAGTCTCCTTCATTGAAGAAAGACTCCCCTCAAATATTAAAAAATCAATTTAATAATAAGTAAATAAAAAGTGATATATATGTATATATATATATATATATATATATATAGGTAATATAATTTGCTATATTTATAAATATATAAAGTGTGCTCAATATTGATGATAGAGGAAATATAAGTTATGGTCGCATAGACATAAAAGCAATGGCATTTGGTGACCGTCAGACTCTTGCCTATCTGATTACCTTACCAAGTATGTTCCTACACTTGGAAATGTGTAAAGAGAAAAAGGCTTATAAACACTCATTGATCAGCATTCATTTTGAAAGTTAAGACATGGTTGGTACACATGAAGTTGAAAATCTAAACGTGATTGGTACATAAGGAGATGTTGAATATATATATATGTGTGTGTGTGTGTGTGTGTGTAGTAAAGGATAGAGGGAAAAATGTGGACAAAGGAACAAAACTCAGACAAGTAAATGTAGGAGATATATTTTGCCATGCATTGAGCTCAGCTTCATCAGTCGTTTATTTGATCATTAATGCATCATATATATATATATATATATATATATATATATATATTGCGAACATTTTTATCATAAAATACTTATTTTTCTTCCATTGGATCTACAACAATCTTTATATATATATATATATATATATATATATATGATATTAACAAAAGGGATACAAATAGAAAAATCTATAATTATTCATTTTTTTTAAATGTTCAAAACTAATTTCAATTTTAGGTCATAATCAATAGAAAAGTTGTTTTGTTTTTAAAATAGTTTTTAAAAAAGAATTGAAATGCAATATGAGAAGCAGCAAAAAATGAACTGGTTACGTCATGTTTCCATTCATTGAATGAAAAATTCTTTTTTGCTATCAAAATGTTTTGAATTGACCATTTTATGATGTCTGCTATCATAGGCATCTGGCTATGAGCTCTACACTTGAAAGATATTTGTTAGATATGGTTAGGGTATGTTTTACATTAGCCATAACTATTTTTATTAACTTGGGCATTTGTCTATATTCAAGTGGTGTTTTGAGAATGGATTAGTTTCATGTTAAAGCCATTTGGAGATACTTTATACATTTATCTTTGTGCATTTCTATTATTGCTGTTATTATAAATTTTTTTTCAATTCTTTCTATGATGGTGAACTTTGCATCACTGTTAGAAATGTGATCATTTGAGTGGAAATGTTTTTCTATTAGTATTAGTTTGTTATAATTCATAGATTTTATTCTGTGTCTGTAGTTATTAAATCTAAGTTTTTTCTGACTTTCCAATGTATTGTTTTTGGCAGCATGAGCAAGCCAGTAAATAAATTACATCTTTGCTTATGCATTTAGATTTGGGGTAAGTTTTTTTTGTTTTTTTTTGTGAATCTTGTGAATGAGTTGGCAGATTTGAGTTGTTTGCAGCATAGGAATGTGAAATGCAAACCGCCTCATTCAGGATTTGAACTCAAGTTACTGAGTCCATTTTTTATGGCAATAAACATTACACCACATGCCTCACACATACATATTTATATACACACAGATATATATATTTACATACATATGCATACACACATTTATGTACACACACATATATATATACACCACACACACACACACACATTTATGCACACACACACACACATATATACACACACATATATACACACACACACACACACACACACATATACACACACACACACACACACACACACATATACACACACACACACACACACACACACACACACACATATATATATATATATATATATATATAAACAAGCTTCTATCTGTAACGATAAGATCCATTTCAACAGACATACGTGGTATCAACTGATATTAATTGAAAACTCGATTAATTCAGCGGATGTAACCCTGACGATTCAGATGATGAAACTCGAGTAGGTTACTTTATATCCATTTCTTAAATAAATATATATATATTTACATACATACTCAGTTTGCTGAGTCCATTTTCTATGACAATAACCATTACAATATACGCCCTCTATTCTTATAGTTGAATATTTCCTCACTAATGCCAGTGATCAATTTTTGAGTCCATATAAAAATCCATGTAGATTCGGCATGCTGATTCTCAGGGCTTGCATATGTCACTATCAATATTAACTTGAACAATTAATATCATCTTTCTTTGCATTTTCCCCTCATTTTGTCTTTGTGCTGAGTTCAACCAAGTAAATATCAATAGATTTCTCTCTTATATTCTGAGAATCTTTTCAGTGCAAAAAAATTCAGATTATAAATGATCAAATTTACTATTCAAATTTATCCCATATATCTGGACAAAATCACAATCTTTAATGATATTCCATTATTCATCCATAGCAACATTAGAATATTTTCACTTAATACAAAAAATCTAAAGAAAAAAATCAAAACCTTTTTGCAGATTGACCACAATCTAAGAGTCATTGGCAGCAACAGATTGTAGAATCATAAATCTTGAATGGGATAATCCTTATAATGGTTTGCAGACAATTGTTCTTGAGTTTAGTTCTTATTGATGGTAGGTTGGTTGGATGAATTTTACAGCATTTCAACCCTTGCTGGGTTATTTGATGCTAAAGTTGTTTTTGTTTTATTCATTCTTGTTGGGTTTTCAAATTTATTTTTTTAAACTTAATTTTTTAAAACTCTTTCTTTCAAACTAATTTTTTTAACTATTTGCCTCATAGCTGAGATTTGTGTCAGAATGGACCTAGGAGTAATTTCAATAACAGGTACTCCACAATCCCTAGAGCTCCAGAATTGGAACCTCACATCTAGGTGCAGTTTAATGTAATACCCAACACAATTTTCAATTTTGTTTTTTTCTCAACTCATTTTTAAAAAATCTATTTAACCCTGGATGGGATGGTTGATTGGATTTTATGGCATGTCAACTCTTAGGTTATTTTATGCCAAAGACGTTTTTGTTTTATTCATTTTAACCTCATTAAAAAAATCTTTGCTTTTTTCATAATTCTGATTTATAATAGATAGAACAAACAACATTTTTACACTTTATCTCTTACTTAAACTAGACAGGTGGTCAGAGAGGCCCTCTCTGATCAATTGGCTGATCACATCAAGCCCTAGTGCCTATATGATTGTCCAACTCTATTGCCCTTTTAGCAAACCCAAACCCTTTTTATCATATATGTGCTAAGAGGTGGTTGCTGAGGGGTTTTAAAAATTGAGTACCCATGAAGAATGAATAAAATAAAATATCTTTGGTATAAAATAACTTAATAAGGGTTGACATGTCTAAAAATCCAACCAACCAACATCATATTTACACAAGCTGTCACATGACAAAACCTTAATTTGTAGGAATGTACTTTTATCATCAAGTTTTTTGTGTTGTTTTTGGTTTAAACATACTTCAGCTATCCCAGGAGATGCTTGTAAATTTGAGCCGGCTCTGAAAGCTGACGCAATACACATTGACCTATGAAGTGAGTTAATGGTTAACAGACACCTGCTGTTAACAATATTTTTTTTGAGTAGTTTTTCAACATCCAATTGAGTTGTCATTAAATTAATTAATCTCCACTGGATCTTCTCTAACATTTTTGAAAGATTTTTAATTATGGTTATTTTTTATCAGAAGACAGCAATCATAACATAAATGAAGTTGATTTTGAATGACAAAAATTGAATAATTTTGATATTTTGGACTGTTGTTCTCATTATTAATCAAGCCACTGTTTGTTTTGTTTTGTTTTACTGCATATCAACTTCAGTGGGTCATAAAATACTGGCAAAGTTTTGAAATAAATTCATTCTTAATGGATACTCAATTTTTATGAACTCACGTTTTTCTATTTTATCCATAGATGGGACCCTAACAGGTACTATTACTCCAGGTCAGAGCAGACCAGGGTGAAATGGTGATTAAGGGGTGCTCCACATTTACTAAAACTGGAACCTCACCATCAGATAGAGTTTAACTTTATTCCCAGGACATGAAGAGCCTCAGTCACCGCGTTCTAACACCCATATGATAAAAAGGGTTGAGGGTCGCCATAAGGGCAGTAGGATCAGGACAATCATATAGGTGCTAGGGCTATTCAATCCACTGTATCCATGAGCTTTGTTAAAGTGTTTCTTATTCACCTTAGAATACAGTCATCATAAGACAATAACCTTGAGTTCAAGTATGGTTTCCGAGCATTAGTATTGTTACCACTAGTTCAAAGCACTCCAAGCAGCATAAAATGCCATCAAACTTATTGATGGAAATGCAATTAATATATTGGTTAGATCTAAATTTATAGTAAATTCTATTAAATTTATACATACTACAATAAAGGGGCCGGATTAGCTCAGTCGGTAGAGCGTTCGGCTAGAAACCACAAGGTTCCTAGTTCGATCCTGGTCCTCGCCAACTCAGCGTATGAGTAGCACAGGGATCTGTGTGGTAAAGTAAGGAGCTGATGGTAGGTTTGGCGCTCCACCTCAGATGCAAAAACAATCTCCTTGGTCTAGTGCTAGTGAAAAGGGGATAGACTCCCTCGCTGATTGGCTGATACTGACTGTAGGCCGCCCCGACGACTTTACTTTTATGATAAAGATGAGGACAACAGTCCAAAATATCAAAATCATTCACATCAAATCTCATTTCAAAAATAAAGAAAGACAAAAATTAACATTAAAAAAACAATCTAAAACTTACTTTGATTACACAACAGTCATTTTAACAACCAAATGACTAAATCTATAATGGAACAACACTAGCTACTATTTACGCAATACCATATGGGGGTTGGTTTGGGCTTTAACCATTTGTTCACCGTTGTTTCAATGAAGCATTATTTGATTCCTTAGATGCTGAAATATGTTTGGTTGGAATCAATACAATTAGGAAAGGGCAAACACTTTACCCAGGCATCAAGAGGAAACAACAGCATCTCTTTGATGTTGATAACCTATTCTAACCTCGTTTAAAAACATCTTTTTTTTTTCTTATTTGTTATGATTTAATAGCATCAGAATTTTTTTTATGACAACAAAATCAGTGTTTAAATTATTTAGAAGAGTAGACAGCCGTGGAATTTGTATAGATTATTTTTGTGACAAAATCCCTCCCTCAAAAAATGTCAAAATCATTAAATTATCTTTATATATATACATATATATATTTACCAACCCCTCCGCACAAGCAGGATGTGACACAAGGTCAATTTCTTAAGTGGAGTTTAACAGGTTTGAATTCAGAGTTTTCCTTCTCCTAGACCGGTTACCTACCCAAGGTTAAAGAGCCCAGTCTGCCCTACTATTTATCCATAACTGGAGGGAGAGTAGGATTCATACCTTTCCCAAGGGTATTAGCGCTAAGTGAAATGCAATTACGACATCCATGATTTGAACTCGGGGCGACAGGTCCATTTCCTATGACTTTAACCATTAGACCACACGCTTCCATATACATATATATATATATATATATGTGTATGTGTGTTATTTTATAGTTTTATCATGTATTCCTATATATAGATAAAGTCAGCGGAGTTGTCTAATATTGGTATCAGCCATACAGCAATGGACCTTTTTCACTAATGCTAGACCAAGGAGATTATTTTAGTGTCTGAGGTGGAGTGCCACACCTACCATCAGCTCCTCACTTTACCATACATATTCCTGTGCAACTCATATGCTGAGTTGGTGAGGGAACCAAAAACCTTGTGATTCCTAGGCGGATGCTCTACTGACTGAGCTAAACCATATCATATTATCATCCATAAACAACTACACGTCTAACAATTTAAAAAATTATATTTTATTTTTATTATTTACAGTGCAACATTGTACAATGAAAATGCTTTGTTTTCAAAATAGTCATTTCTGTTTTTGTGATGCAGAGAAGGTGACACAAACTTGCAGTTACTTTCTCTACACTTTGATCCAAGTGGATACTTAATAATTTGTACATTACTGTTTTTAAGAATAATATACACTGATGGTGCAAAGTGAATATACAATGAGGAAATGTCTGTCCCTGTGGATGCATACTGAACATGATTTATTAGAATGTCACACAGGAAAAGATGCAGGAAGTGTTTTTCAGATTGTCACACATAGATAAGTATATATATAATATTGATAATATAGTTTTATTCATAAGTTAAGAGTGCTCAATATCATTAATAGAGCATGTATATCTAAGTTAGGAGAGTGAAGATAAGAGGTCAACAATGCTTGGTAACAGATAATTTCTCACCTATGTGATTTTCAAACCAAGTGCCATTGACTTCATGTCTTTGCTAACCTTTGCAATTTGTACATTACAGCTTCTAAGAATAATATACTCTATAGTATATATATATATATATATATATATATAATATATTAGATAAAGGTGGTTAGGGAATCCGCGATAAAGTGCTCAATAAAAAGTTTTATTAAAGAAATGGATACACTAGAACCTACTCGAGTTTCACCATAAGGATCTTCACTGAATTAATCGAGGTACTGATTAATTGTAGCCAATTACACGTGTGAAATGAACACACGTGTAATCGGCTGCAATTAATCGGTACCTCGATTAATTCAGTGGATTTAACCCTGAAGATCCTTATGGTGAAACTCGAGTAGGTTCTATTGTATCCATTTCTTTAATATATATATATATATATATATATATGATATTAGTAATAATAATAGTGGAAAAGAGTAAAGGGTCTACCATAGTTTTGATCATAATAATCTCATCAGGACTTTACCTTGTACTTAACTAAGGTAGTATACTGATGAGACCATTAAGATGAAAACCACGTAAGACCATTGACTCTTTTCTGCTATTACGGTTATATATATATATATATATATATTATATATATATATTACTAATATTATTATTGCTTTATGTTTTTTATATATTGAGCAATTTTGGATAATTTACTAATGCCTCTGTAATGGAAAAGTTAAAGCGGCAAGCTCAGTCGGTAGAGTGTTCGGCTAGAAACCACAAGGTCCCTAGTTCGATACCGGTCCTCGCCAACTCAGCATTATGAGTAGCACAGGGATCTGTGCGGTAAAGTAAGGAGCTGATGGTAGGTGTGGCGCTCCACCTCAGATGCAAAAACAATCTCCTTGGTCTAGCACTAGTGAAAAGGGGATAAACTCCCTTGCTGATTGGCTGATACCAACATTAGGCCACCTCGACGACTTCACTTTTCTTTTACATATATATATATATATATATATATATATATATATATATATATAGTTAACTGTAAGTTAATTAAAAGAATACATGTAAAGTGTTTGATGATTTTAAAAAGGTGGGGGGGTGCAAGGAATCATTTTGTATACCCATTTTGTGTCCCCATCAATGGTTCATATTTTTACAAGCTCTTTTTATCCCTAATGATAATGGATAGCTAATCATAGTAACTATATGAATTTTTTTTTAATGATCAAGGAAAATCTGATCTCTGATAAGATAAAGCAAAAATATTCCAAACTGTGTCAGAACTACTCTATAGCTGCACTTATTGCACTCTATGGAAATGCTTAAATCTAGATGGAGACCCCACAAAGATGCTTGAACAAATCCTGGAAGTATCTGGGTACCAGATACAGGGCCGCTTTAGTTCATTTAGTAGAGCACCTGCCTTGGAATTACAAGGTTCCAGATTTGATACTAGTCCCTGCCAACTCAGCACATGAGTAGCACAGTTTAGATAATCTGATCTGTCTGGTAAAGTGGGAAGCTTACAATAGGAGTGAGGCTCCACCACAGCAAAAAAAAAAAAAAATCTTCCTTGTCTAGTGTTAGCAAAAAGAGGATTGACTCCCTTGCTGTCCAACTGATACCAAAAATAGGCCACTCCACCAACTTTACAGGTTAAAACTCATTGTATTGTGCTTCCTGTATCTGTCATATTCATGTGGAAATAGATATTTTACTTTTTAATTGTCCTATTATAAATAAATGGAAAAATTGTTTGTTATTATGTTTCACTGTCAGATCAGGCAGGGAGAGGTTGCATCTATATTTTAAAATTTAAATATGAATTTAAAATTCAACTATGAAGTCATTAAAAAACAAGACCAAAACCTTTTGATAAAAAACAAAGATGAGAATACTAGTCAAAATACTTCTTGAAATAATGAAAAACTTTATTTAAGAACTTAAAAAATATTCATAATTAACTATGTAAGACAAATCAATTTACATGTCAATAAATGTTAATTTACTAACAACAAATAAATTTATAAATATATTTTCAAAAAGCAAAAAGATTGACAATTAAAATGTGAACTCCACTTCAATCTATTATTAATGGAGGTTTCTCATAAAGATTATGTCTGGTAACTATTGATAAAAAATCTAATGAACATTTTTATAAAAAGTAAAAACACTCTTGAAACAAAGACTGAAAAATATCATCTAAAAATTGATTAAAAACAAAAATAAAAAAGACCTCTTGAACCAACGACTAAAAAATTATTTGATCTAAAGACTGGAAAAAAATTATATTAAAACAATTTCAAATATATTTCAATTTTAAAAAATACTTAAAACAATAATAAATTGACAAAGAAAGTTTTTTAAATTAAATTCAATAAATATAAAAAAATGATCGTTGCAAATAATAAATTGAGAATGAAAAAGCCAAGTTTAACTATTAAAAATCTTTGTCAATTTCTTTGAATCATAATTAAAATGTTCCATTTCCTTAAGATGCGACACAAAATGAATGAGAAATTAAATTAATTAAGCAATATTACTAAATGCAAAAAGTTAGTACACTAAATTTGGAAAAACAAGAAATGTCAGTTAAAAGCACTTCTGCAGGTTACATCAACTTAATTTGCTGGTTGCCATTTTGTTTTTATTTTGCTCTCAAAACTTCAGCCAACCACAATTAAGGCCAGATGATAGAATCACTGGGAATGTCAAATTGAATATTAAAAAGAGTGAAAATTTAAATTTAAAAAGAGAATGCAATTTAGCAAGCAAGAAAGTGTCATTTGTTCTTAAAATAATGGAAGAAAAAGAGAAAAATAAAGTCAAGAAGAACAATTGATTATACAATAAAAAAAAAAAAATAGATTATTAGATTCTGACCAAACTATGCAAATAGGCATAAAAATAAAATAGCTTCCATTTCCTTTTTTTAATTTGATCATTTTTTTTTCAATATTTCCTTATTTATTTGCCCATAAATTTTTTAACTGTTTGTGTGTCCTTTTACAAATATGATTTATAACTTATAAAATATGCAGGGACCAACATTGCCACATTTTCTTGCAAACATAAAAATAATTCTTTGTGTTCAAAATGTTTATACATATGTAAATATGTTTGTGTGTGCAGTGGCATAATGTGGGGTTTGATCACCAAGGACAATTTAATCTTTTATGTCTTCCCCTAAACCATTAGCTGTTATAAATTCTAGTTTTATAAAAAAATAAAAATACTTAAGCAAACATTACCAGAAAAAGAAATGATCATTGTCTTTTTAGTCATCCTGCACTTTTTGAGCAGTCTTCCTAACCCTAACCTTCTCCTGTATTACTATAAAAAAAAAAAAGTAAAGTCGTCGGGGCGGCCTAAAGGCGGTATCCGCCAGTCAGTGAGGGAGTCTATTCCCTTTTCAATAGCGCTAGACCAAAGAGATTGTTTTTAGCATCTGAGGTGGAGCGCCACACCTACCACCAGCTCCTTACTTTACCGCACAGATCCCTGTGCTACTCATATGCTGAGTTGGTGAGGACCGGTATCAAACTAGAACCCTTGTGGTTTCTAGCCAAACACTCTACCGACTGAGCTAATCCGGTCCCCATATTACTATAATGAAACAAAAAGCTCTAAGGTGTGATGGGGAGGAGTCCCACTGGCATAGTGATTAATATGCTGGACTGTGACATCATAGTATAAGAGTTTGAACTCCAGTTGTGCTATTATGTTCACTTTCAGACTAATACCCTTGGGAAAGGTATGAAACCTCTCATCCTTTAAGCAATGGGTTTGATTGTACCTCTACTGTTCTTCTACAAGAATGTCTTTGCCATTAAATAACACAAGTAGGTTGATATGCCAATAAATACAAAACAACCAAACTAATGTGTTGTTTTATATTACTTTACAATATTTTTTTCTCTGAATGTTTAAGATGAGGCTTGATGATTAGTATTATCTGCATTATTCAGACTATTGTCCTCATCTTTATTGTTATTTGTACAACATTTCAGCCGATATACCCTCCGCCTTCTTCAGATTTCTTGTCGGACTTGGGAATCTCAGGAAGAAGGTTCCAAGTCCGAAAAGAAATACCTGAAGAAGGCCGAAACGTTGTACAAATAACAATAAAGATGAGGACAATAGTCTGAATAATACAGATAATACTTTACAATATTTGTTATTCTATTTTTTTTTATCAATTTTGGCTCCCCACAAAATTTTGTGCCTGGAGATTCACCCAATCTGGACCCACCCACAATGTGTGTGTGTGTGTGTTTGTGTGCATAGTATTTTTTGGCCAATAGTATAATTTTTCTAATCTCTATATTAATACTCATGTTCCTTAATTGTATGACCATTATCATCTTACAACACCCTCTGGTTAAAAATGATACTGCCCAAATCACCCACGTTGAAATGCAAAAATGTAAATCCGGTTTTCTAGTGTTGCTTATATGCCAAATTCTTATTTCTTATAAGTGTCGTCACCTCAGCTAAATAAAGTACCATTGTTTTTTTAAAGAAAGAAAGTGGAGAAAAAAGGATATGCTACACAGAAAAAATATAATAAGTGGGGGAAAGGATAAAAGAGGGGAAAAAGATAAAGAGAGTGGGTGAATGCACAGAAGCTATAATGTTAATCTGTTTGAATCGAACATAATGAAAAGGAAAGAAAGTAAGAAAAAGGGAGAGAGTTAAATAAAGATTATACTTTTTACATATTGAATTATTTAGCAATAGCTCTTAAGTAAAAAATATCAAACGTTATAATAATTAGATTATCATACTGTGGTATATCCACAGGTCTTGCAAGTGTTGTTTATAAACCTATAAAATATGCAAAGGCCAACCTTGTAACTTTTCTTCTTGTAAACATATCACTGAAATATTTCACTCTCAAAGCTCAAATATCTGTGTCATCAAAAATGACGGCAATATTTAAATAACTTTCTACTTGCATCGTACCTATAATATTTCAATACATTAACATTGCTGTGCATTTTCTAGTTTTCATTCAATACTTCCTGAATATGAAACTAAGTTAAAATGAAGTAAAGCTAAAAATTATCACCTAACAAAACTGAGAATCAAATTTATGGATATGTTTGAATTCTCATAAGATAATCTTTTAAAGGCAAAAACTAAAAGACCTATTTACATATTGCCGATGTGGAGTAATACTTACCATTATAGGAAATGGATATAGCAAACTGAGTTCAAATCCAAGGTGAGGCTGTGTGCATTTCACATAGCACTAATAACAGTGGGAAAGGTATCATCATGTCAGTTTCTTGCCAACCATCTCTATTATTCATTGTCCAGTATCCTCACAGCTGGTCAATGTAGGTCCTTGCTGGGTGGCCCACACTTGCATGTCCATGTGTTGGCTTCCTCAAGAGAACATCGCTTATGAGTTCGTTTTTGCTTCTCCAACAGTGTCCAGCATGTCACAAGACTAATCAATGACAGTAACTGACTGATGCAAATTTTTAATTAACAGCAAAGATTTTAAAATAGATGTTTTTTTTTTGTTGTTTTTTAGAAATTTAGAGATTTATGAAATTTTTCTGTTTGTCTAGCCAATTTATTTGATCCAATGTCTTGACCTCTTAGCTGTCCTGGATTTACAATATTTTAATTTAAAAAAAATATCAGCTAATATTCAAAATACAAAATTATAGCAAATTTATACAGGATGCAGAATATTCAGTTATAAGAATGCTAACTTGCAGCATATCAATATTCTTGAAAGCATTTTTTGTTTTAACTTCATCAATCACACACATCAATTATATTTGCTATCCAAGCTGAGAAATATTCTCTTTGGTTGTGGAGTAAAATAATATTTTAATATATCTGCACAGGAAAAATTTTAAAAAAGAAAAAAGATATTTGTTGGGGGCACATGGTGTAATGGTTCCTGTTGTAGCAAATGGTGTCACAGTTAAGCTAAGCTTAATAAATAACTATATAACTTGTTCAAATGTGTGCATCTTTATTTAATCCCTTGAAATCAGAGTTTTTTTTCAAGAACCAATCCAGCATGCAAAAAGTATTGCCATCTATCCTAAGGATTTGAAACTTCAGTTCATAGAAAACATCATTAGAATTGCAGGAATGAATGTGATTAGTTGCATGTATTTCACATAGAAAGCAGGTAAGTAGGTTTTTGTAGCTTGTATGTCTATTTAGTTGTCATCTGTCCTCAAGAGGATTTAGTTAAAGGCATGTAATGTAATGGTTACCATTGTAGAAAATGGACATGGTGAGACGTGTTAAATACTGGACACGGCTTTTTGCATTTCACATAGTGCTTCTACCCTTGGGATAGGTACGAATCCAACTATTCTCCCTCCAGCTATGAGTAGATAGGGCAGATTGGGCTCTTAAACCTTGGTATGGTGACCAGTCTAGGAGAAGGAAAACTGAATACAAACCAAATGGGCTCTCTTTTGTTAGTAAAAAATACTTCCTCTATTTTCTATCTAATTTGCATTTTGTTTGATATATCTTATACGGAATAAAAGGTGTGTGGTGTAATTGTTACCATCGTGGGAAATGTACTCATCAACCCGAGTTCAAACCCTGGACGAGACTGTTTGCTTTTCACACAGTGCTAATATCCTTGGGAAAAGTATGCATCCAACTACTCTCCTTCCAGTTATGGGTAAATAGTAGGGCAGACTGGGCTCTTTAACCTTGGTTAGGAAACCAGTCTAGGAGAAGGAAAACTTAAACTGTTTAATAAATTGACCTTGTGTCACATCCTGCTTGTGCGGAGAGATTGGTAAATATATATACAGAAGTTATATAGATACAAAAGTTATGAGCAATCTATACAGCTTGGAGCCTTTACAAAGAGACATTATATACAAGAAAGAAAGAAATTGGTATAAAAATAGTATTTTTCTAAGATGGGTGGAATTTAAAAAAACAAAAAAAAAACTGATGAATGTGCTGTTTGACAATTTCTGTCATATCAGGTGCCACGTGTCTGATATCCGATCAGAAGATGAGTTACTGCTGATCAATATTTCATGTCAAGTACCTACAACACTTCAGTAATTCTTACTTAACACCTGGTTTCAGAAAAAAAAAAAGTTTCAACAGAGGAACAAATTCCTCTCATTCGAAGACTAACATCAATACAATCAATAATTCTGTAAATTATTTATTTGGCTTTTTGCTTCATTTTCATTTCATTTTATTTTTTTCAAAAAATGAATTCAGTGCATGTAAATTGAATGTTTCTTTTCACTTTTTTTCTTTTTTAAATAATAAATTCAGTCTATGAATATTGCTAAATTGGGACACTTCAATGGAACTTGCCAACAATAATTTGTATTGATTTTTCAACAAATACAGTTACATCTTTTATTTATTTTTAAAATAAAATCAAAAGAAATTATTTAAGCAAGAAAGGATTATTTTATTTGAATTTTTATTACAGATTAATCCTATTGTTTTTGCTCTGTATTATATCACTCCTTGCAATGTTTTTCACACCAGAATTAAACGATGCTCTTTCTCTGGAATCTTCTAAGAATTCTGGTTGATCTTAATGTTGTTGTCTGATTTCCAATTCCTAGGCTTTTTTCCAAAACTTTAAAGACCGTTTTTGCTCTGTATTATATCAGCCCTTGCAAGTTTTTTTGCAACAGCATTAATTGGTGGTCTGTCACTTGATTCTGAGTGACAACAAGTCTCCCCATGTCTCTGAGAAGTTTTGTTTTATTTATTCTTGATGGTATTCAAATTTTATTTTCAAATTCCATTTTTTTTTTAACATTAAAACTCATTTTTTCAATTCAACCCATAGATGGGACCCTAAAAGGTACTACCACTTTGGGTCAGAGTGACCTGGGAGTAATGGATCCATATCGAGTTACGGCTTGCTTGTTGTTTTGTTTGCCAATTCAATTGTAATTTGAATATTGCTTCTATATTATTTAATGTCAAGGCCATCCTTGTAGAAGAACAGTAATGGTACTATTTAACCAATAGCTGGGAAGATGGGAGGCTTCATACCTTTCCCAAGGGTATTAATAGGAAAGTGAACATGATAACCTTACTGGAGTCAAACTCTCTAACTACACTGTCCCAGTTCAGCATGCTAGTCAAACCATTCCCAAGGATATTTGTCTGAACCTAATAGCACGATTAGAGTTTGAACTCTCTTACTACAATGTCACAGTTCAATGCATTAGCCACAATGCCACTGGTACTCCACCTTCATAGAATGGTCAATGATATATTTTATTGTTAAGAATAGCAAAGTAGGTGAGTAAACCAGTGTGGGAGTCTATCTCCTTTTCACTAGTGCTAGACCAGGGAGATTGTTTTTGAATCTGAGCATTTCCGAACAGATACAAGCTGTACTACTCATGCGCTGAGTTGGCAAGGGTTGGTATTAGACCCAGAACCTTGTGGTTCCAAGACGGATGCTCTACTGATGGAGATAAAGAGGAAAACTACAATATAAGTTTTGTATTTGATAAGAGATATCACTTTATTTATCCATGGAATAGAGAGGAGAGAGAAGTCAAACAAGGGATGAAGTATCTTATTTCCTCATTTATATCCATCCATTTTTAGTGAAAGAGAAAAAAAAAAACAAGGAAGGAAGAAGCCAGCAGTAGTAGCAGCTGGTCGAGTGAAAATTAGACTCTTTGGATGCTCACTGGTCAATTTGTGTTTGTTTCATGGTCAAAGTCACATGTGTTGCCTTCATCTAATCATGTGTGTCATTGACTTGTCCTTTAAATGCCACGTTTGCCAATATTCTAGATTGCTAAATATATTAGTGAACCTAAGATAATGTGGAGGTGCATGGTGTAATGGTTACTGTTAAAGGACTCGGACATATTGAACTATTTGACAATAGCTCTTAAATAAACATATCAAATGCTGTAATAATTAGATTGTCATACTGTGGTATATCCACAGGTCCTGCTAGTCTATACATTAATAGTTCCATCGTTTTTTTATGGAAGCTTCACAATAGTTTGTACAATAAAAAATACTTACAAAAAGTCAAGGCTGTAGAGTGATCTATTGTTGATATCAGCCAAACAGCAAGGGAGTCTATCCCCTTTTCACTTGCACTAGACCCAGGAGATTGTTTTGCTGAGATGGAACCACACCTAGTTAGCTCCCAGATGCTTGACTGTGCAGATCAGATTACCCAAGTTGTGCTACTCCTATGCAGAGTTGGCAGAATGGTATTGAACTCGGAACCTTGTGATTTCTAGGTGAATGCTTTACTGTTTGAGCTACACTGGACCCTTAAAAACACCTATAAAGTAGTAGTAAAGTCAGTGGATTGGCCTATTGTTGGTATCAGCAGGACAGTGAAGGAGGCTATCATCTTATAACTAGCGCTAGACCGGGTAGATCATCTTTTGGGTTTGAGGTGGAGAGCCACACCTACCATCAGCTCTTCACTTTACCCCACAGATCTAGGTAGTGCTATTCATGCCCTGAGTTGGCGAGGGCTGGTATCAAACCTGGAACCTCGTGGTTCCTAAGTGGATGCTCTACTGACTGAGCTAAACAATGAATCATTATTATTAGAAAGATTTAACTTGAATATAAGAGTGAAGTATATTTAAATTAGGATTTCTCAGCACGATTTTAAATAAAAATAAAGCTTTCACTTTTGAATACCTGAAAGTAAAAACATGAACAAATCACGAAATTTGTGCTTGGTTTGTTTTTCCAATCAGGCAGCTTCATGTTGAACACACAGAATGTAAGTTTAAAATTAGCATAGCTGTATATTATATGAGTATTACTTGTTATTCCTCAACTACGAAAATAGTAATTTTTTTTTTTTTTTTTTTCATTTTTTATTCATCAATGACTAAATTATCTTTAGTTCCACTATTGCACAAACTCATTTTACATTATCTATCCTGGAGGTAAGAAGGTAAGTAATATATCTATTATGCCAGTGTTTTGTGCTCAAATAGCGTCATAAAATTAACTTCATGAAATTACGTCAGGCAGAGGACTGAGGAAAATACTATAATCCAAAGTAGAATGTGCATATTCTACTCATTCCAAGCAGAAGGCACAGATACTCACCTTGTTCTAAGCAGAGAACAAAGCTATCACTCTCATCCTTGGCAAAGTACACAGATACTATCCTCATTCCAGACTATGCAATAACTCTCATCTTGGGCAAAATTAACAGATATTACTTTCATCCTAGACAGTTACTAACCATATCCTGGGTGGAGCATAATGATATTACGTTCATCCTAAGCAGAGCACATATATTACTCTCATCCAAGGCAGAATGCACATTTACAACTCTCCTCCAAAGCAGAGTGCACAGATACAACCCTCATCCCAGACACAGTGCACAGATATCATTCTCATCCCAGACATAGTGCACATATACTACACTTATTCAAGGCAGAATGCACAGATACTACCCTCATCCCAGACAGTCAACAATATCATTCTCATTCAAGACAGAGTGCACAGATACTACCACTACTACCTCATTCAAGGCAGAATGCACAGATACTACCCTTATCCCAGACAGAATGCACAGATACTACCCTCATCCTTGGCAGAATACACAGATATCACCCTCATCCTAGTCAATATGCACAGGTACTCTCATTAAAGACAGAAGTCTGAATAACCCCATCATTCTTGACAGGTATTACAGTTGTTATTTACAACAAATGAAGGTTGTAGAATATTTGTTGAGGGGAGAGTAAGCCTTTTAATTTTTGGCATAAACTGCCAAACAATTGCAGATCTGTTTAAATTCAAGCAGAATATCATAACACAAGAGACTTTATATGTAATTGATTGAATAAAGAAAAATGTCCTTAGAGATAAAAGTTAGCCTTTAATATAAAATTGTAGTAACCAGCTGAGTCCTCCATTCAAGGGAAATGTTGTAATTAGACACAATTTTGAGAGAAATTAACTTTGTATGCATCTTATTATAATGGAGATTTGGTGTCTGTGAGTAACCAAAATTATGTCACTGTTTACATCACAATACCCCCAGGAATTGTGTAAGTTTGTCAATGAGTATTTAATTCATAGTCAAAATCAATAATCTTATTATAATGGAGATTGTGAGTTTTCTGTCTGTATATATTACTATAATTTACATCACAATGAGACTGTTAAACATGAACATTTGTGTGTGAATTAAATGCCTCAAACTCAGGGACATTGTAAAATGATGGCATTCTTATTCAGTTTCATCAGCCTTTCTATTATATTTGCTAGTACATAGATTTTCATAGAGATGTTGTTAAAATAAACAGCCTATGTTATTAGTGCATTTAAAATCCTGCAATGTGTCATATCACCAAGAAATTAAGATTTACATAATATATGGTATGATTAATTTGCATACTGGTTTTAATAAAACTGGGTTTAATAAATAATTACTTGATGTTATTGATTTTAGTATCGTTGTTTTATTCTGCAACATATAAAATCCTATGAATGATTCTATGTAGAAACCAATTAAGATATAATTAAAATAAGTGTAATCTTTTTATATGCATTCTTATTTCATATCTTCCATTGCATTAAAACTTAAATACTTACATCTGGAGGTTGCATATTTTTGCTAGTTATATATAGATGATAAATCACTGTTACAAAAGCATCTTCTGCAATTTGGCTTCAAGTTCTGCCTGTTGCATAATCAAAATTAGGATTCTTTTATAAAGTCTTTTTACTTTAGTCAATTTTGTATACTTAACCCTTTCACAAGTAGATAATCTTTTTAATCTATGTGAAGTGAGTGAATTATTTTTAGAAAATTTTCCTATATAGAGGATATGTTCATATAATTAATCATCTATAAAAAAATTTTTAAAAATGTAATAATTTGATCAACAATTGTGGGCCATAGTACAATAGCATGAAAACAATAAAACACTCACTTTTAATTATGATATTGTGCAAAACATCCCACACCAATTCTACCTAACAATTTCTCTATACCAATTCCACACCAATTCGACCTAACAATGTCTCTATACCAATCCCACACCAATTCTAAACAATGTCTCTATACCAATCCCACACCAATTCTACCTAACAATGTCTCTATACATTAAATTGGTCAATGAGTAGTAAATAGGAAAAAGCCTTACATTGAACTACCAGGTAAAACAAACAAAACGGTCACTCTGCATGTGTACCACTGGTGACAAGATTTCACTCTGCCTAAAAAAGGTTTAATTATTACCATTATGAAAGCAATAACAATCTCTAAAACCTAATGGCTATTATATCAGCCAAAAATATTTCTATTCAAGGATCAACCATTTCTATATTAATATACTACAGTGTATATAACACTTTCACCAAATTCCCCAAGATATATTTATTCAATTATTACCTATAAATCCATTAATCTTGTTATTCCATCTTTTGGCAACAAATAAATTACAAGTTTAACAACTTCAAGACTTGTCATAACCAATATTTTCCCACTGAACATTTTAATTTACATTATGAAACATTAGTTCAAGAATTGGATTGGTTGGTTTCTTTGTTTAATGGCATATCAACCTTCATTGGTCATTTAATACTAAAGCCATTCTTGTATATGAAAAGTAGTAGTATTATTTACCAGGGTATTAGTCCAAAAGTGAATGTAATAATACAACAGGAGTTCAAACTCACTTACTACAATGGAATATTTTTACAAGTTGGAATAAAACAGTGCAAGTCAGTGCTTTTTTTTTTTGGGGGGGGGGTAGTTGAATATATTAAAAAGATTGTTTTATCTAAAATTGATATGATTTTTTTTCTTGATTATATAGCCAAGGACTGTTTTTTTTTTCAAGTTGTAGAATATGAAAGACGTGATGGCCATCTTGTGCCAATACCATGAATAAAATGCAAATGGCTGCCTATTTTCTCTCTTCATGTATTGATCTGTCCAGATCCCTCTGTTCTGCCTCGACACAATTTTTGTCTTTTTGTAAGTAGCTGTTCCCCCAGGTTTCTGAATTTTTTCAACTCCTGCTACTTTGGCACTCTTTAACTGTTTTATAACTATGATTGTCTCTCTACTGAGACAGTGTCATCTAAACTGGCAGGGACATGTCCACCAGATGGATGATCGACATTCACTATGTCCCCTAGCTGCAATTTAAGGATGTCTGCAAGTATGATCTCAAGTTCTTTAACATCAACCTTGCCAGCTAAGAAAATTTGTTTCAGGACTGGCTTCAGTGACAGCAGGCTCTCCATAGTGGGTGCTTCATGTCTAAAGTCACCCTGGCACAACACCGTGAAGAAAGAGATCTAAAAGAAAGCAACAGCAACATAGCACTGACACACTATCAACATCTTCAGGATTGACTTTCACATGCGAGATCTGTGGTTGAAACTGTTTTTCAAACATTGGCCTTCACTGTCATAGAAGGCACTGTGCTAGAACGTAATTTCAAGGCACAAGAAATGTATTATCTTCCAAGATTGTGATGTCGATGAGTCTCTGTAAAGGGGGTAACTCATCCAGTTCCATTTTTACTAGCTGTTGAGGAATGGACAATGTGATTAGAGGACCTGGAAATGGCTTAGGATAGACACTGTATTTTGAGAAGGGTTTGGCCGTTTACACTGTGCATAGGACTTTGAACCTGATATGCAGGGCCACACACTGTCTTTGAGGCTTTATTGATATCTTTGATGTCTGTGAACAGATATGTTCTTTCGGCAAGGTTGGTCCACCACTCATCCTTGTTTTCACAATTCTATACACACACATATACAAACTAGTTATTATTTTGATTATTTTCCTGATTAACTAGCATAAATTTTGTCTATGACTGAATGAATTAGTTTTTACAGAGTCTACCTTCATTTACATCAGTTACATATACCCTTTTGTAAATTAATTGAAACAAAACAAATAATTCTGTTATTATTATAATATCCATGTTCTTTCCTTAAGGCTTGCTAGTGTGTTTGTAAGGAGTAACCATTTTTGTATGTTTTTTGAGTAATGTCCATTGCAGACAATGGACATAGGACAACTAATTGACATTCAACATCATAGTGTCTGGGCATGATAAAAATCTAATTTAATCACAGATGACACAATATTTTTCAATGCTGAACAAATTTTATCATACACCCCAAAAATAGATTTATATTACTGCACACCACTGCAAATGACCCAGTCTGAGGGAAAAAATAGAAATTGATTACACCCTGTCACTCAAGTCAGTCTAAAACCGTGAAAGAAAAGAAATTAAAGCAGTTGTTTCAATTAATTTGCACAAGAGTGTACATGTCTCATGTTAGCAATACTTTGTACTTCAATTTGAACACTCACATCAATAGATTTTACTATTTTTACCATTTCAAACAGAAAGAGCTTTGGTGCTATTAGTGATGAGAAATTGAAGAGAAGGAATAAGTAAAAACTGATCAATATACTTATTCAGAATAACTCAAAACTGCAGCCTTCCAAATTTTCCATTATTACTCAAATAATAGAAAAATATTAATTACTACCCAAATAGAGCAGCATCCTGAAAACTGAAACGCTACGTACAAAAGCTGCTAAAAAGTTGTTTTTTTTGCAGTCAATAAGCATCAAAAGATTATAGAAAAAAGAATATGTGTTATTGAAAGGAAATTGAGTGGAACAGTTGATCTAAAGAAGGAAATATTGTTCAAACTGAAAGATATGATAAATATTGATATCTATATCGATTTGATGATGAAGAATAAACTGTAAGGTTTTAAAGCTTTTAACTTGTTTTGTTGATAATGTGAAGAAGACATTAAAAATAAAGGAATAATCTCACCAATCTGTCATCAAGAAAGTCAAAGAATGCTTACCTGCAAAAGAAAGAAAAAAACAATTCATTAGTATAAAAAATCAACTTCAAATTAGGTATATTGCAATATATTGTGATATTATATATATATATATATATATATATAGTGATATTTTAACTTATAAAATTTGGTATTATTTGCCTGTATTTTTGAGATGAGGTTTGATGTCAATAATTTTGATTTTCAGACTGTTAATCTCATCTTTATAGTAGTATGTATAAACACAATGTTTCGGCTGCTGTATCCTCAGGCTTTCCTTCAGATACACAGGGAACACCAAGGGAAGACCGGAAGACGGAGGATCAAGGGTCCAAAGCATGTTTATACATACCACAATAAAGACGAGGACAATAGTCAAAAATTCAAAATTATTTTTAAAAAACTAAACAAATTGTTGATTCATGTAAATCATGTATTTTCAACTTGGATTATACATTTCACTCATTAAAAAAATTGAAACCACTTCATCTTATTTGGCTTTGAATTCATCATCATTCAAAAAAAAGAGGACATTTTTTTTTAAATCTCAAACCCAGCATGGCAAATGTGACTGTCAAAATCAACAATAAAATCAACCGAGTACAGTTGATGTTTATCATATGGATTCTCAGTAGAGAAATATTTCTTAAATTAGTCAGTATTCAGAAAAGAAAACTGCGTACAGTTAAAATAGTCAGTCAGACCCTTTGGAGTTTTGCTCTACTGTCCTTTTGTCTGCCGTTCAACAATTGACCAAATTAAGATTCATTTAAAAAGTATTTGTGTGAAGATTGCAAGAAAAAAAAATTTTTTTTTGAACTCGCTGTGGTATTTTGCTATCAAATACAGCAGATGTTTGTATTACATGTTTGGTTATTTTTGTCTAATGCATATCAACCCTTGTGGGTTATTTAATGCTAAATCTTATATATGTATGCAGACAGAGAGAAAGATTGACAACATGAAGAACAATATGAAAGATAGGCTGAAAAAGAAAATATATCCATCACAAATGTAAATGAACAATGAAACATATTTACTTTTGGTAGGTTTTTGTAGTTTTATACACCTTTCCTTTTTTAAAAAAATATATCTGGAAAAGCTTTTGAACAATTAAGGGAATCATTGTGGTGTAGTGGTTAACATGCTGGACTGCAACATTGTAGTAAGAGAGTTCAAACTCCAGTCCAGCTATTAGATTAGCTTTCAGACTAATACCCTTGGGGAAAGTATTATCTGCATTATTTGGACTATTGTCCTCATCTTCATTGCTATCTGTACAATGTTTCGGACGATTTGCCCTCTGGCCTTCTTCAAGTATTTCTTGTCGGACTCGGGAACATTCTTTTCGAATTCAGGAACTTTTTTGTCATAGTCGAGAACATTCCTGTCATAATCAGGAGCCATCACAGAACTTTGAACCTAACCCTTTATTCAGTCCACGGGGGTATCCTGTTCTCATTCTGCCAACCATAGCTGAGGTAGGAGCTGTGTTAATTATTTTTCTATGTAACTGCCGCCTGTCAGGATTGAACCCGGAATCCAGAGATAACTGTCACTTAGAACTGTCTTAACCTAACTACCTTATCCACTAGGCCATGTGTCCTTGGGGAAAGGTACAAACCTTATCATCCTCCCAGCTATGGGTTAAATAGCACCACTACTGTTCATCTACAAGGATGGCTTTGGCATTATATGACTCATGAGGATTGATATGCCATTAAACAAAGAAGCTGACTCAAACTTTATGAACAAATAATAATTTATGATTATTTTCTATAATTTAAACATATCAGATGATCCATTTAGATAAAAATAGATCAATGAATATTAGAAAGCAATTTGTTATTTTCTGCACATATTAAATATATTGGCAAAAATCAGATCAATTACCTCCTTTATTGAGAATTTGCATCCCTGAAAAATGATGTCAAGATCTTTTATCAATAACAAATATAAACTGTACAATATCTTTAACCTTGATAAAATATAATTATTTCACAGGAGATTAGGATTCTTCATTCAGAATTTAAAAATGGCAAAATATTTAAAAATGAGGTTAAATGTGCTGAACGAACATGTGAGAAATCTAAAATAATTTTCCTTCACAGAAAAAGAAAAATCAGACATGTCTATATGAATAATTGCAAAGAGTTTTCTCTTCTGTCTATGGTATGCATTGTGGCTTAGACCAGGCTTTGGTCCGTTTAATAAAACTTTTCTCATTCTCAAATGATACCTCCATCAGAAAAATAAACGCTAAAATGTTTGAGTTAGGGTTAACCTTACTACACTTTTAACCAGGACTGTTTTTGTTCTGCGGCATATTAACCATTTTTGGATCATTTAATGCTGATTTAAGTTATTTTGATAAACAAAAGACTCGGTTGCTTACAGTACATTCTATTGCTTAAGTGGTCACCCAATTAAATATTGAACAGGCACATCACTGCTTAACTTCGGTGATCTAGCAGGAATGAATGCTTTCAGTATGGTTTGACCATAATATAAATTATAGAATTTTAACATTAAAAATATATGAAAAGCACATTAATACCATGGGCTTTTGGGGCCTGGGTTTGTTAATGAAATTAACAGTGTGATCCCAGGGGCCTTCCATCCAGGCAACACTTGCCCCCATGATTAAAAGGGGCAGGGTTAGGTTTATTGCCCAGTGCCTGAGGTGCCCCCCTTGAGTGGGAATGCTGATATGATCTACACATTTTATGCACCTGCCATCCCATGAGCTTTGGTTCATGGGTGATTCTACATTAAAAAGACCTTGTGTCACACACGCGTATGTGTGATGCAAAGTAAATAAATCAAAAATATATGAAAATTTTAACATCAAATATATATAAAAAAATTTTTTTTCAATTTATAGTTATATATAAGTAAATTATTATTGACACAATAGGCCATTCTGCCAACTTACTTTTCTGGTCAGATCATTGAAAGGTTTATTAATCAAGTTTTGATTCCACTTGAATTGGTGTCAGAAAAGTTTGCTTGACTCAAGATGCTGACATATCATTGCTCTATAAAGATTTGGTTTGCTTTCTTTGTTTGACGGCATATTGTGGACTGACAGTTTCAAGTAGAATAACAAAATTGGGTATGCATACTTATCAAAGCCAGTGACAAGTTTTAGCATAAATTTTCAACATAGGGAAACGTGAGTCTCACATTAAAGAAATTCTCTAACAATTATCAGCAGGAAGCCATGTTACTGCAACTCATCATTTATCATACAAAATTTAAATTTCTGAGCTTAAAAAACAAAAAATAAAGTCATCTTACTAAAATAATTATTCATATTATAGTGGAATTCCAATTCCAGTTGAATTGGCAGACAAAGCAGGAAGCAAGCTATAACTCAATACTGTTCCTGCATTACCACAAAAGCAATGCAGAATGGTGGATAATTTATCCAGCACTACAACCACAATGAACCAGAAAGCCAATCAAGACTCAAAGAATGGGATTGTCCTGATGCAGGTATGGAATATTCCTATCAGCATGAGATGGTGCTCAGTCAATAGACAAAATTTACATCCTGGATTGTACTAATAAGTACAGACTCATTGAAGATTAAATGAATGGTGTTGTGACCAAGTTATTTAGTTAAAGTAAATGTTTAAATAAAAGATAAGTTTATTTCATATGGGTAAGTTAATATATACTTATATAAAGGGCAGTTGCTGTGTATGTAAAGTACATATGTAAGTTCAGTTGAAACTATTAAAATAGAACAATTAACGACAAAGTAAATACATATACATATTAAATATCATTGGTTCTTGCTTTTTGTGCAAAAATTATGAAGATATGATTTATATTCAAAGATACCAAAAACTAAAATATACATAGAAATAGTATTTCTCTGAATGTTTGAGATGAGGCTTGAAGATTAGTATTATCTGCGTTATTCAGACTATTGTCCCCATCTTCATTGTTATTTGTACAACGTTTCGGCCGATATGCCCTCTGGCCTTCTTCAGATATTTCTTGTCAGACTCGGGAACCTTCTCGGACTCAAGAACTTTCTTTTCAAAACGTTGTACAAATAACAATGAGATGAGGACAATAGTAACACAGATAATACATAGAAATAGCATTGAAATTCTACTTAAAAATGTCCAGCATTTGTAAATCTCAAAAGTAAACAAATCAATACAAAAGTGTCCCCCCTCTACCTGGGCATCATTGGGTACCACTTCTAGTTATATATAAACAATTGTTCAATATTTTTGTGACAGAGAACAAGAGTCAAGTGGTGAAAATGAGGACTTGCCGTATTCTTGAAGGAAGCGAGTTAAGCTTTGTCTGGCATGTAGGACTTTGATTGAACCTGTGTTCTTCTGAACATGAAAAGGCAATACTTGAGGGTAGCACTGAAGATTGAGTTGACCCAAGTTCCTGTATGTTAAAACCAGATCGCCGTATGACAGCTACAGTCACATGTATAAATAGACCAGCAGAAGTCCAGGTGTGAAGTGAAAAAGCGCGTGTTATGAGATCTGAGAGACAGTAGCATTGAGAGTCTTTGAAAGAAGAAGAAGAAGAAACAACAAGAAGTAGACGTTGACTTTGATGAGATAAGAAGTGGAGAAGAAAAAAGAAGGAAATGTTAGTCTACCAGTAAGTGTTGGACTCGATTGTTTGACACCCACCTGCCCTCAACAAAGACTTTTTTGTTTAACTTACTTTTAATTTAGAAAATTGTTGAGGGAAAAATTAAATTTAAATGCTCAATTTGGACTAAGTATATTCTTGAACTTTTCCAAAATAGAAAGTTAAATGACATTATCTTATTTCAAAACAGAAACAAGGACATGAATTGGACTGGAGCATATAAAAGTAAACCTTTAAATTATTGGATCCTTTCCATCCACTAAGGACGATGGCATAGTGTCCAAAATAAAAAAATAAGATTTTTTAAGCCTTTGAATAAAAATAAGTTATATAATCACAAATATTATTTAGATCAAAATATATTGTGTGTAAGTATATATTATATATATATATATATATAGAAATAGAAATGGCATAGCCTATATAGAGAAGTAATGCTAATAACTAAAAAAACAGATGAAAAAAGAAGCAATGTACTTACATCTAACCGTGGTGAAATTGAACCATCCCTCCCAATTTAAAAAAAAATCTATTCCTTTTTTGGATGCTTCAATTCCAATGGCCTTATATATAAGTACATTTTTTGAACAAGTTTTTTTTTTTAGCTAGTAGCATTATTTCTTTATATAGGCCATATCATCTATTACATTCTTATAAGCATAGATGGACCCATATATATTATTTACATAAAACTAAGTTGTGGGGGGTAAGTATATATATATATATATATATATACATTTGTTCAGTATTTTCTGAAGTGTTTGAATAGAAATATTTATTCGATGTGGCTGAATATGTAAAATAATTATATACCATTTTGCTGAGTTAAGACCAACAATCCAGAAAAATAATAAGTAAAAGTAAAGTAAAGTCATCGGGGTGGCCTAAAGTTGGTATCAGCTAGACAGTGAGGGAGTCTATCCCCTTTTCACTAGCGCTAGACCAAGGAGATTGATATTGCATCTGAGGTGGAGTGCCACACCTACCATCAGCTCCTTATTTTACCGCACAGATCCCTGTGCTACTCATATGCTGAGTTGGCGAGGGACGGTATCAAACTAGGAACCTTGTGATTTCTAGCTGAACGCTCTACAGACTAGGCTAACCCGACCCTAGAAAAATAGTAAACATATCTAAATTGACAAATCTCTTGAGTATCACTCGCTGATTTTAAAAAAAAAGGTATTTCTCAACATTCTAATGCTGTGCAGGACATTAAAAAAATTGTAGAAACAACACTCTAAAAGAAAGCAGCCATACGGTCACTTGTTCCCTATAACACAAACGATCTGAGTGAGATGAAAAAGACTGGGCACTGCTGAAGCAGCAAGGACGAACTCATAAGTGACATTCTTCTATGGAAACCAGCACATGGGTATACCAGTGTGGGCCATCCAACAAAGACCTACATTGACCAACTCTGCACTAATACTGGATGCTGCACAGAGGACCTCCCAAGAACAATGAATGATAGGGACAGTCAGCAAGAGATTGTCATGGATATCTGTGTGACATGGTGATGATGATTTCTCTACAAAACTGAAATCTTTAACAGAACAATATTAACTTCATTATATAAAAAATCTAATAGGTAAATTTTCTTGTATGTGAATCTTTCTTTTATATTAATAATTAATGTTTGTAGCATTTCAGTAAAAAGTAATCATTTTACTGGAAAAAATATTACCAATTGTTATCCCATTATTGATCTCTAACCCAGCATAGTAAGGTACTTCAGCTAGTATATGTTTGATGACCTAAATTAAATAAAGAACCTAATTCTTCCTAAAAATATATGTTTATGTTTATGTCTGAAAACTTTTTATACTTAGTAGATTTCAATATAACAAATAAGTTTACCTATGGTGTGTAAATACATTTTTTTGTGAAGGTGGTAAGGACAAAATATTTTTCCACAGTAAATGTGTTCCACAAGTTTCTACCAAATTAAAAAAAATATTCAGAAATATCTGTGGAAAAAATATCAAGTAGATTAACTGATAAATTTACATTGATTTTTTTTTTCACACATTTTCAAAAAAAAAGAAAAAGGTGTTTGCTGAATTTTCTTTAACAAATTTCTTTTTTTTTCTTTTTTTTTTTAAACTGCCTTGAGACAAAACAACTCACTTGCAATTCTCACTCGTTTTTTTTCTATCAATTTAGAAACAGAAAACAATCAACTTCAGTACTGCTTGGTTTGGATTCTTTATTTAATGGCATATCAACCTTCCTGGGTTATTTACAAAAGGCAGGAATTCATCACTTATTCCACCTCTCATCTATAGGTAACTAGTAAGTAAAACTGGTCTCTTTAGTTTTGGTTTAACCAATCTAGGAGAAAGACAATTGAATTTAAACCACATTTATTCTTATTTGTCTGTATTTTTGAGATGAGGCTTGATGTGAATAATTTTGATGTTTCAGACTGTTGTCCTCATCTTTATTGTGGTTTGTATAAAGTGACCTCTTGAATAGACTAATTATGGAGATGAACCTAATATGGGAATATTAGGTTCATCTCCATAATTAGTCTATTCAAGAGGTCACTTTATACAAACCACAATCATTGAAAAGGCTAAATTAAATTGTTTTTAAAGTGAATTACTTGTCAAAGTAAAAATAAAAATATCAAAAAGGACTGATATCATTGGACTTTACACCTAGAGTCATACAAGAAATGCAAATAAAACTTTTTTTATCATTTGTCACATCTTCAGTGTTAGAAACAGAACACAATCAACTTCAATACTGTTTGGTTTGGTTTCTTTGTTTAATGGCATATCAACCTTCATGGGTTTATTTAATGCCAAAGCCATCCTTGTAGAAGAACAGTCGTGGTACTATTCAAGGAATGGAGGGATGGGGGATGAAGGAGTTTAACCTCGCTTACTATGATGTCACAGTCCAACACATTTGCCATTACACCATGGGGACTCCCCCTCAATACATTTTGCAGTTTTTCATTACATGTTATAGCAACAGCTGAAGTGCAGGGTGATATCACAGTTATTAACTAAAAAGAAGAATGGAATTCTTTGAAGGAGGAAAATAGAGGGAAAATAGAATGAAAGAATAACCTGAAGAAGAAAAAAGGAAAATAATAGAAATAATACTATAAAAAGAACAAAACAAATACAAATGAAAAAGAAATAAAAGTTGAAAAACTGAAGGAGAATGAAAAAAATAGACAATTTTTCAAAAATGAAATAACCTGAAGAAAAATGATAGAAATAATACTATAAAAAGAAGAACAGAACAAATACAAATGAAGATGAAATAAAAGTTGAAAAACCGAAAAGTGTGATATCACAGTTATTAACTAAAAAGAAGAATGAAATTCTCTGAAGGAGGAAAATAGAGGGAAGACATTCTTTAAAAAGAATGAAAGAATAACCTGAAGAAGAAAAAAGGAAAATGATAGAAATAATACTATAAAAAGAAGAACAGAACAAATACAAATGAAGATGAAATAAAAGTTGAAAAACCGAAAAAGAACGAGATTTATCTCTGTCACCGTATGAAACTTTTCATCCAAATTTTATGCTGGGAGTGGTAGATACCAATCAATGGATTTGTCCTTGTATGTTTTTTTTTCTTCAAGTGCAAAAGAATCTTCATCTTCACCTAAATATCATCTTATTAAACAGTTTGTTTACCAATCTACAAATAGGTTGTCTCATTTTTAGATCACATACGGCATTCAAACTGAACAATGTAATTCTTGTTTATTGTGGCATAAATAAAACAGCATTAAAAAAACCCAAAAAAGATCACGTGACAAAAACCTTAGGGTAGTGAAAATCTGGAAAAAACCCCCAAAAAACCAAATATGACGAATTTATGTAACTGAAAGGATTCTTTTTTTCTTCATTTCTCTAATGCTTTCTTTTCTATTTTCTTTTCCTTTTTCTATAACCTGTTGGTTATCTCCCCCTGTTTTGACATCCATCTTATTCACTCGTTTTCTGCCTTGTAGGCATGAGTGCAAGTTTAAAGAGAAAGGTTTGAATAATAATAAAGCAATTAGTCTAGCAAAATTGCTACATGTAAAAAGTTAATAAAAAAGAATTTCTCAAGGTCTTTGAAATTAATGCATTTTTTGCTTTTTGGCAAATTCATTTGGAGAAAATAATTATTTTGAATAAACTTATGATGCTGAAAAATGAACAAATATCAATTTTCATGAAATTTTGCATTAGAAATCATTCATTGATTTTTTTGCTTTATATATATATATATATATATATATATATATATATATATTATATGTTTGGAGGTTGATTTTGAAGGCTATCACAATGCAGGTGTAAAGAAAAAATAATAAGGTAACGATGGTGTTGTTTGTTAACCTGTAATTTATTCTTGATATTTCGAGATAAAATCTATTTTTCAGAACACTGGAACTGAAGTCGTTGTCGTCTTGTTATGGCATTTCTAGTTAAATAAAACTCCCTCTCCCTCTCTCTCTCTATATATATATATATATACCAAAACCCTCCACACAAGAAGGATGTGACATAAGGTCAATTTCTAGGTCAAGTTTGATAGATTTAAATTCAGGGTTTTCCTTCTACAAGACAGTTGTCTCACCAAGGTTAAAGAACCCAGTCTTCCATACTATTTATTCATAGGTGGAGGGAGAATAGTTAGATGCATACCTTTCCGAAAAGTATTTGTGCTAGGTGAAATGAAAACAGCTTTGTCCAGGACTTGAACTTGTATCACCGAGTCCATTTCCTTTGATGATAACCATTACACAATGCACCTCTTTTATACATATGAATGAAGCCATTTGCATTTCACTGTTGCAGTAATGTCCTGAGGAAAGGTATGAATTCATCACTTATTCCACCTCTTAGCTATGGATAAATAGTAAGGAAAACTGACATTTTTAATCTTGGTTTAACCAGTCTAGGAGAAAGAAAATTGAATATGAACCAAGATTTGCTCAGTTAAAACATTAATGTGTCACATCCTGCGAGTAGTGGAGGGGGTTGAATAAATACAGATCCATGCATACATATATACATACGTTCCTATCTATATATTAATATTCGTGTTCCTTAATTGTATGACCATTATCATCTTGCAACATCCTCAGGTTTAAAAATAAGACTATACAAATTGCCCAAGATGACATGCAAAAATGTAGATCCTTAATATCTGGTGTTGCTTATTCGCTGAATTCTAATTTCTTATGAGTGTTGTCACTAAATCTAAATACTGGACCATTCCATTTGTATCAAAGAAAGAAAGGGAAGAGAAAGGACATGCTACACAGAAAAAATATAACAAAGAAAGATTAAGGGAAAGAGAGATAGAGGGGGTGAGTGCATGGAAGTGATAATGCTAATCTGTTTCAACTGAACATGATGAAAAGAAAAAAAAGAAAAAAAAAAGTGAGAAAGAGTTAAATTAAGATTATCATACTTTTTACATATTGAACTATTTGGCAATAGCTCTTAAGTAAACGTATCAAATGTTGTAATAATTAGATTATCATAATATTGTATATCCACAGGTCCTGCTAGTATACATAAATAGTCTTATGAGCATATGGTGCCTGAGACAAGTTCTAAGTACTTTTCTTGTGATCGCTCACATTTATCCGAGTGTCCTTTCCATTTTTCCAAACAATTTGAAAAGTCCCCTTTTATGATTGCCACAGGCTATCTTGTCATATTCTCAATCCTATCCATAATCTGAAATCTCCTTTTCTTTGGGGAAAAGCCCTAAGTTGCAGGAAGGCTAATCTGAACAGGAGCAGGGTTAGATGAGGCTGATAGATCTGGATGATGCAATGATTTGCAAAAAAAATCCTTCATGAGATCTGAAGAATGAGCAGTCATGATATCCAAAATAGTTTGATAGTTTCCAGACAGTCCATGGAATCCCAGATCGTCTTTTAATCCTCGCGCTGTCAAATCACTGATTCCTTTTGATGGCACCGCCCTAGCATGCTCAACATTTTGGCTTTTCTGCTTGTTGAAGGTCTTCCAGAATGTGGATGATTTTCAGTGGATTCCTTACCAAATTTGATACAATGATATCAAAAGTTTATCAGAATTGCATTAAAATCATCCCTAAAAGTTGTCTTTATAATCTATATAATAATACTCTTGTTCTTTAATCTTCTGACCGTTATCATCTTGCAACACCCTCTGGTTAAAACTGAGACCATCCAAATTGCTTAAGATGAAATGCTAAATATAAATCTTGATTATATGGTGTAGGTTATCTGCTGAATTCTTATGAGTGTAGTCATCTCAGCTGAATAATGGACCATTCTGTTTTTATTATGAAGAAAGAGAAAAAGTTCATATTACACACAAAACAAAAACATGTATGAAAGAAAGAGAGTAGGGAAAAATAGAGAGTGGGGATGAGCGTGCTGAAGTGGTTACACTAATCTGTTTCAATCAAACATGATGAATAAATGAAAAGAAGGAAAGAAAGAAAAAAGAGTGAGAGAGAGTCAAATCAATATTATACTTTTTACATATTGAAGTATTTCGTAATAGCTCTAAGTAAACATATCAAACGTTGTAATAATTGAATTATCATACAGTGGTATATCCTCAGGTCCATCTCGTTCATATAATTTCTATGTATGTGAGTAAAAGTCAGTGAAGTGACCTATTGTTGATATAACCCAAATAGTGAGGGTGTCTATCCCCTTTTTGCTAGCGCTATAGCAGGGAGATTATTTTTGCTGAAGTGGAGTGCCACACCTACTGTCAGCTCCCAGATGCTTAACCACAAAAATCAGTTCACCCAAGCTATGCTACACATGTGCTGTTATTGAATCTGGAAACTTATGATTCTTAAGCGAATGATCTACTGACTGAGTTAAACCAGTCCCAACATTTAATATTCAAGAAAAATTTTATTTATGCTTGTTATGAATGTGTCAGAAACACAATACAAAAATATAATGATTGAAAATCTCTATATTGGTTCTCGTGTTCCTTAATTGTATGACCATTATCATCTTGCAACACCCTCTAGTTAAAAATCAGACTGTCCAAATCATCCAAGATGAAATACAAAAATGTAAATCCTGATTATATTGTGTTGCTTATCCATCAAATTTTTATTTCTAATGGGTGTCGGTACCACAGCTAAATAATGGACCATTCCATTTTTATTATAATGAAAGGGAAGAAAAAGGACATGCTACTCAGAAAAAATATAATTAGAAAGAAAGAAAGAAAGCAGGGGAAAAATAGAGGGGGTGAGTGCACAAAAACAATAACATTAATATGTTTCAATGAAAGAAAAAAAGAATGAGAGAGAGAAAATTAAATGAAGATTATTGTACTTTTTACATATTGAACTATTTGGCAATAGCTCTTAAGTAAACCAATCAAATGATTTAACAATTAAAGTATCCTACTGTGGTATATCCACAGATCCTGCTAGTCAGGTAAGATTTTACCTGGCAATTCCTTAGAAAAATTGAATATCTATATATAAGTATTTCAAGAAATTGGTCATGTAAATTACATATTCATAGAAATAGGTTTTATAGGAAATATGATTTCTATGATTTATGGTTATTACAGATGGGTTGTTTTTTTTTTTCTAATTTGTAAATTTTCTATAATTACATAATATTAGGAAATTGAATATGCACTAATAAATCTCTAACCGTTCTAAGTCATGTTTCCCATAAACCAACAGAAGGTATTCATTATATATGCATTCATATAATGGCCACACACATATATAAGATCATGTTTCACTGGAAATATCAAAAACATCCAAGAACATTAGATTTTATAATAAAGTTGGTAGTGTGTACTTATTAATGCCCAATACTGTGTGTGTGTATATATATATATATATATATATATATATATATACAAACTTGTTGGTAAATCCTCGCAGTGAGAAAAAAACCAGCAAATAGTTTGACTGTAAAAATATACTACCAAACATCACCTGGGGAAAAAAAATTTGGAAAAAAGAAAAGAAACAACCAAAAATAATCTATTGGTACAATATTTGACCAAAAGAAAAAACAATTTATATGTATATATATAAAGATATATATATTTGTACAAAACCGCCAGGAAACTAAAGCTAATAAGTAAAAAGTACTCAATACCTAAGTAGAGTCAATAATAAAGATAAACCTAATGAGTCAGATAAACCTACTAAAAGTTTCGCTAAGTGCTCTTCAGGGCTAAGATCTGACTCTTAGCCCTGAAGAGCACTTAGTGAAACTTTTAGTTGGTTTATCTGACTCATTAGATTTATATATATATATATATATATATATATATATATATATATATATACAGTATCAGCCATAAATAAGTACACTCCTACCAATGTTAATAAAAGGTAATGTTCATTTGAGCCTCTATCAACTTTGTGTTGCATGAACACATGCTTAATTTGTAAGTCTTTACACTTTTGTCCTCTACCAAGTACATATGAAGAAATCAAAACTATTTCTATTAAAGACTAATTTCATTTTATATTGAGACATTTCACTCATACAACTCTGTATAAGTTCTTCCTTGTATATCATAGTAATGTTTGTATTATATTCTGTGAGTTTACTCAGGCAACATAATATTCTTGTTAATACTTTGTTGGGATTTGTTCTCTCACATTTATTCTGTGTAGGGAAACAATATTCAACCAACTATCATTCTTATACACACACACACACACACACATATATATATAATATATATATATATGATATAATGATAAAATATAAGATATAAATACATAGATCGTGGAAGGAAGTTTTATTAAAAAAAAAATAGTTCCCTTGCTTTCATGTTTCTGTCTTTCATTGTCTATTCCATTATATATATACACACACATATATATATATATATCTTATCTTTTATCTGTTTAAAATTATACAGCACGGTTTAATAATAACCTTATTTCACAAGTTTATATATATATATATATATATATATATATATATATATATATATATCTTATCTTTTATTCTGTTTAAAATTATAACAGCATGATTTAATAATAACCTTATTTCACAAGTTTATATATATATATATATATATATATATATATAAGATATATATATATATATATATATATATATATATCTTATCTTTTATTCTGTTTAAAATTATAACAGCATGATTTAATAATAACCTTATTTCACAAGTTTAGATATATATATATATATATATATATATATATATATATACACACACACAAGCCCAAATATACAGTACCACCCATGAATACTTTATTGGGGATTGTTCTCACATTTATTCTGTGTGAGGAAACAATATCCAACCAACCATTATTCTTACACACATGCACACATACATTTATGATATAATGATAAAATACTAGATATAAGCCCATGGATAGTGGAAGGAAGTCTTATTGAAAAAACAAACAAAAATAGTTCCCTTGCTTTCATGTTTCTGCCTCCCATTGATATATGTAAAAAAAAAAAAGAAGTTCAATTATCAATGTGTCAATAGAGAAAGATAAACATAAAAACAAATAAATATCAGAGACCTTCAATTTTTCACTTTGTTCTTTTAAAGAAAAATATTTTTCTTTTGGATATGGATTTATAAAGTTTATAATGTCAAGGTTGTATTACGAAACCTTCCTATTTCACTTGTCTATAAATAAACTCTTCCAAGACTATAAATAAACTGAATTATTTTTTTTTTTGTCTCAGGAATAGTTTTCCAATTGCCAGGAGGGAAGAACCTATGTCAATGTAAAGTAATATTCTTCCTGAAGTGATTGCTTTTTCTTATCTTGCTCTGTCACGAGTTGCTAGATTTTCAATTCATTTTTCTTGGAATCATTTCCCTCCTCTTCAAATTTAGGAGGATTCTTCTATGCCACCTTTACTACACAACTCAGCTACCAAAGTTAAAGATTGAGAAACAAACATTTCAGGAATAACAGATTGTCATACATCTTTAATTTAAGATTAATTATAAATGACAGAGCAAACCAAATGATCAAAGCCACAAAAATAAGCAAAAAAATTCTAAAAAGAATTCATCAACTCAGGATTAACTTAATTTTAATATCACATAATCAACTTTCAAACTATGAAGAAACAAAATTCAACTGAGGTGGTCACTACTAGAATAGGCTCAGTTCTAATCCTTCGTGCATTAATACAACAACCAACATTACATTTTTTCTCTGAATGTTTGAGGTGAGGCTTGATGATTAGTATTATCTGCATTATTCGGACTATTGTCCCCATCTTCATTGTTATTTGTACAACGTTTCAGCCGATATGCCCTCCGGCTTTCTTCAGGTATTTCTTGTCGGAATTGTCCAATTGGACACATGGCCTAGTGGATAAGGTAGTTTGGTTAAAACAGTTCTAAGTGACAGTTATCTCTGGATTCTGGGTTCAATCCTGAGTAGAGGCAGTAACATAGAAAAATAATTAACACAACTCCTACCTCAGCTATGGTTAGCGAAATGAGAACAGGATACCACCATGGACTAAATAGAGGGTTTGGTTCAAAGTTCCATGATTGCTCCCGATTACGACAAGAAAGTTCCCAAGTTCAAAAAGAAGGTTCCTAAGTTCGAGAAGGTTCCCGAGTCCGACAAGAAATACCTGAAGAAGGCCAGAAGGCATATCGGCCGAAACATTATACAAATAACAATGAAGATGGGGACAATAGTCCGAATAATGCAGATAATACTAATTACATTTTTTTTTTTTGTGTGACATTGTTTATATTGTGTGGAGCACACCATATTGTGTAATGTGTGAAAATAAACCATTGTCTTCTTTATAAATTCAATTTTCAAACAAGATATACAGAGTGACCCAAAAGTAGCTTTTCAGTTATAAAACTATATTTTATATTCTTGGATTTACTTCCTAAGTACCACCAACATAAAATATTCTTCAGAGTATAAATCTAATTTGAATTTACAATTTGTTTGAACTAACACTTGTTACATTTTCTAAAACTAACTTTCAATTTGTAATTAATTTTATTTAATTCTATTTAAGAGGAAATGGTAATTCAAGGCGCATTCACAGAAATTGATGAAGATTGGAATTTGTACCGCACTGTGTTTCAGAATGTTTTGGAAATGCACAAAGGATGTTACAATATCAAAGGAGGATATTTTAAGCATCTGAGAGATTAAACAGTTTCTATTTAATGCTTGAAACATACTTATATTTTAGAATAAATAGCCTACATAAAACTACTTTTGGACCACTCTATATATACAGCTGCATTTTTGTGGTGCTGATTCAATGATTTGTTTAGGACAGGATGCAGCATCCTTATACAGTGTGTGTGTGGGGGGGCATTTATACACAAACCAACATTAAGAGTAATAGCACTATATGAAATGCAAACAACGTCATCCAGGATTTGAACTCAAGTCAATGAGTCCATTTCCTATGACTAACTATTACATCACACACCTCCATCTTGCATTTTCATCCAACCACTCCACCACAAGAAGGATGTGACACAAGGTCTATTTTTAAGTAGATTTTAACAGGTTTGAATTAAGTTTTCCTTTTTCTAGACAAATTGCCATACCATTTACCCATAACAACAAATAGTTAATTTGACATTCTCGAGCTACAAAATTAGAGCTTCACCATGTTTAGTGTCCTACCCAAGAAAAGGTAAGGAATACTATTATTTGAACCCACTACATTAAAAATTCAGACTACAAAACAATTTTATTAGTTGATAGGATATGGTAATTCTTTTTATATAGTTTTTCACAAATGGTTGGTGGAATGGATTTTATGGCATGTCAACCTTTGTTGGGTTATTTTATGCCGAAAATGTATTTAATTTATCTTTTTTTTGTAAAACACATTGTTTTAACTCATTTTCTTTTAATCTAACACATAGATAGGGCCCTAACAGGTACTACTACTCCGAATCAGAGTGGACTTGGGAGTAATGGTAATGAAGGGGTACTCCATACTCCCCAGAGATTCAAAAGTGGAACTTCATCATTAGATGAAGTTTAACATCATATCCATGATACTAAAAGACTCAGCCACCACCTTCTCACTCATATATGATAACAAAAGGTTGGGGACATACGTTGTGGGCAATAGGGTTGGAACAATCATATAGGTGACAGGACTTAACATGCCCAGCCAACTGATCGGAGGGGGATTTTCCAACCACACGTCTAGCCTAAGTATTGTGGACTGCTCAAACACCACGGTTTTGTCCTGAAGCATTACGGGTTACTATCCACAGTCAACAGGTGATTCCATTGGGACAGATTTTATCCCTTTGCAGAGGTGCAGTCGGTGCAGGTTTTTACACAGTTATTCACAAAGTTTTGCTCAGTCTGACACAAGGCCATAGTAATAAGTGAGGTTCAAATTCCATTAGTTAATTGATCTGCAAAACTTTCATAGAAAGCTGCATTCTACAAAGTTATATGTTATCATAATTTAATAAGGAAAAGAATATTCAGTAAAAAAAAAAAAAAAAAAAAAAGATGTACTAACATGAATGTCTAGTGAAGAATGATGATGTTGATTCAGGCAGAATTCCATCTTGTGAGGAAATGTTTAGTTTGCACAGTTTGTCATTAATGGTCTTCATAATTTCCTGGAACCAATGTAGCCAAGAATTACATTTGTCAAATGCAACAGAGTCTGAGAGTTTTTGTGTATTTCTCCTGATAAAAATGGCAGATATCCAGATTAGAAAATAGAATCAATTTCAGTCAACAGAAATGAATAATTCTTTATCATATATATATATAATATATATATATATATATATATATATATATATATATATATGATAATAACTGTATGTGTACATATATAATTGTATATCTCTCTCTCAATATATGTATATATGTACACATACATATTCTAATTGTGTGTGTCTCTTTCTCTATATATGTAGCATAAATGTATGCATATATATATTATATATATATATATGTGTGTGTGTATGCATATATATATACATATATATGCACACTTTAACAAACTTAAATTTAGCTAAATGATAGTCCAAGTATTTATATAGAATTTGAAACTATGAATTAATACGCAATAAAAATTCTGTAAGATTAATTCACCAATTTAAATTAAAACTTTACTGCAAAACAACCAAATATTCACTTCTTTTTATTAGCAATTTTGACAAGAAATCATTCAATACAAAGAATATGTGTTTGAAAGAAGCTTTTAGAATATATGTCCTACTTGATAATCATTTCAAGTATTAAACTTATATTAAAAAAGAAAGACAGAATCAATTTAGAAATCTAATTATCTAACACAAGGAATAAATTATTATTGCTCAAACAATTAATATATGTGGATTGAATTCTTTTCAAAAGAAAGAAAGAAAAAAAAGATGTACAAATTTAATGTAAAACAGCTACAATCATTAACACTGTCAGTTTCGTGATGTCATTTATGAAAAAGAAAAGCAATAATTTAAAATATCCTTTCATCAAATTCTGAGGTAAATATATTTTTTCATTTACACAAAATTAAGCTCTATTCTTGATTACAAACAATTGGCATTATGAGATATGACACATTCTTTAGAAAGGGAACAAACAATTAATATACTTACATATCCATAATTATTGTTCACAGAACCTGTGGATATACCACAGTATACTAATTTAATTATTATTTCAACGTTTGATAGCAGAGTATTGTAGATTAGCTACTACCCCTTCAGCACTCTACAAGATGGACTGGCTCATAGCCTTAAATGGTCTACAATTAGGGACTTCAAACAGTGGATTAATAAGCTGAATAATATTTGGACTGATCTTACTGCATTTGGCTATACTGTATTTGACCCTCCTCTATTTCTTGTAAGTTTGTCTTGTTAATTGTTTGTAACTTATTGTTCTGTGTTTGTGTATGTATCCGTTAGAACCAAATACTTGTGCTTAATAAATATAGTAAGGACTCAATTCTTCTGTGTATCATTCCACCTCAACAATACAACACGGAGCAATAAGGTTGTAAAGGATGAAATTGTCAAGTGATTCAGGCCAACATAGAGAAGAAAGAAGAAAAAAATGGATGCACATAGCAGCCAGTAAAACCTATGATGTATCAATAGATTATTTTTAAAAAGCCTATGAAGTTTTGATTCTTTCAATTAAAGTGGCTTTATAACCCCCATTGCACTTTTTTAAAAAAAATATCCTTGAGCCCTATCAACTGGGAATTTAGAATACACCGACTGCACCTCCAATGGAGACACCTGTTGGCCGTGGGTGGTGACCCATGAGACTAAGGATGAAATCATGGTGGCTAAGCAGTCCATGACATGCAACACTCCACTTTGAGCCTTACTTGGGCTAGATGTGCAGTTGATTGATTGGGGCCCCACTCCAATCAATCAATTTGTCACGTCAAGCACTAGCACCTATATGATTGTCCCAATCCTATTGCCCTTATGGCAAGCCCCAACCTGTTTTATCATATATACGCTAGAAGGCAGTGGCTGCGGGTCAACGTCCTGTGTATGACATTAAATTCTATCTGATAATGAACTTCCAATTTTGGAGCTCTAAGAAATATAGAGTACCCCTTTATCACCATTACTCAGGTCGACTTTGACACTTTAGGGTACCATCTAGGAGTTAAATAGAAAACAATGAGTTTTAAAAAAAATGTTTTTAAAAAAGAATTTGAGTGCCATCAAGAATAAAAAATTAAATGTTTTCCAGCATAAAAAACCCAATAAGGGTTGACATAGCATAAAATGTAACCAGCCAACCCAAACTATCCTTGCATTTAGGATTATTTTAAAAAGAAAAAAAAATCATTCCTTGATGAGTTACAAGAAACGAAAATATATTCTTTTAAAAACTGGAAATAAGGAACCAAGATCAACAAGACATTGAAACTGTCTCAACAAAAAAATGGATGCCAATAAAATCCACCATTATTCTGCAAATATTGAATGGCTAAGAGACCAAATGAGAAAACAAAAACAGAAATCTAAAAAAATACAGTGATTATTAACAAAAACTCATCTAAAAAATCTCAAGCCAAATATGCTGTTGCCTAGACGCACTCATACATAAATTCATATATATCATATTGAAATAATGTATCAGTTGTCATAAAACAATAGATTGACCAATTCCTGGAGAGAGATTTACCATTGAGTCATAATTTAACCTTGATTATCTCAGATAACAAAGTTGCATGTTATCTGAGATCGCTATGACTGCAAATTCAGTTATTCACAAAATCAGTTATGCATAATATCCAATAATTCTACATTGCATATGATGCATTGTATCCTTTTTTTCTATCATTATTATCAAAAACAAGTCTCAAAATAAATAAATAAAAACTGACATTTGTTTTTTTGTCTTTTTATTAAGTTTAACCCGAAGCAAAACCAAACTGGTCACTGTTTTTCTGATATTTTGAATGAATAAGAATGATAATTGCAAAGTGAGGGATAAGTAAAGTATATTATATGTATAAATAGGCAGAGAGTGACCAATTAGATTGTAACGTTGATGTAGAATCAAGATATGATACACCCACAAGAAGGTTCCAATCTAGCTTCCAGTTGACAGACAGGCTGTAACTAAATATAGACCCTGTACCAACACCCATAACATAGTCATGTGATAGGTATATATTGATTAAAGTATCCACACCAAAACCAGCTGCCAATCAGAACACAGTGAATAAGCTCACCCATGTTGCATAATGGAATATCCCAGCCTTTTATGTAAAGAATCAACTAATTCGCTCTGGGATTCTCAGAGCAGACTCAACTTGCAATACAGCTGTGTGTCCAACTAAATCCTATACTTGATAATACTCATATGGAAATGCGTTCCACATTTCAGCTGTTCTGAATGTGTTACATAATTGATAGTTAGCCTATTAATTATGTACAGTAAGTATAGTGTAGACTTAAAATAAAGGTTAATGGAAAAACACGGGAGGAATGATTGACTCCATCCTGATGTCAGAAAACTGGAAAATATTGAGAGAAAAAATTGTCAGACATGAAATGTCTGCGTGTTTAACAAAACATGTATATAAGAAAAAATGCTGCTAAAATATACATTATATATATATATATATATATATATATATATAGTCATCCACAGACACTGTGATTTGACATATCATGTCTCCTCAGTGTGGCTAGACTTAGTAACTACTTCTAGCTGGAAGTGAAATCGACTGATTTTTCATTAGTCCAATTCCTTAACCCCTCGGCCATCAGCAGCTACCAGTAAGAAGTAGAATTTTAACTGATAAATACATACATAGGTATATATGTTATGGTCACACACACATTATATATATATATATATATATAGATAGATAGATAGATAGATAGGGAGAGAGAGAAAAACAAGAAAAAAAGTAAATATTTTATAATGAAAAAGGTCTGTAAAATGGTTTGAATCTTTTAAAAATCTATTCTATTGGACTCAAAACATGTTTAACATTTTTTTCAAGTTATATAATATGTTTGTGTGTATATATGTATATATTTTGTGTCTGTAAAGGAAGAATTCTCTAAATTCAACTATTTTGACCATTATTTTTCATTCTATTCATACTGAGCTGATTCTTGAAGAAATGGTATCAAACTCAGACTCAATATTAAATGGAATTAGCTAACTTCTTAACTACTAAATCAACCACATCTTATGAATGGGAAAAACTCAATTACTTCAAGGCTCAAACTGACTCTTCCATCTGTTCTGCCTTCTTGCTATCACATGACACCTATCATCAACCAATGGACATTCAGCTGCCTACTTATTTACTTCTGCTCAGTTTATTCTGGATGATTTGACCCCATGAACTTGGCTTGTCAATCAGAGTCCCTGTTGCCTTTCCTGGTTTTCTGCAGGTGTGAACCCTGACCCATACATTTCTGTAGTGTGTTTGATCAACAATAGATTCCCCTGCACTTGTGACCTTGTGCTAGATAAATGTAAGATTAGTAAATGTTTTAAAAAATGTGTCAAGGTCTTAAATGCCTTGATATAGAGTTGTGGTGAACAAACAGATCTCACAGACCATTAAAACACTTTTTTGTTAATCAATAGAAGAAGACTTACATTATGAGAAACTGAGCAATGAAAATAATTCCTTAGATGTTTAATAACATGTCAAATCTTGTTGGGTTATTTAACTATGCTTAATATAAATAATTTGCATAGTTATATAGTTTCAACTCTTCCTATCTAATGATAATAATTCATACACAATTATACAGTTTGAAATAACTATTCCTCTCTAATAATAATAATTTATTTTCACACATATCATTTCAAGTATTTCTATTGAGTACTAATAATTTATACACAAGTGTCAATGACTAACATGATTGATTGCTTCATTGGGGTAAATTCAAACTCCAGTTACACTATTACATTCACTTGCAGACTAATACTCTTGAAAAAGGTATGAACCCCTTCTCATCTCCCTAGCTATGAATTGAATTGTAGCATTACTGTTCTTCTACAAGGATGGCTTTGGCATTAAATAACCCATTAGGGTTGTTATAAAAATTAAAAAAAGAAACCTTAACTGTAAATTAATTTTGGTTTATGGTCTTAAGTAAAATAATGTTCAGCCTGAAATACTATACTCTAGGTCTTCTCATGGTGCAACTGAGAACCAGACGTAAAGGCCAGTTGAAAATTAAGTTAACTATTTTTGAAAATACTCTGAATATCAATTTGACTAATACCAGAGGGTAATAAATTGAATAAATTAAAATATGATATTTTAGACACTTGTAAGTATCAAACAAAACAAAAAGATAGTTAAGATTTCTGTTAAAAGATATGATCTACATAATAAAACATTAACATTCATACTATTTACAGGTTTCACCAAACCCTTTATTAAAATGATAAATGATATTCCAAATGTAAGTAAAAGTTTCTTTAAATTTCTTAAGCCAACAACACTGGAGTAGCTAGCTGAAACTCAAATTGAAACTAAAATGTGCTGCTCTCATGGGATCAAGGAACATTTAAAATATGCCTCCAGTTCTGGCTCTTAGTTGTGCTATGAGTAGGCCTGAAGCCTATTATGCCATGGGAAATATATAAATATCAATCACCAGATTTCCATTTCCTTGTCTTAACTCTTTCCTAATCAGACAATCAAAACTCAAAGACAAATAATCTCATATCAGTTGATGAAGGTCTGGAGTATGCCATGGTTCAAATACTTTTCAAATTACATTTTTAATTTCTCTTATTTTTCTCACATTTTAGTTTCACACAACTGTTCTTTTGTTAAAGCAAACCAAACCTGGCTGGAGGAATGGCCCGATACTGAATCCTCTCATTTCAAGTCCAGCTATGCCAACATCCAAATACTTTTTTTTTGTCCGATTAACCTTCTATTCACTTGACTTACTTTTAGGGCTGAAGAGTTTTAATGACCCTGCTATTTACTCATATCTAGGGAAGAGAAGTGGTTCCCTGTCTTTCCCAGTTGCATTAGAATCAATTGAATATAAGTAGCTTCAAAATTGGTTCAATGATTCCATTTTCCATACCGCTAACCACAACACTACTCGGCGCCAATTAATTCTTTGGTTAATGCTCTGCCTTATTAGCTTTGTGCTAATGTTGGCATCATCCAATAAATTTATGTTCTGGCACAAATGGTAAGCGTAGACTTGGTTGCTTCCATTAGAAGAGTAAAAGCAACCAGCACAGAATAACAATATCTATTGCATTCTTTGCATATAGATAACACATTACACCTGTAATCTGCATAGACTTCTAAACTGAAACCCATATATAACTAGTACGGCTACCCAGCATTTCCCAAGTGGAGGTTGGTTGGATTTCACAGCATGTCAACCCTTGTTGGGTTACTTTATGCTGAAGGTGTTTTGTTTTATTGATTCTTAATGGTTATTTTAAAAAGTGGATGGAATAATATATAAAACTATAGTAAGAAATATGTTCTATCATATATTTCTTCTAAATTGATCACTTTTTAATATCTATTCCTTTTATTTGTTTATTTTTACTTAGAAGAGGACCATAGAAAAATCTCTCTCTATATAACGTATTCCACACTGAGCTCTTTAGCCTAAATATTGCAAGTCTCATTATCATCATCATGTCATGCTGTCATCATGGATTCCCATGACTCTTTTACACCACTTGTCCCTACTGATCATTGGGAAAGTCCTCGGCTTGGCATCCAGTATCCATACAGAAACAGAATTTCATCTAATTTTTAAATGAAAAAAAATAAACTCCTTTCTTTTTTCTTTTCAAAAGAAAAAATACTTGCAGTCCAAATATTTTAATTGTGAAATTGACACACCTGTTGTCCACATCTCTGCTCTTGGATTTTAGTCGTACTGATCTTCATTTCACCCAGTCTTTCCTAATAAATACTTTCATCTATGTGAAGAAGATGGCAGCCAGTTTTAGATGGAATTGCAGAAGCCATGAGTCAAGTCGACAAAGGAAAAGAAATGAAACAAAGTCAGGAATAGCTGTCATGGCTTCTTTGAAACAATCCTGGGGGGTGATGCCTGTGTGTCCCTTAACTTTTCAGCCTAATTCTAGCGGACTATAAATACAGGGATATGGATGATGGATGAAACATGGATCCTGGTCAAGTCTCTGCCACACTTTGTGTCTAGCTATGACTTGCCTCGAAATGACTGCTTGGGACCCATTGCCTCGACCTTACTGCCTGTAATGTATGGGGCTTGACTTCTGGGGAAAAATCCACATTTTTCCACTTCAGCCTCTCAAGTACTAAAGACATTGAAAATAAGAGAAAAAGATTCTTGTGTGTTGAGCTTATTAACTCTGAAGACTGAATGTTTATAATAGTCGTTAAAGAATAATCCTTTCATTTATTTCATTAATATTAAGAAATCCTTTTCATATCATTTAGAAGTCCTTTTCTTTCGATTTTACTAACTTTTAGAATTTGCAAGACCTCCCTAACTTTAATACTGTTATCCATGTACATACATAGACACTAAATCTATATTCATACAAATACAAATGTGATCATTCCAACATGCACACATGTACAGGTATGCTTACACCTAGATATGCACACACCTACATGCACATGTACAGACGTGTGCAAACCTACGTGCACATGCATACAGATGTGCGCACACCTTCATTCACACATGTACAGATGTATGCATGCATGTACAGATGTGCACACACGTACATGAACCAACTACAGTTCATGTTGAAGAGCTTTTTCTCTCTCTGACAGAATCCAAGTATTTCTCTTTTCACTTTCTTTATTTTTACTTTATGGTTTCTCGAAATGATAAAATCCAAAAGATAATAAATTATTTATTTATTAATTAAAGCTTTGCCTAGTCTTCTGGCCAGGATTGGGTTATCTGTTTATATCTTAAAATGTACAGAGAATCTTGCACATTTCTCAGTGGATCCCTTTTCCCCATCCATTTGTCCCTAGTCTTGCATTCCTTATGTGCCAGTTTGCTGTATTTGGTTATTGTATGATTAACTGTTTAATCTCTCTCACCACTGAGCACAAATTATTCTTCTGCATATTCACAATTTTTATAGTTTTTTTTAATTATTATTATTATAGACTTGAGTTTTGTATTTAGATTTTTCAGAGTATTATCCTTATCTTTATTATAATATACACAACATTTTGGCCAATGTTCCCCTCTGGCCTTTTTCATGAAATATTGTACATATGATAAAGATGAGGACAACTGTCCAAAAAATCTAAATAATACAAATTATCAAGCTTCATCTCTAAAATTCAGACAAGTGAAATTATATTTTATTATTTGTTCCTAATCTTCTAAAATAGATTAAACATTTTGGTTAAATGAAAGTATTATGAGAGACTTGTATTTTGTATAATTTATATCTTTCAGACTATTGTCTTCATCGTTGTTATTGTATACGTGGGGATTAGAACAAAATTAAAATTAAAAAAAAAATAACATCTTCCAGGAGCCCTTGGACAGGAAGAACCCTCTGGGCATGTGCAGAGAAGGGACCTCTCACTGGCACCAAAAAGAACCCTTGGCCATTTCCAACACAGATCTTTACTGGGAACACATGCTATTGACTGGCTTAGGAGAAAATTTCCTCTCTAAGAAATAGCTATGAACCTAGAAATCATGTCAGAACCTTAAAAGTATCTTTCATCTTTGTCTCTTTTCCCTTCCTTAATTCCTTTACAGCTCGATGGCCAACATAAGGAAGAACCACACATAATGAGATTTAAGAAAAGAAACTAGCTACATCTAGAAGTAACATCCCATCAATTAAACAAAGCCTACACAAACCTTAAGTCCAAACCTTACAACATTTCGGCTGATTTTTCAGACTATTGTCCTCATCTTTATTATAATATGCATAATGTTTTGACCAATGTGCTCTCTAGCCTTCTTCACAAAATGTTGTGTATATAATAATAAAGATTAGGACAAATATTTAAAAAATCTAAATAATGAAAATTATCAAACCTTAATCTTTTGAAATAAATTTAATGAAGTGATTTTGGTTAAATGAAAGTTTTGCTAATTAGGTAAGTGAAAATGATGTTGTCATTTCTATAAATTAGAATCTACTGTAGTTATTTTCTCTACTTATATATGTGCTGTAGTAACAATTAAAATCCCCAAAGTAAATAAAAATAAAAACTTAAATTCTTTGAGATATTTTGCACTAAAAACGTGTAAAAGTGCTCAATTAAAAGAGCTTAATATACGATTAAGAGCGAATGATTTAAAACAGACCGAATTGAGTTTTGTGATACGTGAGAAACTTGAGTCGGTCTGTTTTAAACCATTCACTTTTATTCATGTGTATATATATATATATATATATATATATATATATATATAAACAAAATTAGAAAATAGTAACAATTCCTTAGCGTGACATCTTAAAATGGACTTTTGTTGTATATCTAATGAAATTCCAAAATTTTCCACTTCTACCTTTGTTAATAAAGAGTTAATTTAGACTTTCTCTTCTTATAATAATTACCTATTCATGTATCACATTTGACACCCAACAAAAGGATTATTTATTTTTCGGAAGACACGGAAGTTTAATTATCTCCAATTCATTCTGAAAAGACATGAAAATATAAAACCAACACAGGAAAAAAAAAAAAAACATGTTCTTAATTATACTTGCACTGATTGTTTGAACAGCTCTTCATTTAGTTCACGAGCAAATAGTAATTTTATGAAAATGTCCCATGAAATAAAATAAATGCACAAAACTCCCAAGTATAGAGAAAGGAATACCAGTTAAGAAGGAGAAGATTAAAATCTGACAGTAGGCAGTGGCAAAACTCAACTGTAAAATAAGAGTCATATGAAACAAAAAAGTGACAAAAATAAGAGAGAAATCAAAAATGTAATATGAAAAAGATTTTAACCCATAAGCCTTGTATTTCAGGCTGAGCATTATTTTACTCAAGACCATAAGCGAAAATTTTGTTATGGTTTCTTCATCATGGTATATCAACCTTCTTGGTTTATTTAATGCCATCCTTGTATGTATTTACTAACCCCTCCACATGAGTAGGTTGTTGGGCTATTTTTGGTATAGTCATTTACTTAGCTTAGATCTGGCACAAGGCTAGAAGTATGAGACATCCAATGAGTATTGAAGTCACTAACAATGGTCTACTAATCTAGCTCGCTCAACCATTACACAATGACCTAAGCAATATTGTCACTTCTAGATTTAGTTATTTACTAAGCTTAGCTTAGATGTGGTACAAGGCCAGACGTATGGGGTGCCCAGTGAGAATCTCACTAACAATGGTATGCTCTCACTAGGCCTAAGCTTAGCCTAGAAGTATGGGGTGCCCATGAGAATCGAACTCACTAACAATGGTCTGCTAATCTAGCTTTCTAAACCATTACACCTAAATGTAAGCAATATAGTCATTTCTACGTATAGACTTTCCCAAAAGAGGGAGAAGCAACAAACAACTTCCAGTAGAAAAGGACAGGACAAAAAAGGATTTAAGATCATTCACTGTCTTGATATCAGTCACTGGATTATCTATGCCAAACAAGGATTGTTGTCTTATCTTTCAACTGGAGGCTTACTAAAGACTTAGATTAACCATGACTCTTATTCAACAATAACTGTAAAATAATTTGCACACAGTTATATGGTATCAAGTATTCCTACCTAATACAAATAATTTTCAGTTATATGGTATCAAGTATTCCTACCTAATACAAATAATTTTTATATGGTATCAAGTATTCCTACCTAATACAAATAATTTCAGTTATATAGTATCAAGTATTCCTACTACAAATAATTTTCAGTTATATAGTTATATATATCAAAGTATTCCTACCTAATACAAATAATTTTCAGTTATATAGTATCAAGTATTCCTACCTAATACAAATAATTTCAGTTATATGTATAAGTATTCCTACCTAATATAAATAATTTTCAGTTATATGGTATTAATAATTTGCACACAGTTGTATATTTACCCAACCCATTCAGCATGGGTATGATATGACACAAGCTTCAAAATATGAGCATCCAGCGAGGATCAAACTCACTGGTTAGTAATAATGGATCTGCAAGACTAACTTGCTCACTAATACACCAGGATCAGACACCTGAAAATCTTATTATGAGTAACATTTTGTGATACCAAAATCACAAAAAATGCTCTGAAAACTCCAGATAGGGGAGAACAGTTTATTATTTGTATCCAGATGAGAACAACAGTCTGAAAAATCTAAATAATACAAATTATCAAGCCTCATCTCAAAATATCTGACAAATAATATCCAGATAGAAAGTTTTCATATCTCTTTAGATTCTTTTCATTTTTTTCCTTAGATTTTTATGTTTTTGCTATGATTGTGCTACCATAGATTAGAATTTCATGGAAACCTATTGTACAATTTCGAAATAAAATTTTCAATTGAATTATCTAATAATTTTTTCAAAAAGTTTTTTTAAAGTTTTAAATTGAAAATTAAATTCTTTCAGTCAACTGTAAAAGATTGTATTAAAAAATTTATTAAAAATGTATTCATCACTTTTATTTTCATTTTTATATTAAATAAGTAAACAGAACCAGTATGATTAATATTGTATATTAATATTATTGTAAAAAGATAAAATACTGAAGAAGTATATTTTAAAATAAGATAGATAAAAAATATCAATGCAGTGACAAAATTAAATAATCTTATTTCATAAGTTTGGTTACATGCCAGTAAAAATAGCCATTCCTGCCAATGATATTTTTAATAAAATAAAGCTAACATATTAATATTCATGTTCCTAAAAAGTAAAACCGTTATTATCTTATAACACACACTGGTTGAAAATGAGACCGTCCAAATCTGTCAAGATGAAATGCAAAAATTATAAATTCTGATTATCTGGTGTTGCTTATCTGCCGAATTCTTATTTCTTATGAATATTGTCACCTCAGCTAAATAATGGACTGTTCTGTTTTTATTATAAAGAAAGGGAAGAAAACAGACATGCTGCACAGAAAAAGTATAGAAAGAAAGAAATAGAGTAAGGGAAAGATAGTGAGAAGGGGTGAGCATACAGAAGCGATAATGCTAATTTGTTTCAATCTAACATAATGAAAAGAAGGAAGGAAAGAAAGAAAAAAAAAAAGAGAGAGATAGTCTCAAATCAAGATTATTATACTTTTTACATATTGAAGTGTTTTTTTCAATAGCTCTTAAATAAACATATCAAACATTGTAATGATTAAATTATCATACTATGGTATATCCACAGGTCCTGCTAGTATAAGATCAATAGAAAAAGAGAAAATAGGCAATTATTATTCTATGTTATGTTTGGGTTTTGTTTTGTTTTTTAATGAAAAATTTTGATTTTTTTTCTATGTGCATTAAAGTTTCAATTGATGAAGAAAAATCAAAACAGTGAGCACGAAACTTATGAAAGAATGGGGAAAAAAATGAATTATAAAACAACGAGATAAAATATAAAAGAAACATGTCTGCCAATGACAAGGCTCATTAAATTTATTCCATATCCAAACCAAAATTTTATCAAATGTGGCATTTGATTTCCTGTCTCTTGAAGAGACTATCAGAAACTGTAGCGATGCCAATATCTTGCTATTTTTCACACCCAAGATTGTTTTAGTTATTCTGTCTATATTTTTGTTTGGTTTTGTTTTTTGTAATTTAGACCCAAGAATATTCAAAGATATTTTTAATGAAGAATACAAAACCTTCTGAGAATTCAAGACCATTTTTCAATCTTGATAACCGATGTCTAAAATTGATGCAGAAACTTTTACATGATGTTATTAAAACAGATAATTTTACGCAACAGGCAATGCTCAGTGGTATTAACTAAGACGAGAAATGAAGAATGGTTTAATGGTTGAAAACTTGGCAGATTTCAGGATCTATTCAATCACAAATGTTTATGGCTTTGTTTTTCTTGATTTTCTGAAAGAATATTGCACACTACAGTGAATGCTTAATGCAAGAGCGAGACAGAGACAGAAAGGTTGATTATATTTCAAATCTATAAAAAGTAAGATAAATTGGCCTTATCTAGTCCCAAAAGCATCATTTACAATTTCTGAATGTTTTCTAAATGCAGATAGAAGAAAATAGATTTTTCATTTTTATTTTTACTTAATCTGATTAACCAATTTAAAAGTTTCTCTTTCAGAATAAAAGGTCAAAACATTAACCCATTACTAACTGAACTTATTAAAAGGAAAAAAATATTAAACCTTTCTTTAATAATTAGGATGGATGTCTTTCAAAAGTATGGTAGATATATGTATAATTTAAAATTGATACAAAATTATATGTAGTTTATGGGACATTGGTTTGGTTTCATTTCTTTATTTAATGGCATATCAACCTTTATGGATAATTTAATGCCAGATCTATCCTTGTAGAATAATATTAGCAATACTATTTAACCAATAGAAGGGAGGATCAGGTGGTTTATACATTTCCCAAAGATATTAAGTCCAATAGTAAATGTAATAGTGTGACTGAAGTTTGAACTCACTATGATGTCACAATTGAACAAGTTAGCCACTACGCCCTGGTAACTCCCCCGTCCCTATATTATCTTTGTATAAAATTATCTTATTTCAGTTGATGCATTTAAAGAAATATCCCGCCCTGTCAGCTGGGGCGTTAGAATGCACCGACTGCACCTCTGCAGAGGGGTAAGACTCCCCAATGGGGCCACCTGATGGCCGTGGGTGGCGACCCGTGATGCTTAAGGATAGAGCCCAGGTGGATGAGCAGTTCATGACATGCAATACTCCACTTTGGCCCTATCTTGGGCTAGATGGGCGGTCAGAGAGGCCCCCTCCGATTGGCTTTCCCAACCCTATTGCCCTTATGGCAAGCCCCAACCCCTTTTTATCATATGGGTGCTAGAAGGCGGTGGCTGCGGGTCTACATGTCCTGGGAATGATGTTAAACTCTATCTGATGGTGAGGTTCCAGTTTAGGGGAATGTGGAGCACCCCTTCATCACCATTGCTCCCTGGTCCACTCTGACCTGGAGTGGTAGTACCTGCTAGGGTCCCATCTATGGGTTAAATAGAAAAATGTATTTATAAAAAAAATTGTATTATCCATTAAGAATTGATTTATTTCAAAACTTTATCGGCATTAAATGACCCACTGAGGTTGATATGCCATAAAACAAAACAAACCAAACTGTCATAATCAGGAACCATCACGGAACGTTGAACCCAACCCTTTATTCAATCCACGGGGGATCCTATTCTCATTCCGCTAACCATAACTAGGGTACAGGTGTTAAGCTGTGTTAATTATTATTCTATGTTACTGTCGCCTTTGACCAGGATTGAATCTGCAGCCTAGAGATAACTGTCATTTAGAACTGTCTTAACCCAAATGCTTTATCCACTACACTATGTGTCCAATTGGTTCCCAATTACAAGAAGGTTCCTGAGTTCGAAAAGAAGGTTCCCGAGTCTGACAAGAAATACCTGAAGAAGGCCAGAGGGCACATTGGCTGAAACCTTGTACAGATAACAATAAAGATGAGGACAATAGTCCGAATAATCCATATAATACTAAATCCAATATAGTTGTCGATTTCAAAACATCAATGATCCTTCATTCTCTTAATGTGAAAAAGAATAAAAATAAAATAAATGGAAGCTTTGAAATTTTTAAAGGAGTCACTTTATCATAATATGAACAATAATCTGATGAATATTATCTCTAATCAGCTCAAATAGATATATTTTCAGTTAGCATTATCTAGAAACTGTGAAATTGTCAATTCCGATCTTATTTGAAAATGATCAGTTATGTCAGTGACAGCTGATTAGAATCAAGAGAAGCAAATTAACAGTAAATGTTGCAAACAATTCTTAAACAAAAATGTCTTCTGCTGGTCTTCTCACATGTGCATATTGTTAAAACTGCTATGGACAACTTGTTCTCACAACTGAGACCAGTGATTCCCCCCTTTCATTTTCTTCCCAACCGTCCGAGCCACTCCAACCAACAGGGGGTGACAGGAAGCTTACCACGAGTCACCATTTATAATCTGGAAGTTGTGTTCAATCTCTGTAGCCTCCTGCTTATGTTTCTTTTGGTGTAAACTGGGAAGAGTCCATTAAATAGTACCTTTGATATTTATTTTACCATTAGGTTGTTGAAGAGGTAAAAATGACAGATTTAAAGGTTACTTGTTATTACTTACACCTTTAAAAATTTCTAATATACTAACTCCACCAGTCCATGTTGTTTGATTCTTATTTTCTCCATGCATCAACTTCCTGTTCTATACTAGCCTATTTATTGATTTTTCCAAAGGGGTTGAATTTATCCCTGACCAAAGTGCCACCATTTTGGGTTTTATATTTCAAAGAAAAATTTATCTTTTTTTTTTTCTGACAGTCCAATACATTAACAAAAAAAAAAAGTAGTATAACTAGCAAGAATATGTGCCCTCCAAGTGTAGATATCTAAGTTTTAATGTAGTGAAATATATTGAATTAGAAAGACCTGTGAAATTAAATAAGAATGTATATAAAAAGATTACACTTATTTTAATTATATTTTAATTGGTTTCTATATAAAATCTTTCATAGGATTGATTTTAATACATTGGAAAATAAAACAATAATATTAGAGACCGATAACACTAAGTAATTATTTATTAAACCCTGCTGTGTTAAAATCAGTATGCAAATTAAACACACCATATATTATGTAAACCTTTATATTAAATGCACTAATAACATGGGCTGTTTTGAGGTAAATCTAACTTTTTTTCAGATTTTCATCGAGACATAGAATAAATATTATTTATTAATGGTATTAATGATTTTGACAACAAATTGAATACTCATCGATAAACTTACACAATTCCTGAGGGCATCATAATGTAATCAGTGACATAGTTTCGGTTACAGACAGACACTGAATCTCCATTATGATAAGATAAAATTAAGGAACTAAAATATTTCTTACCTACATGCTGTTCAGCACTTTTCTGTCTACAACTGATAAATGCAGCAGTAGAATAGATTTCCCCTCATATTTATCCCTGACTAAACTATTAATACTTGGATGCATACCTTTCCCAAGTGTATCAGCACTATGTGAAAAGCAAACAACCTCGTCCAGGATTTGAACTCAGGTTGCCAAGTCAATTTCCTACAATGATAACCATTACACCACACACCTCCTACATAAACAATCTCAGCACTCTTTCAAACAATGGGAAATGCAAATAGCTTGTTCAGGATTTGAACTTGGGTCATTGGGTACATTTCCTACAACAATAACCATTACACCTCCTACATAAACAACCTCAGCACTCTTTCAAACAATTGTGCAGGAAGCATTTATTGTCAGTGAACTGTTTTGGATACTTTTATATACACACATCCTATATAACCAGTTTGAGTTTCTTACCAATTCCCCTGGTGAAGTTTAATACTTAGACTGATCTTAAGTGTTGGGACTTTAATCTAGTAATAATGCCATGTACTTAAGTTTATTGCTTTCTCAATATTTTGTTGCTTTCTGGTTTTCATTTTATTTTTCTAGTTTGTTTCTTGGATTTTTTTGTGTGTTGTGTTTTCCTATATATATATTTCATGTCTCACTTTAAGTGTAGGTGTTTTTGTACTTGTGAGTTGAAGAGAAGATTACCATATAAGGTAAGACTATTCTTCCTTTAAAATGACTACATTTTGCAGTGTGTCCCTTCTAAATATTCTAGCTGATTTTAGAAGTATTGTGTATAGACGGTCTCGATTCTTCCTCCAATCTTTAGTTTCCCTAGTCTTTTTTCCAGGCCTTTGTAGACTGTTCCAAGGATACCAACTACAATTGGTATTACCATCACCTTCATGTTCTACAGCCTTTTTAGTTCTCTGGTAAGATCCAGGTATTTGTCCATCTTTTTGCTTTCTTTCATTTTCGCTGTGGTCTGCAGGAATGGCAAGTTCTTTTTTTTCTTGTTGATTAATAATATATCTGGTCTTCTGATTCGGGGCAGATTAAGTAATCATGTATCATGTAACCCAATACAACCTGTCTCAAGTTACTTTGAGAGGAGATGGGTACTGCCCACTAACCCTCCCATTCCTTGGAGAGATGACATCATGGAATTTGGAGATCTGTTTACATCTCAATGTTCCATTGTTCAGTTTTTAAATTTCTATCATAAATATACTTACTCATACAGTGTTAGCTGTCAACAGATGACCTTATCATGCTGATTCATCAAACCACTTAACAAACTGCTGCATGACGTAACAGCTTCTAAGATGGCGAAATTCCTGTAAAACAATTTCTAATTTGCTAAGTGGAGTACAGTTATTTCTAACATTGGTATATAATCTCTTAATATTTAGAGTTGTTATTCTGTGTGAAATTTCTATCCTACATTATCTGTTCCATTGTTTACTAAAGCTTAAAACAAGACTATATTAAACTTACTTGTCATCTACCAAAATCACTTACTAGCTATTCATACACACCTGACACAAAGTATCCACTTTTTACTCATCTTAGAGAAGGCAAAGTTTGTGTCTTCGTCGTCGTATTTGATCAATGTGATTACATCCCCCATTACTGCTGGTGCTTTTGTTAGCTTCTAGAGGATAAACTTCTAACTCTACTTTCGAATATGGTCCCCGATAATCTAAACCTGCCACCCTTACCAACTGAGCAACCATTCAATATCAGATGATAAATAAATCAAAGTAAAAGAATGCCAATCTACTTATAGTGAGGGCACAACATTTAATTCATTCTTTCAAGGAAGCTTTTATCAAAGAAGGGAAACACACTGCAATAATCCCCGAGTAAAATCCTGAGAAACAAGATTTTCTTGTGATGTCGAAAAGGCTGATGGATTAACTAAATCTGTTGCAAAAATGAACAAACAAACAAACAAAAAGATTATTTTATTTTTGACTTGGATTGAGAGGGAAGTTGCCAATGTATAAAAGACTTCAACAGAAATCTTTTAGAAATTGACATTTTTCATTTGTTGTAGACATACAAACGACTTGGAGACATGTGCAAGAATTATGGTTATTGCTGTAGAAATGGATTCTGTGACCAAAGTTCAAATTCTGGATTTGGCAGTTTGTAATTAAGAGAAGGAAAACTGAATGCAAACCAGAACTTGCTAAGTCACAGATTTGTTTTATGGCATATCAACCCGTTTGGATAATTAAATGCCAATATCAAATCTTCATAATTGTTTTTAATTTTTAGTAGCTGCTGTTGCTTAAATGTTTACCCATCTCAAATCTTGGATTTGGCTGTTTGCATTTAGAAGGAAAACTGAATGCAAACCCTCTACCAACATGTTGGCATGGCAAGAGAACTTTCCAAGTCATAGATTGGGGGCAGCTTAAGTCAGATCATGTGCCATGTAAACCAGTACAACCTGTCTCAAGTTACTTTGAGAGGTGATGGGTACTGCCCACTAACCCTCCCATTCCTTGGAGAGATGACATCATGAAGAGTTACTCACAAATCTGTTACTACTGAAAAGTGAGTATGATCCTAACTGGATGCCCCATGCTTTTGACCTGGTATCAAATCCTACCAGTTGGGTAAATTATTTTTTTTATAGGTGTCCCGTCATGGTGTAATGGTTAGCAAGCTAGTCTTGCAAATCCATGACTACTAAAAAGCGAGGGTGACATGGTGTCAAATCTTAAATATAGGGTAGATAATTTTAGTTAGCAAGCTAGTCTTGCAAATCTATTACTACTGAAAAGTGAGTATGAGCCTCACTGCCCCATACTTATGACATTGTGTCAAATCCTGCCCATTGGGTAAATAATTTTTTTAATTTTTTATTCTACACCAAAAATTGATATTAAGTGAGAAATAAAGTAGCTGCCAACAAAAATTGAAACTTACATTCCTCACCTCAGAAATCTTAGGGACGTTAACCATAACACAAGTGCCATGGATACATAGATGATTGGATAAAATAGGAACGACCCCCCCCCCCTTAATAAAAATACAAAATGACAACTGAAGAACTCAGCTACAAAATTTCAATTCATGGGTACAAATCAAAATATTTGCTTGTGGATAATTTTAGCATTTTCAATTTCAAAACTGTTGAAAAACAATAGAGCACCACAAGGTTGTGAAATTGATAGGAATATATTTGCATTGGGGTTGCATTGCATTGCTAAAAGGGAATCACAATAAAAAAAGACAAAGACAAAACTAATTTGCAGTAAATCTAACTTGGAAAGATTAAAATTTTTAAAAACATTTAATCTCGAGAATTTATCAAAATATATATCAACATACATGCATGGATACACAGAGTGTAATGGTTAGAGTCATAGGAAATAGACTTGTTGAACAGAGTTCAAATCTTGGATGAGGTTGTTTGCATCTCACATAGCGCTAATACTCTTGGGAAAGGTATGCATCCAATTACTCTCCCTTTCAGTTAGGGGTAAATAATAGGGCAAACTGGGCTCTTTAACCTTGATTAGGTCACCAGTCTAGGAGAAGGAAATAGTATGGCAGACTGGGTTTTTTAACCTTGATGAGGCAAGCAGTATAGGTGAAGGAAAACTCAATTCAAGCCGGTTAAACTCCACTTAAGAAATTGACCTTGTATCACATCCTGCTCATGCAATGTATATATATTATGTGAAAAATGAATGGAAATGAATCCAATAGTGTGAAATAAATATTTTAGAAAAAACAAACACATGATGTTAAAATTCACTGACAGAAATCTGTTTCGACCCTTTATTAAAGTGGTCTTCATCAAGAGTGAGGTATGTATGATTGAGAGACGGTATGAGTGGACCGTTATAGGACGAAAGTGGTGAAGACGAAATGTTCAATTTTATAGCCGGAATTTTTTTTTTTTTTTGAATTTTTAAAAAAATCTTTTAAATTTTGAAAATGCATATTCTGTTTTGAAAATAAAATAAAATAAATTTTATTTTATATATACTCATACCGTCTCTCAATCATACACACCTCGCTCTTGATGAAGACCACTTCAATAAAGGGTCGAAACAGATTTCTGTCAGCGAATTTTAACATCATGTGTCTGTTTTTTCTAAAATATATATTATGTATATAATGCATATTTTGATGTAATTACATTGATATACGGATATTTAGGCACTCACAGAAATATATCTATGCATTATATATATATATATATATATATATATATATATATAGTTTATTTTGGCAGTAAGTTATTATTTAGGCAGGTATTGTTAAAGACTATGGAATATTTCTTCTTTATAATCTTCAGTTGTAGACATTCAAGTCTTCTAGTCATTTTTCATAGATTGGGATCCAGATGATAAATAAATAAATTCAAATGAATAAAACCTGGACCAAACAAATACTATAACCAACAATCCCCTGAGGATGACTAGCAAAATGGTTGAAAGTACTTTGATAAAATATAGGACATTTTCTTCACCTAACATTGAATAGAAATGCTTGAAACCATGTAAAAGTGTGCAAAGAAATTATTATTCGTAAATAAGAATAGTTCCTTGAAACCATATAACACTGTGTATATTATCAGTATTAGATATGAATATTTGATATAATGGAACTGTGTGCAAACAAATGATTATACACAAAAAGTGCAATTTAAATAAATACAATGAAATACTGAACATATAGTTCTGATTACAATCAAACATTTACAAATGAACCAAACTTTTATTGAAGTCAGTTAGTCTACTGTTGGTTTGAATAACAGCAACTAGCTAAGCCCGACTCAAGCAGTGTCCAAGGCAGTTAGTATTTATAGAAATCAAGAATAGTCCATTCATACATTTGGGTGATTCCATTCCCTGAGTTCTGATTGGCTGCTTGGTTTCTATGATATTGTGGAGTTTTATAAATACCCTGTCATTCTGCAGTGGAATTGCGTCAGGACGGGATTGTATTAAGTTACAACCGCTTGTTGCCGTATCTTACCAATTCAATGGTAATTGGAACTTAACTTGATTATTCTTCAACTTTGACATTAAATAACTCATAAGGAGTTAATATGCCATTAAACAAATAAACCAAACCATACTTAGTTGCAATACTAATGTTTTAAGAGCTGATATATTAATGTAGTTCTAAATTATTTTAAGCATCATCAACAGATGCAGTATAGGATAATAGTCATTACACATATTAGTGCCTCTCATAATATATATTGATATATAAGTTAGGAATTGTGTGGACATGAATTCACTGGTGCTTGGTTACTGACATTTTTTCACCTATGTGATTTTCAAAACACTTGGTTTTAAAACTGCATAGGCAACCTAGTGCTGTTGACTTCATGTCCTCACAACCCTAACTTAGATATATATGCTCTATCCAAGATTTTGAGCACTATCTACTTATAAATATAGCACACCATATTATCAATATTAATACATATGTATGTGTGTGTGTATATATATATATATATATATATATATACACACACACACACACATGTACGTACATATGTACATGTTGTATAAAAAAAAATACATGCTTGCGTATTCACAGACATGAAATGATACATATATATCTTCCCTTATCATGCAAGAATTTCAAATAAAAATTTATTTTTTTTTAGATGAGAGGAATATTTTTTATGTTCATCCAATTCTCCAAATGCCAGAAACAAAGTGAGGCAGCTTGAATGAAATTTTTTTTATTGCATAATTCTTCAAATAACGACAAAGCATGCTGGGTGTATAGAACTTTGACTGGGCAAGTTTTCAAAAACAATTCAAACCCCAGTCATCATATTACATGGCTGTTTGATGAGTGTGGTGGGGCTATGAATATCCTAAATCAAATCATGATTTATTGACACAGAACTAAAATATTAAACTGTCCCACAATAAATTACCTACTATTTCTTCAAAAAAATCTATTTTACTGATATGTAGGAAAAGGTAGACTAATATCTAAAAATTATCTAGATACGACAGATTCCTGTGACTCTTTCTCTCTCACTACCCATCCCAATTGATCATCGCTCCAGGCAGGTCTTTCACACAGCATCCATTATTTGCACAGATCTGATTGATGCAGGTTTTTGCCGGTCAGCTTATACCAGTATGTCCAGGTGTAGTTGTCCACAAGAGAACTTCACTTATGCGTTCATCCTTGTTTCTCCAATCCACCACTGTCAGTGGTTTGGTTTGGTGGATTTGTTTTACAGCATATCAACTCTTTTCAGGTTGAATCATGTTGAACAAAGTTATTTTGATTCAGGTTGCCTACTGTTGCTTAATTTATTACTCAACTAAGTAGTGAACAGACTCACTGCTGCTTAACTTCAGTGTGATTGTGTTGTCAGCACAACATGATGATGGATGAAAATTGATCAGTTTAAAAATGAACCAAGAAAAAGTTTTGCAGAATCAGAACCACAGTAGTGAAAGTTTATTTGTTTGACCAGAAATGTCTACAATCAGTCAGAAATGTCAGCACAACATGATGATGATGATGATGATGATCTACATGAAAATTAATCAGTTTAAAAATGACCTGTAAATTTTTACAAAAACTTTGAACTGCTAAAAAATATTCTGTTTGCAATACAGACCTTGAGAATAGTTTCAATATGAGAAGAGATTACTGACTCTATGGTAAAAAAAATAATCCTTGAAAAAAATATTGATATAAACATGATTTATTTGATCCCAGATCTTAAGCAAGGTTTCCATAACAGACTCATCTATTTGTGTATCTGTAGAATTAATGTCACTAATAAAAAAGATAAATCTGTATGAATTACATATCTGTGGTCTCCATTAGATTCATGAGAACCTGACTCTATACCTAAAATGTCTTGATTCCTAACTAGTGATATAAGAACCAAGAAAAAGTTTTGCAGAATCAGAGCCACAGTAGTGAAAGGTTATTTGTTTGACCAGAAATGTCTACAATTATATCTGTGGTAGAAAATAGAAGTGAGACAGCTCCCTTTATTTTTGTCTAAAGGATGAATGAAGTCACTCCTTGCATTACAGTTCTTTACCAATGTTATATTGCTACTGAGGTGGTTGGGTGGGTGGGTGGACAGCCACCATTACTACAAACAAGAGCTGTCAAAGGGTGGATGAGCTCCCGGGGAGCCAATGGCTATCCACACCAATAGTATTAGGATTGGGGTAGTCACTACCCACATAAATCCCCAAATCACCACTTGGACAGCAATCTATCTTGACAAGGAAAAGTCTGTTATAAAACCACTACTGCCTAGTGGCTATATCTCATTCGAATGAAAGGGAGTAAACCCTGAAATCAAATCCGGAGCTTGAGTCCCTACGGTGGTGTGATGCTGAACTTTAGTGCTATCTAGCAACTTCTGCGACAATATCTTTGCCAAACTGCATTGGTTGTTTTTGCCTTTCATTTTAACCACAATGACAGTGTGGAGAGGAAGATCTACTGCTTGGGTGACAGTTCATATCCTCCATATAAACCTTGTTCCACAGTTTTTTGGACACTAATGCTATTGTCTCTAGTAAACAGATGTCAACATTGCTATTGTGTTTCATTGAAGCTTTATTTTTCATATCAAAAGTAAAACTCCTTTGATACACTATTCTTTATTAACTATTTTAAAAGCTTTCCATTTTCACCATTTCATGACAATATTATATTGTTTTAAAATTGCTGCATGCAAATTATGTAAAAAGTATATTTTTCTTGTATTGCATGCAAAAATTAATTCCCTGTTTGGAAATCAAAATTTTTTTCTCTGATGTGAATATTTTCAAAGAAAAGTAACTAAGCAAACCAGCCAATTTAGAATATTTTTTATTCTCATCTTTCTAGTGTGTAAGTGAAAAAATGTGCAGATCTCGGTAACAAGATTCTCCATCTATGCTACAAATTTTATTCCAGATGTTTGGTTAGATTTTATGGCATGTCAACCCTTGTTGGGTTATTTTATGCTGAATGCATTCATTTTTATTCATTCATGATGGGTATTCAAAATGTTTTTATTCAAACTCAATTTTTTTATTTTAAACATTTTTTAAAAGCTCATTTTCTTCTATTTAACCCATAGATGAGACCCTAACAGGTACTACCACTCCGGGTCAGAGTAGACTAGGGAGTAATGGTACTTTACACTCTCCAGAGCTCCAGAATTTGAACTTCACCATTAGATGCAGTTTAACATACCAAGTCATACCTAAGACACAGTGTTGTTTAAGGGAGAGTCCCCATGGCACAGTAGCAGCATCAATAGTATGAGAGTTTGAAACTTCAGTTGCACTATTACATTCACTTTTGGACTAATACTCTTGGGAAAGGTATGAACCCTCTCATCCTTACAGCTACAGGTTAGAAGGTTGGCTCTGGCATTAAATAACCCACAAAGGTTGATATGCCACTACAACAAAGAGCACCACAATTACCACCAGCTTCCCACTTGACCACACAGATCCAAGCTGTGTGACTCATACATTACTTACTTAAAACTATACAATTTCTTTTTAAAAAAATTGGCTTCAGCAGTAAATAACCCAAAAAGAGTTGACATACCATAAAACCAACCAAACCAGTTATGTTTGTCATATCGCTGAGATTTAATTTTCTGCAGATATGACTGGCAATTTTATTGCAGTGTTGAGCTGCTTAATTATAGAAAAAATGGTCATTTAAAAAAAAAAAAAAAAAAAAACCAACTTGGTCACCCAATTTGTCTGAATTTTTGAATTGAGGCTTGATAATTTGTATTATTTGGATGTTTCAGATTATTGTCCTCATCTTTATTGTTATATCCACAACATTCTGGCCAATGTATCCTCTGGCCTTCTTCAGGTGTTTCTTGTCAAACTCAGGAAGATTTTCTTCAAACTCAGGGCCTTCACAGAAGTTTGAATGGAACCCTTGATCAATCCACAAGGGTAGACTGTTCTCAGGATGGTAATGGAATGAGAATAAAGGATTCAGTTGGAAGTTCTGTGAAGGCTCCTGATTACAACATGAAGCCTCCCAGGTTTGACAAGAAACACCTGAAGAATGCCGGAGGGCACATCGGCTGAAATGTTTTGCATATAACAATAAAGATCAGGACAATTGTCAAAAAATCCAAATAATACACACTTGGTGACCCATTTCTTTTCAAAAGTATTTTCTAATTTCATAGAAAAAGAAGAGCTGCTGATTAAATTCCAAGTGTCAAGTTTGAATAAATTACAGTTTCAAAATACACATCTGACATTCTATCAAAATTTAAAAACATGCTATTACATAATGGGTTTACTGGATGAGGCTGTTTGCATTTCACATAGCACTAATAGGGCAACTACTCTTGTGAAAGGTATGCATCCAACTATTCTCCCTCCAGCTAAGTTTTAGTAGTAAGGCAAACTGGACTTTTTAATCTTGTTTAAGGTACCAGTTTTGGAGAAGAAAACTCTGATTTCAAACCTATTAAACTCTGCTTAAGACATTAACCTTGTGGCACACCCTGCTATTGTGTAGGGAGTTGGTAAATATATATAACAGTTTTGTGAGAGAGGCAATTGTGAACTTTAGACAAGTGTCAGTGGTTAGTGTTCAAAACAAGATAGAAGCCAAGATTTTGTATTCTGATTTTTAAGGCAGGTTGGATAATTAAGGATTCCTTTTTTATATTATATATCCAAATAAACAAAAAGAAATAAAAAATCTTGATACTTTTTGAAAACACCTTGTATATGCAAGCACACAAAAAGAATTCCTGTTGCACTCAAATAAAACATGGTATAATTAGTAACACTTATACTATTGTTCTTTACTATTTACTTATATTCAAAATGAAACCAAGTGATAAATTTAGTCTAATAGTTACAAGTCATTTGATGAAATATAAGAATCATGTAAATAAATATATAATAAATCTTGAAAACCTTATTCAGTGAAGGACATATTTATTGACTCAGCTATTGAATTAGTTTTGGCACAAGTATTACCCCCTGGCAGAAATCATGATATTAACACATTTAGAGGATGTTCACATAGTTTTCTTATTTATTAAGCAGTAAATAAACTAATAACAGTCAAGACATAAAACACTTTATTTAATAGCTGGACATTGTGTCTTCATAAAATATTTCTTAAACTAGATAATATTATTTAAATTGATGGTAGATATTTACCCAACCTGTTCCCCTCAAGTAGGTCACAATTGGTAAATTCAAATCAGCCGAGTTAAAATCCTGGATAAACCTGCTTGCATTTCCCATAGCGCTAATATCCTTGGCAAAGGTATGTATCTAACTATTTTCCCAAAAACTATGGATAAAATAGTAAAGCAGACTGGGCTCTTTAACTTTGGTATGGCAACCAGTCTAGGAGAAAGAAAACTCTGAATTCAAACCTATTAAACTCCACTTAAGAAATTGACCTAGTGTCACATCCTGCTTGTGCGGAAAGATTGGTAAATATATATAATGGATATGACAGTCTTCAGGTTTTAGTAGTCCTTTGAGGATACTATTCAATTTGTTTTTATATTTATTCATAACATGTTTGGTTGAGGTGCATAAAAATGGCAGGATTCAGCCTAAGATTCTCATGCAATGATATGTTATGTTCTTAGATCTCACAAATATTGAAATGAAAGCTCTAACATAGAAATTAGAATAAGGACTAAAGTAATTCTGCACTGGCTTGGTCATATCAGGAGGATGGTCAAAGGCCACATCCTAAAAGACCTACTGTATGAGGAATTAATACAAGGCACACAACCGGTAGGGAGACCATGCCTACACTTTAAAGACATCTGAAAGAAAGACATTGCATTCAAAAACTAAATAACTGCACAAACTTTACATTTGGCAGTGGCATCAAGCAGATGCTCCATGAGGAACAACTGCCAAGCAAAAAACAAGGCATAACAGCAAGGTGTGCACAAGAACCTGCACAACAAACACAACAGTATTATCAATAGCTGTATGAACAATTTCCCTGCATCCTCAATGCTTTGGATACCTTACTTTTGGGATTACCTTTGTATGTATTTACCCAAAAGATGCATCTTTTATCACAAAAAACAAAACATCTATTAGAAATACAATGTAATTTATTTCTTTGAATTTTTTTGTACATGACAATTCAAATCTAGTTCTTAATGATAAAAAGAATGCAATATCTATTTTTGCTTACATTTTAAAACCTTTTCATTAGTTCTCTAAACTATTAAGACTTTTTTTAAACCATTAGTATTAATTACAAAACAACTCGTTTTATCATTTTTTTTTATTTACATTTATACAACCCTATACTGGTGACTGATTTTTATTAACATTTAAAATCTTGTTTTAAAAAAATGTAACTGTAGACTTGTGTTTTTAAACAATTTTCATTTTTCTACAATTTTTTGTGCATGACAACAATTTAATTTAAGTGAGTGTACATTGTACAATAAAAGTTAGTTTCAAAAACATACAATTGGATACCTTTTTTATCTTTTTTTTATAAACTCATTGCACACTCGGGTTTCCGGTTAACGCCGGGGGTTCAGCGAGCTTTGCCCGCTGCACTTGTCGAGAGTTTAATAATAGCGTCAATCCCGGGGGCTATCCCCCCAGGCAATACCTGCCCCCTTGATTTAAAGGTTCCAAGTTCAATACTGGCCTTTGCCAACTCAGTGCATGAGTAGCACAGTTTGGATCTGTGTGGTAAAGTGGGGAGCTGAATTTGGAACCTTATGGTTCAGAGTCAGATGCTCTATCAACTGAGCTAAACCAGCATTGAAATGAAACACAAAAAGCATCATTCAGGATTTGAACTCAGTTGAGCAAGTTAATTTCCTATGATGATAACCGGTACACTACATGTGCCTCCAGTTACTAAGTAAAATCGTAAACATGAGTGGCCTCTGCCAAAATTTGGACTGTTTGCTACTTTATGTTTTCCATGGTTTTAACTATTATGTCACTCTTGAATAACTTTCTGCAATCTCTGCTATAATGTCCTGTAGAAAGAGAACTTTTTATTACCATCACTTCACATAGAGAGTGCCAATATTCTTCCAATGAAAAACAATTTACACAACTTCCAGGCAACTACCTTGTCCAAGAGTTTGTCTTCAAGAGTTTACAATCGATCATAGAACATGTTGACTGAGTGCCATTTTTCTTTTGTTGCTCCTTCAGAAAACTTACAGATTGTTCTTTAAATCTATTGGTGAAATATATTCCAACAATAAGATTGAATTGACAGAGAAGAGATGGTTTGTTGTATTTTATGGCATATCAACTCTTGTTGGTTTATTTTATGCTGAAGACATTTTATTCTATTTCTCTGAATGTTTGAGATGATGCTTGATGATTAGTATTATCTGCATTATTCGGACTATTGTCCCCATCTTCATTGTTATTTGTACAACGTTTCGGCCGATATGCCCTCCGGCCTTCTTCAGACAGAAATACCTGAAGAAGGCTGGAGGGCATATCGGCCAAAACGTTGTACAGATAACAATGAAGATGGGGACAATAGTCCAAATAATGCAGATAATACATTTTGTTCTATTCATTCTTGATGGATATTCAATTTTTTTAAAACTCAATTGTTTTTAACAAATTCAAAAAAAATTTATTTTTTCTATTCAACCCATAGATGGGATCCTAATAGGTACTACCACCAGGTAAGCTAGGGCTTGGGAGTAATGGTAATGAAGGGGTACTCCAAATTTCCCAGTGCTCCAAAATTGGAGCCTCACTACTAGATGCAGTTTAAATTGACTAAACGCCATTTTTCTTTTTGTTGCTCCTTTAAGAAACTTATAGATTGTTCTTTAAATCTAATGGAGAAAGATATTCCAACAATAAGATGAATTAGCTGAGAGGGAAAAGGGAAGAGAGTGGTTGCATCATGGCTGAGATGTTTGCATATGTCATACTAAAGGTCAGATTAGGAACCCAGATAAAAGCCAGGATTATGAATGCTGGCTTTTAAGTTTTTGGGACAATTGGTGTAATGCAATTATCCTATCTTCCTATCCTTCTATCTGGCTTTGTAAAAAAAAAAAAAAAAAAAAACTTGGTAAATATACTAAGTATATCAATGATCAATAATATATATATATTATATATATATATATATACAGGGTGTCCCATAATGACAGAACACATTTTAAATGCAAATATCTTGGATTTGTGTCACCTCATTATGGGACACCCTGTATACACACCACACACACACACACACACACACATTGTGTGTCAAAAAAGTATTGAGATTTTTTAATACTTTTTGACACCTTGTATTCTGAAAAAAAAAAAGAGTACAAAGTTTAAAGCTGTATTTACCAAAATAGAAATAAAGAATGAATGGAACATTATTTTTTTTTCAGAATACAAATTGTGTCAAAATGTACAAAAAATCTCAATACTTTTTTTGACGCACCTTGTATATATTTACCAACCACTCTGCACAAGCAGAATGCAACACAAGGTCAATTCTTTAAGCAGATTTTAAAAAGTTTGTATTCAGAGTTTTCCTTCTCCTAGACTGGTTAACTAGCCAAGTTTACAAAAACCAATCTTCCCTACTATTTGCCCATAGCTGGAGGGAGAGTAGTTGGATGCATACAATTTCCCCAATGGTAGTAGCGCTATGTGAAATGCAGACAGCTTTGTCCAGGATTTGAACTCGGGTCGATGAGTCCATTTCCTATGATTCTAAAGATCTCACCATGTGCGTCCAATACCCATTAGTTAGGGTTGTGAAGACACACAATCAACATAATCTGGTAACTGTCAGTTTTGTGCAATGCCTTTCTCCTATCTTCCCCTCTTCCTATCCCTCCTTGTAACAAAAAACCCAGATGTTAGGGTAGCCAAGACAAAGTCAGTACTACTTGGTAATTGTCAGTTTCTCACTTGTTTGATTTTCAAAATGATACTTACCCAAACAGATAAGAGGGTAATCAAAAAAAACAAAAAAAAAACATCTAAAATGAGATACTTAAAAAAAAAACAACATTTAAAACATCATTGACAATAAATGTTTCTGTGATTTCTAAATATTTCTGAGACCTAATCTTTGGGATTACCCTTGCAAAGAAAACAAAAAAAATTATATTGTAATAACAAGAGATGTATTTAGTCAAATCCAACCTTGAAATGAATTAAAAAGTGGATTATCGAATACAATGCAAATGATTTTTTTTTTTTTTCATAATCTCACAAGTAAAACATTTTTGTTTTTTATTCATATTATAGTATTTTTTAGTTCTATTGCTAATAAGCTTAGCTTAGTAACAATATAGAGCACCTAGTGGGGATTTATGTCACTACCCTAGGGAGTTACCAAACGCTTCATTATTTATTTCTCTTTGTATTCATCACTATCTTTTGATTTGGTTTGTTGGATTTTATGGCATGTCAACACTTGTTGGGTTATTTTATGCTGAAAACCGATTTGTTCTATTCATTATTTATTTAACGTTTTGTCTTTAACTTTTTCTTAAATCTCATTTTTATCTATTTAACCCATAGAGGACACTAACATACATTTTTTAAATTCTATTTCTATTAAGATTAATCTGGCACCCGGTGATGATCAGTGTCACTATCTCACCAAATGGTTTTTGAATTGAAGTATAAAACAAACATTATTCTGTGATAGGCACCCCCATTCTTTTAAGTAACAAGCCTCATAAAAAAAAAAACCTTTATGAATGTCACACAAAAAATAATTACCTGCCTCAAATACAGAGTCCTTTACTACTGTATTTAATTGCAGTAAAAAGTTGGACTTATTGAAGTTTTAAGATTGACTGATTTTAATGGCATGTCAACCCATCTAGGGTTATTTTATGCCTACAGATAAGAGAATTATTCATTGTATCTTCATATGCATATTTTATGTGTAGTTATTTCTTAAGAGGATATTTTTTACACAGCCTTATAGAATACAAATAATTTTCAAGCCAATCTAGACATCACATAGATGGGACCTTAACAGATACTACTCCAGGTCAGAATCTCTCCATCAGATGCTGTTTAGTGTCATATCATGGCATTCTATATGGAATGCCATGTGTCATACCCATGACAACCCTTTTCAGTGGGGGTCTTAACCCCCTGCAAGGGATACAGTCAGCATATTCAAAGCCATGCTGACAAAATTTTAAGTATGAATTAATCAATGAATAGTAATGTTAATTTGTCATCTCATAAATTTAGACAGAAAATTTAAAGATTTTCTATTCTAGGGTTTACTAATTTCAGAAATGAAAAAGAGAATAAACTAAAACTGATAAATTAGAGAATATTTCATGCATATAGCTCAGTTGGTAGAGCGTTCGACTAGGAACCACAAGGTTCCTAGTTCGATATCAGCCCTCTCCAGCTCAGCTTACTAGTAGCACAGGAATCTGTGTGGTAAAATAAGGAGCTGATGGTAGGTATGGCGCTGCACCTCAGATGCCAAAACAATTTCCTTGGTCTAGCACTAGTGAAAAGGGGATAGACTCCCTCAATGTCTAGCTGATACCGACTTTAGGCCACCCCGACAACTTTACTTACTTTTACTTATATATATATATATGTAAATTTACTGTGTTGCTCCCCTACAAAAAAACAAAACCAAAAAATTTTGTTCTCAATTTACACTGAAAAATATTAAAAACTATATTTACAGAAATTGGGACATTGTCACGTTATACCCAAATATGCTAATAGAACCCCCCACCCCCTTTTGCTTGAATGTTTCATGAAAACACCACCATTTTACATTTTGTTTGTTAAAAAAGAAAAAAAAAGTTTAAAAAAAAAAAAAAAATGAGACTATTTATTCTAAATGTAGCAACTCTCAAAAAAAAAAAAAAAAAAAAAAAAAAAAAATCTTTTTTTCAAGATATTTTTTTCTTGTTTAATCTACAGAAGTTGTCATTGAATTCATTTTGTTTGCTATTGCCAAAGAGACGTAATTTCATCCATGACAACACAACCAAGTTTGATTCTGAAAAAGAAAGAACACTTAGTGCAAATAGACATTTTTTTTTAGGCTTTTGTTTTTAAACTCTTCAATTTCAGCAGTAGAAACAGAAATGGGAAGCTACTGTTTGTCACTGAGAAGTGATTTTCTGAATTTAATGAAACTTTTGAATTTTCAAGTAAAGTTAATGCATAGGCTAAAAAAAGGGATTTATAATTGGAGAGAAGTAACTTATATTTAAGTGTAATGACAAGCGATAACACCAATAGACTTTGGAAAGCTTTATTCCACTAGAATAATTGGTGCATTTATTGAGAGTTTATATAGTCTAGTATTTGCTAGAGAGTTCTCCAAAGGGGAGGTAATCATAAAATCAGGGAGGTAACTCTTAATTACTTATTACATTAAGATAATATATTTAAAATCTTGACTTTTCCAGATTTATCATTAATCTTAATTAACCTCTGAAAAAATAGAGTCTTTGAGTAATAAAATGAACCTGAATATTTAATTTTTTTTTTTAAAATACAAAAATTGTTCAAAATACAAAATGAACACATTCTTAAGTTTATTTACAACTAGAAGCAGCTACTCAGCATCATCTTGGTAGAAGGGGTACCAAAAAATAACGGGGTATAATGGTTAGCAGGTTAATATCGCAGATCCATTATTATTATGTGTATTTTAATTTTTAGATATCTTTGTAAAAATAAATAAACTATTTGTAATTTTTGCAACGGTGATATCTAATGACTATACTTTGTCATTAATTGTTGTATTTTTGTAGTTTCATCCGGACATACATACACACCAACTTTAGTATTGTAGAAAAAACAGGCTAAGAAATCCCAAGCCTCACAAATATGCCTCTGTTTCATTTGCAACTCTCAAATCTAAGACAAAATCCAGTCTTTTCCCTTTGCTCATGTGTTTTTTATAATCAATTAAAATCCATATTTTCATCAAACCTTCATTCCAGATTTTGTTCTCATATCTTTGCCAAGGTGATACCTGCCACCTTCACCAAATATATGTCAATTCTGAAGCAGATGTCAAAATGGGCCAGCTGCACCGAGTGTCCTTTGCACATTATTTTACATCACACTAAACTGGCCAGTATTGGCCAAAGATGAATCATTAAATTAATCATGTCACAGGACCACACACAACTTCCACATTCTTCTTATACAACTGGTTTTCTGTGATTTCTTTTTTTTTTCCACTTATTAGTCAGTTTCTTGTAAAGATATCATCAGAATTATCTTCACTTAGTGGAATTAAAAAAAAAGGTCCATCAGACTTGCAGATTGATTCAAAGTTTCTTCACCTCAGCAAAATCTAAAGCAAGCAATTAGTCAATCATTAAATTCTCTTTGGACTACCTACATTTTTTTTTCCTTTCATTTTAAATTATTAATATTTCGTACTAGCTTTTTCCTGTATCATATAATAGTGATAAAAAAAACACAGGAGACTTCCATAAAGTGATTGCTAGTAATTAATTGAGCTGTTTTTAACCCTTTGCCTACCAATCTTAAATATACACCACTTTCTTGGTTCAATAGAAAATCTACTGAATCTCTTTTCAATGAAACTACCAGATTATTTATCAGAGAAGAGGTTTGATAGTTTGTATTATTCAGAATCTTCAGACAGTTGTCCTCATCTTTATTGTTATAATAACACCGTTTCAGCCAATGTGCTCTCTGGCCTTCTTCTGGTGTTTCTTGTCAATTTTTGAGATGAAGCCTGATAATTTGTATCATTTAAAATTTTCAGACACATGGTGCAATGGATATTAGGGTCTGATTAATTCAGTTCTCAGTGATAATCATGTGGAGGTTGCAGGTTCAATCCTGACTACAAAAGCCAAAATAACATAAAATACTTAACATAGCTTAACACTTATACCGGATCATGGATAACTGTCTACCCCAATGGATTAAATTAAAAGTTCCATGCAGGCTGCTAAGTTCAACAAGGAGGTTCCTGAGTATCCTAACAATGAAGAGGAGGACAAACAGTCTGAAAAATCTAAATAATATAAAATACTACAACATTATTCATAATCTGAAGAGATTATATTCTAGCAGGCAAGGGATGCAGTGTTTGGTTTTCAATCTGCACACCTGGTTGCACAGGAGTGTTTGGCACCTGCATACCTGGTAAGCAAGGAGTTAATACATAAACAAACTGAAAATAATTTGATCATATTGAAACATAAAACATATACTTATTTTAATTTAGGATACTATATTTAATTGAAGGATATATATATATTATATTATATATTATATCTTATTATAATGGAGATTGTGTGTTTTTCTGTCTGTAACCGAAACTATATTCCTACTCAAGTCACAATTCTCTTAGTTATTGAACATCACATTCTACATGATTTTATTTTTATCTAAACCTCCAATTTCATTAATAAAAATTGTCTTACATTATTATACTGTTAACTATGTCTACATACTAACAACATGCAATTATATTTATATATACAACAAAATAGCGCTATACAAATGTGAACGGGAAGGCAAATTTGCATATTAATATTAAAAAATCGAATTTAATAAATATGTGCTTAGTATTATTTGATTTCTAACTGTTTGGTTTTATTTTAATGAATATAAGCAAAAAATCTCTTCAATGAATCTTAAATGAAATCCATTAACAAGATAAAATAACTGTCATTTTATTCTTTACTTCCTCTTATAACTAATACTTAAAATTAGAAAAAATAACAATGAAAGACGAGAGTGATGGAAGAGTAAGTTTCAGTTGTTCCATTTTTTTTTTATAATACTCCCTCTGTTTCAAATCTTTTATTATACACCCTGTTTCAAATCTTTTTATCTGTATTCTTATTTTAGTTTCATTAGCCTTTCTAATTTAATACAATATTTTATTACATAAAAACTTAAATACTTGCACCCGGAGGGTGCATATATTTGCTAGTATATATAAACACACAAACCCTCTGCACAAACAGGATGTGACACAATGTCAATTTCTTAAGTGGAGCTCAACAGGTTTGAATTCAGAGTTTTCTTCTCCTAGACTGGTTATATAGCCAAGGTTAAAGATTCCAGTCTGTCATACGATTTACCCATAGCTGGAGGGAAAATATTTGGATGCATATCTTTCGCAAGGGTTATGTTATGTTAAAGGCAAACAGTCTTATCTAGGATTTGAAATTGGGTCAATGAGTCCATTTCCTACGGCTTTAACCATTACACCAGGTGCCTCTATTTTATCTTGTTGATAAGATTGGTTGAGTCCACACTCACCAAGGACTAATGTTAGCATATCCATGCTATACTAACACTGAACACAATGGAAAGGAAAGATAAGCTCATTTATAACATTTTGATATTTCATATATGCAATATACATAAAAGCAACATTGAGTGTTCTCATCATGGTATAAAGGTTAGCAAGCTAGTCTTACTGATCTTTTACTGAATAATGAATTTGATCTTTGCTGGATGCCTCATACTGTTTACCTTGTGTATCATTCTACCCATAGTGAACAGGTTAGGTAAATACCTACTTACGAGCAGTATTAAAAGCAAGAAATACACAAGCACATCCTGACAATAAAACTATATGCATAGTGTTCCATAAAATAAGCAGTATGTGAGAGGGTTACAAAATGGATATATATATATATTTCCTATCTAATAAAAATAATTTGAAAATAGATCTATTTGGTCTATAGATTGAATCCTAACAGGTACTACCAGTCCAGATCAGAGTGGACCTTGAATAATGGCAATGAAGGGCTACTCCACACTTCCCAGACTTCAAGAAACTGGAAGACTCATTACAGATGCAGCTTAGTGTCATTCTAAGGTTCGCCCTTTTTGTGGGGGTCTTACTCCTCTGCAAGGGGATACAGTCAGCATATTCTATTCCACCTGAGTATTATAATTTAAAATGTTATTACCTTTTACATACACATCTACTCATACCCCACATCCACTACACACACACACTGATACATCTACTTACGCCTACACACACACACTGACACATCTACTTACGCCTACACACACACACACTGACACATCTACTTACGCCTACACACACACACACACTGACCACATCTACTTACGCCTACACACACAACACTGACACATTCTACTTACGCCTACACGCACACAACTGACACATCTACTTACGCCACACGCACACACTACACATCTACTTTACGCCTGCACACACTGACACATCTACTTACGCCACACACACCCACACTGACACATCTACTTACTGCCCTACCACGCACACACACATCTACTTACACACACACACACTGACACATCTACTTACGCCTACACGCACACACTGACCACATCTACTTACGCCTACACGCAACACTGACACATCTACTTACGCCCTACACACACACACTGACACATCTACTTACGCCCTACACACACACACTGACACATCTACTACGCCTACACACACACACACTGACACATCTACTTACGCCTACACGCCACCACACTGACACATCTACTTACGCCTACACACACACACACTGACACATCTACTTTACGCCTACACGCACACCTACACATTACTTACGCCCTACACACACACACTGACACATCTACTACGCCCTACACACACAACACTGACACATCTACTTACGCCTAACACACACACACTGACACATCTACTTACGCCTACACACACACACTGACACACTACTTACGCCCTACACACACACACTGACACATCTACTTACCCACACACAACACACTGACCATACACACACACACACTGACACCATTCTACTTACGCCTACACGCACACACTGACACATTCTATAACCGGCCTACACACTGACACATCTACTTACGCCTACACACACACACACTGACACACTTACTACACACACATGGACACATCTACTTACGCCTACACACACACACACTGACCACATCTACTTACGCCTACACGCAACACACTGACACATCTACTTACGCCTACACGCACACACTGACACATCTACTTACGCCCTACCACCACACACACTGACACAATCTACTTACGCCCTACACACCCACACACGACACATCTACTTACGCCTACACACACACACCACTGACACACTACTTACCCTACACACACACACTGACACATCTACTACGCCTACCAACACACACTGACACATCTATTACGCCTACACACACACACACGACACACTCTACTTACGCCTACACGCACACACTGACACATCTACTTACGCCTACCACCACACACACACTGACACATCTACTTAACGCCTACACGCACACATACACTTCTACTTACGCCTACACGCACACCACTGACACATTCTACTTACGCCTACACGCACACACTGACACATCTACTTACGCCTACACCGCCAACACACTGACACATCTACTTACGCCCTACACACACAACACACTGACACATCTACTTACGCTACACACACCACACTGACCAACATCTACTTACGCCTACACACACACCACCACTGACACATCTACTTACGCCCACACACACACACTGACCACATCTACTTACGCCTACACACACACACACTGACCCACAATCTATTACGGCCTTACACGCACACACTGACACATCTACTACGCCTACACGCACACACCTGGACACATCTTACTTACGCCTACACGCACACACTGACACATCTGATTACGCCCTACACGCAACACACTGAAACATCTACTTACGCCTACACGCACACACTGACAACATTCTACTTACGCCTACACGCACACACTGACACATCTACTTACGCCTACACGCACACACTGACACATCTACTTACGCCCCCTACACACACACAACAACTGGACACATCTACTTACGCCTACACGCACACACTGACACATCTACTTACGCCTACACGCACACACTGACACATCTACTTACGCCTACACGCACACACACACACTGACACATCTACTTACGCCTACACACACACTGACACACTACTTACGACACACACACACACTGACACATCTACTTACGCCTACACACACACACACACACATCTACTTACGCCTACACACACACACTGACACTTACTTACGCCTACACACACACACTGACACTGCCTACACATTACTTACGCCTACACACACACACACACTGACACATCTACTTACGCCTACACACACACACACTCACACACTACGCCTACACGCACACACTGACACATCTACTTACGCCTACACACACACACTGACACATCTACACACACTTACGCCCTACACACACACACTGACACATTGACACATCTACTTACGCCTACACGCACACACTGACACTCTACTTACGCCTACACGCACACACTACACACATCTACTTACGCCTACACACAACACACTGACACATCTACTTACGCCCTAAACACACACACTGACCATCTACTTACGCCTACACACACACACACTGACACATCTACTTACGCCTACACACACACACACCACCTGACACATCTACTTACGGCCTACACACACACACGACAACACTACTCTACGCCTACACACCACACACTGACACACTACTTACGCCTACAACACACTGACTCTACTTACGCCTACTGACACATACGCCTACACACCTACTTACTTACGCCTACACGCACGCACTGAACACAACTACTTACGCCTACACACACACACACTGACACATCTACTTACGCCTACTGACAACATCTACTTACGCCTACAACACACACACACACTACACATACTTACGCTACACACACACACACTGACACATCTACTTACGCCTACACGCACACCACTGACACATGACACACATGACACATCTACGCCTACACGCACACATGACACATCTACTTACGCCTACACACACACACTGACACATCTACTTACGCCTACACTAGATGATAAATCTACTTACTAGCGCCTACACACACACTGACACATCTATTTAACGCCCTCAACACTTCACTGACACATCTACCTCCATCCACATATGCACTTATAGAATCTAGCTACACCCACCACATACATACATACATACATGCATGCATAAATTCTAACTACATACATCTACACACAGCCAATCACACCATACAAAATCATAGATATGAATGTACATCTTGTCTATCTTCACACCATATCAATGAATCTATTACATGCATAAATAAAATCCTATGTTCTAGTCTTTTCAATCACGGTCAGATTAATTAAATGTTCAAAAACAATTACAAACAATATTCATGAAAGCAAGCAAATTTGAAGAAATATTTTCAACATGAGTGAATCAATCAAAACAGAATCGCTTGTGACGATGAAAAGCAAAAAAAAAAAAAAAAAAAAATTGCTGCTGCCTTAATTTGCATATCAAGTAGCCTATTCACATCCCAGCAACAAAACTGAAAGATGAAAAAAAAATATCATTAATTTGCTTTTGCTTCAATCCTTCATGAATCCTTTAAGATTTTCAAAGTTTTCATTTTTTGTTTTGTTTTAGTTAAAGATTGTTTTTATTTTGTTTAAGACAATTCTATCTTTAGATAGAAACTGTTTGTCTTGCTACTGGTTTTTTTTTTATTTTTGGATAATTCTGTTTCTTTAAATTTTGTCTGAATATGAACATAACATTTGCATAATGAACTTTTCGATTTGTCCATAAGAACATTTTTTTTTTTATTGCAGTATATTGCTTAATTTGATGAGAATTGGCTTAGAAAAATAAAACCTGGTCACAGTTCAAATACAGCATTGAACTATTTATTATGCCATTTGTTTTCATACATACATACATAATATGATATGGCATAAACATTTGTGTTTTAACAGACATGTTGTCCATAGATATGTTGTTTTTTTTGGGGGGGGGGGGGCTATATTTCTTAAATTGATGTAAAAATTGGTTTTAGAAATTAAAATCCTGGTTGCAGGTTCAAATTCAAGATCCATAGAAACTCTTTAATTTGGGCACTTGTTTTTATTACATACAACCTGCAAATTTACAAAGGAATGTTGCCAGAAAGTCAAACTGCTTTATCAATACAGAAATGAATAATGGATAAAATGAGACATTTTTCTTCAAAATTCTCCCCTTTGGTATTGAACACATTATTCAAAAAAAGTAAGGACCTTAATTCTAATCACTTGACTTTAATTTGTTTATTTACTGTCATATCAAATCCTCATGGGTTAATTTAATGCCTAACATTGAAATTCATTTTTATTTTTATTTAGGCCATACTTCAGTCATAGGGAAATCCGATCCTCTACCAACAAGTGACAATTCTTTCAATCTATAGTTGTATTAGTGCTCATTGTATGGCTGCACCACTTGGATCTAATGAAGGCGGTAAAGAAAAGAATTAGATGGGGAGTTGCCAAGAATGTTGCTTGTGATCCTGAACACATTTTTGGAAAACAACTCTCCTCAAGAAAAGCAGGAACAGGAAGGGCAGAAGAAAGGGAGGTGAGGCAGGAATGCTTTCAGAGGGATGAGGCTAAGGGGAAGGGAAGAGAAGGGGGAATCGAAGATTTAGGCAGTGCAGACAAGAAGGAATGAAAGGAAGTAGGGAAAGGGAAACATGGCCAGTTCAAGTCCAATGGGGGCCTAATTTAATGATAAGGTATATATATGTATACATACATATATACACACATGAGCACACACACATATATTTTTTCAAAACAAATTTGGTTAAAAGTAAATGATGCTTATTGTTTTCCAACTTTTTTCTTTTAACGTTTTCTAAGCAACATTTTTTTATGTTATCTTGAAAGATGTTAATTCGTTGTTCGAAGAGTTTATTATTGGTAACCATAAATATAAGAAAATTGTCAGAAAACTTGAAAGAAAAAGAAAAAACTTGAAAACAATAGGGTTCTATTATTTTACCAAATTTGTTTTAATGAAAAAGATGCTGCCCAACATAACCTATTTCAAAATATATATATAAGAACTTAAAATAATGATTCTACACATTAATTATGTTAGTATGTCTCATGAATAATATACACAGTGCGTAAAAAACTACAATGAAAAAAAAACAGATTTAAATGTAAAAAATTCAATTTTTTTGTAAACGATACTTTTCCCAAAGTAAAATGTTAAAGTTGATCATTGAAGAATAATAGGAACAGAACAAAAGAAATCTTCTACAAATATATATTGTTTTGTGACATTTCATGAATGGTGTTTGTAGATGAAATATATATATATATTATATATATTATATAATATATATATATATATAACAAAACTTCCATTCACTCAAAGCATTATAATAAGTAACACAAAGACTAAAAGCATCAATAGGAAGCAAATAGATGCTAAATTTTCCAATAGCACCACTTCGCATGTAAACAGATTATCATATATATCTATTATAATGGAGATTCGGTGTCAAACTAAAACTTGTCAGCAGCTTAACAAACAATACCCTCAGGAATTGCTCAAGTTCTATCAATGATTATTTTAATTTAACTAGTCAAAAATTATCAAATTCATAGAATAAATCTTGTTTATTAATGATGTCTCCAAGAAAATCTGAGTTAGATTTGGCTTCAAAGCAGCCCATGTTAATTAGTGGCATTTAAAATCCTGCAATGTGTCTTAAATATCGCTATGAAATATAGGTTTATATAATTATGGTGTGGCTAATTTGCCGGCATACTGGTGTTTATCAAAACCAGGTTTTGATAAATAATTACTTGGTGTTATTGAACTCTAAAAATATTATTGTTGTATGTCTCAGACAACCATTAAAATCAATCCAAATGAATTTTCTATGGAACCAATTAACACTAAGCTGTCATCTTTTTATAATGCATTCTTATTTAATTTTTGTTAGTGTTTTCTAAAATTTAATGTAATTTCATTACATTAAAACTTGCATACTTATGCCTGGAGGGTGCATATTCCTTTGCTTGTTATAATAATGTTACCATTGCAATCAGATATTATTCATTACATTGCAATGAGACTAAGATTGTGTAAATTGTTATAAAATTCAAGTATGCAAGTTACAGTAATATTATAGGGAAGAAACACAATGGAAGTAATTAAGGCATGAAGAAACTTTTACTAGCAAAGATACAAGGTAAGCAAGTATTTATCAATTGCTAGGTTGAATTAACAAGCCCCTATGAGATCTTGTTTTTCTCCCCTCTGAGGTTTCATCAGATGTTATTTTATAGGAAAACCAGATGATTCCATTCTCATTATTTAGGTACTATATGACAGTAACTATATATGACACAGTATCGAAGTCAGGATTCCACATATTTAATGTAGTAAGTGCCTAACAGACTTAATAAATTGAAGTGTTAAAAACTTAGAGAAATTATCACCCAATGATGATTCATAGCCCAGAAACTAAGACAAAGCACACGTATCTACACTATTCTAACATATATATCTTGAGAAACAAAAAGGCCTTAGAAATCAAGTGAGTTTACAGTATAGATCCTATTTCTAAAATGACTGATTTTTAAGTTCTTTCTCTTAACAAATGTATTGCTCTGTTCAAAAATATTTGAAACATTGAGCTCTTAACTTTGGATCAGAGCTCCTAACAGTCTGTTTGCCACATTTTTAGAATCAATCCTAATACCAATAACCTGGTGATTTACCCTACATATATATATATATATATATATATATAATACTACATTATATGTATGTGTTCAATCTACCATAATTTTTCAAGGCAGAGAGGCAAAAGGCTCACATATTTGTGTAGTATTTTATAAAATACAATATAGGCTCTTACACACCTGTAATTAAGCCCTTTATTCTCAATTCCTCAATTATAGATATATACATATGTATAATGTGAGGTTTGTGAGGTTTTTGAATTTGTAAAAATCAGACTGAGGAGGCAAAGAAATGCTGAAATAAATTTATATGCTGTACGGCAATGTATGCCACTTTATTTATAATACTCTGTATATGGTAAAATCATTTCAGCAAAATCTTTTGTTTGAATCTACTCAAAGGAAACACTTTATATCATCTTCTAGAATATATATAGTCCGTCAGGGTTGCCTAAAAGTCGATATCAGCCAATCAGCAAGGAGGTCTTATCCGCCTTTATCACAAGCGCTAGACAAGGAAGAATTGTTTTTGCATCTGAGGTGAAGCACCCAGACCTACGCATTAACTCCTTACTTTAATGTAGCAGATCCCTGTGCTATTCATCAACATGAGTTTGGCAAGGGGCTGGTATCAACTAGGAACCTTGTGGTTTCCTCGCGAATGCTCTTACGACTGAGCTATGTATCTTTTTTATTTATTTTATTTTTAAAAGAAAATATTGAATTATCTTTATTCTTTATCACTAGCAGAAGCAATAAAAAAAGACCGAAAATGCAATAGTCAGAATGATAAATTTCGTCTGAAAGTTTAATAGCAGACTGAGATAATTCCCTGAACACAATTCAGTCCTTAGACTTAGATTCCACATTAATGTACTCATCAATCAAAACGTTTAATCAACTATAAACTAACAGTAATTCTCAATGTATCAAATTACTTTGTTTACCATAACCAATCTTTCCAAGCAAGTTCTTGAAAGCAACAACAAAAATTCTTGTAATAAAATCAATTTTCCACCTTTTTGACTTTTTTTTGTATTGCTTGAAGGAATATCTGTGTTTACAGCTCCAAGGAATGAAGACTTTGGATTGCAATTTGTGTTCTGACCGAGTTTTTTGTCTCAGTCAACAAACTGAAAATCTAATCAGTCATTTTAAAACAAAAACTTTTTTTTATTTTTATTTACATTTCCAAAAGGAAGAGATGAATTCTACTGGACTTTTGTATGAATCAATCCATACAAATAATCTCCTCGCCTCTCTCTCTCATATGAGAGAGAGAGAGAGACAGAAGAAGAGAGAGGAGAGAGATGGTTCCTAGTTGTGTTCTCCACTGACTGAGCTAAACTTATATATATATAAGTCGAGTCGACGGGGGTGGCCTAAAGTCGGTAATCAGCCAGTTCAGCGAGGGAACAGTCTATCCCCTTTTCAATAGCGCTAGACCAAGGAGATTGTTTTAGCATCTGAGGTGGGCGCCACACGCTACGCATCAGCTCCTTACTTATCGCCACAGATCGCCTGTGCTACTTATAACGCTGAGTTGGCGAGGACCCGGTATCGAACTAAGGAACCTTGTGGTTTCAGCCGAGCGCTCTACCCGACTGAGGCTAATCTGGTCGCCATATATATATATATATATATATATACTAAAAAACACCAAAAGTAAGTTTGGCTGTTGGTTATGAATTCTACCAAACAGAAACTTTTTTTAATAAAGAAAATATCAAAGATTGTGTAGTCCATGTTAGGCAGCTCAATACGCCATAATTTGAGAAATTATATACAGAGCAATACGATTTTAGCAAAGAAAAAGACTTGAAAATACCGGTCTTATTAACAGTTATAAAATTTATTTCCACAGATATCAATCAGTTTTCCCGCAAGAAAATTGTATGACTTTGGCCGATTTCTGTAACATTCTTTATGAGAAGATGGTATTACAGTATGTCCTGGATCATTCTATAGTCTTGTTTTAGCTCATTTCACATTTTATCAGTCATGACGCACACCATCATACTATATACTCAAATTCCCAGACATTGCCCCATATATCTACATTCCACATATGTGACTTCCCGCAGTTTATATAGTATGCATTGCCACCATTATTATTTCACTCTGACACTATTATCTATCTTTTTTTGTCTGCATATATTTGAGATAAATTTTTCTTGATAATTGTATTAATTGGATTTTCTGATTGTTGTTCTCATCTCCAATTGTTAGGCACAGGATATAGGGGTTGGTTAAATACAGTTCTAAAATTGACAATCATCTGTAGACTTGTAGGTTCAATCCTGGTCAACAGACGATAGCAACATAGATTACTCAACACAGCTTAACACTTGTACCTGTCATACGTTAAATGGAAATGAGAACAGTCCTACCCCAGTGGATTGAATAAAGGGTTCAGTTCAATGTTTCTGGTGAAGGCTTCCCAATTACAACATGAAAGTTCCAAGTTGAAGAGAAGGTTCTAAGTTTGACAGGAAACATCTGAAAGGCTAGAGGGCACATTGGCCAAAACATTGTGTATAAAACAATGGAGATGAGGAAAACAGTCTGTTTTGGTTTGGTTTGAGTTTGTTTTGTGTTTTTACGGCAAATATCAAACCTCAGTGGGTCTTTAATGTGCCAATAAAGTTTTTGAAATAATCAATTCCTTAATGGATAATACCAATTTTTGTTTATAAAACTCATGTTTTTCTATTCAACACCCAATAGATGGAACGCCAACCTGGATACAGGTACTCACACTCCCGGGTCAAGGTGGAACTGCAGGGAAGCATGTGATGAAGGGGGCTCACATTCCCCAACCCTCGCAAAACTGGAACCGTCACCATCAGATAGAGTTTTAACGTCATTCCAGGACCATGTGACCGCGCAGCCACCGCCTTCTAGCACCCATATGATAAAAAGGGGTGGGGGACAACAGTCTGAAAAAATCCAAAATAATACATATTATCTTCATCTTTCATTTCCTTGCTTTTCATTAAAACTTACTTACAATGTTAGTGTAGTGAGATAGCCAATGGCGTGTTTATCGCATCATTTAACAATATTGTGTATTACTGCAGGAGATATAATAGAGACAGTTTAGGGGACTAGAAGAATTAGCTACGAGAAGCTGAACCCAGTGCTAAGAAATTAAGCGCGAATCAATACTGATGCAAGCAAAGGGAACACGAAACCAGCACCTCACAACACAATGGCGGCGTCGATAGGCATACTGCAAGTTTACTTATGTTAGTCTATTTCAGTGAGTAAAAAAAAAGCACAGAAACAGAAATGAAGATCGCAGAAGAAAAAAAATAATTTTACTATTTACATAAGATACAAAATGCTTAGTTTTATGAAGAATGTCCGAAACAAAGTTCTTTAAAAATTTGAACTCATGTTAAAAATTATAAGCGTAGTCTTAAATACTTTTTGAAGAAATGTTTTCAGCAAAACACTAGAATTGTGCAATGCCCCCCAAGCCAACCCTCCATTAGACCCTAGATGTCTGTGGCAATGTGGGCCATTTTTTTTAAAAAATTCTAAACTTGAAATTTTCATTGGAGTAATATTTGAGGACATTTTTAAAGAAAAGTTTTATTTTTTTCAAGACTAGCAATATATGCACGCCTCCGTGGTCCGGGTGCAAGTATTTAAGTTTTGATATAACAGAAATATCATACTAAATTTTAGAAAGGCTAATGAAACTGATTAAGAATGCAGATAAAAAGATTGACAACAGAGGGGTAATAATCGGCAAAATAGAACAACTTTGAAACTAACTAATTCCATCATTTTCCGACATTACTCCCCTGTTTCATTGGGTAAATTTTCCTAATTTAAACTAATTTAGTTAAAATAGGAAGTAAAGGATAATATTAGCAGTTATATCTTCTTGTAAATAAATTTCTTTTTAAGATTTAATTCCACCTGAGATTTTTGTTTAATCTTTCTTAAGATTAAAAACCAAAGCAATTAGAAATCAATATACCAAGCACATATTTATTAAATAAAATTTTAATATCACATATGCAATTAGCCTTCTCGTTCAAACATGTAAACCGCTAATTTTGTTGTATAATATAATACAAGTTGCAATGTTATTAGTACGTAGATATGATCAACCGTATTAATAATGTAAAACATTTTTATAATAACTGAAGGTTTAAAAGAAATGAAATCATGGAGAAATTTGACAGTAATAATTAAGGGAATTGTGGACTGAGTAGTAATAATAGTTTCGGTTACAGACAGAAAACACACAATCTCCATTATAATAAGATGTTCAAGTTGTTTTATAGATCAAACCATCATCCAGGCATCATTGATCATGTGATGTTTGGAACTTTTCAAGAAATATTCAATATTAAATGTACAAAAAAAGTCACATCACATTAACAATGGTTTGTTGGTTTTAATAATATGAGAAAAAATTTGAAAACTTTTAATGTTTGCCAAATTACTTCTAACAATATATAAAATCTTCCTTTGAATAATCCTTTTTTTCTTCATATTCGTTATATATTTACTATAACATTCAATTTATTTCCAGTTTCCCCTTATAATACAGGAGTAAAATAAATTCACTCCCCACACATAATTCAGTTATAACAATTCTATCATTTTAAGTTCTTCCTCATCCCACACGGCTCCACCAATCACTTCAATGAACGTCTTCCATGTTACTGGAATCACAACACGCAGGCTGACAGTTACACCCTTTCTTCATATGTCAACCAGCAATTCTTCTATTTCGCAAGTCAGTCCGTCAATCAAACCATACAAACACCTTTCACCCACATGTCCTGATGAAGGTTGCATAAACCAAAATGTTATTATACTCGACTTCATCATCAAAAATAACTCCCTCTTTTGGAATCTTCAAGGTTTTTCTTTTTCCATATAATATATATATATATATAAATGGATTCTCTCCGTTGATTTTCGAACGTATGAGGGTTCATAGCACACAGAACTCCGCCACACAGGGATTTGTTTTTATAGTGGATCAAGTTGTGTTGGAGACCATCCACACTTTTTGGGCAAGGGCATCGATAGGAAAGAATTGGTGCAATCAGGGTTGCAACAAACCCAATCAACGACCGACCTCAGGACTTTTGAATTCAGAGTTATCCCTCTCCTAGACTGGTTACCTACCAAGGCTGAAGGAATTCAGTCTGCCTACTATTTAACCATAGCTGGAGGGAAGAAATAATGGTTCATACCTTTCCCAAGGGTAAATTAGCGCATGTGAAATGGCCAACAGCTTTGTCTAGGAATTGAAACTCGAATCGACAAGTCGCATTTTCCAACACGACTTCTAACCACTACCCACACGCCTCCATATATATATATATATATATATATATAATATATATTATATATATAATCT